>VFSX01000029.1:525000-605000 GCA_016618255.1 Chlamydomonas sp. UWO 241 | reverse complement strand
CCCGCCCATGGATCGGCGCCTTGCCCGTGTTTGACTCCCACTGGTGGATCTCCACGCGCATGCAGTGCAATGCAACGAAACCAACACTTCAGACAATCCGTATTGATCGATCGAGTGAGTGAGTGATCGACTGGTCGTTTGACTCACCGAGACGTCCCGCCCAGGAGTGCGCCGTGCCCATGTTTGAGTGCCACTCGTGGATCTCCAAGTGTTGGAATCCTGACTGACTGATTGATTGATTGAATTTATTTATTGAGTGACAAGTTTATTTATTTATTTATTGACTGATCGATCGACTCACCGAGACGTCCCGCCCAGGGATCGGCGCCTTGCCCGCGTTTGAGTCCCATTGGTGGATCTCCACGCGCATGCCGACGCCCATCAGCAACAGCCCCTTGAACTCGCGCAGGCACGTGACGGGGCCGGCCAGCTCGCGCTGAGGCGGGGTGGGGTGGAGAGGGGGGCGTGGTGGAGAGGGGGTACCGAGGGTGTGTGTGTGTGTGTGCGTGCCCAAGGCGGGTGGGTGGAGAGAGAAGGTGCGTGACGGGGCCGACGCCCATCAGCAACAGCCCCTTGAACTCGCGCAGGCACGTGACGGGGCCGGGCAGTTCGCGCTGGGGCAGGTGTGTGGAGAGAGGGGCACGTACTGGTGGAGAGAAGACGTGGTGGAGAGGGGCACATAGAGGGGGGGTGCGTGTTGGGGCCGCATGCACGTGAAGGCCGCAGACCTGTGACGGGGCCGGCCAGCTCGCGCTGAGGGGGGACAAAGGGAGGATAGTGTGAGTGAGGGTGGGGACAGGGTGGGTGGGGAGGGAGGGTGCATGCTGAGGCGGATGGGTGGAGAGGGAGGGTTCGTGGCGGGGCCGCATGCATGTGAAGACCGCAGCCTCTTGAACTCGCGCATGCAAGTGACGGGGATGGAGGGTGGGGAGGGAGGGTGGATGGGGTGCGTGTCGGGTTGAAAGTGGGTGGGTGGAGAGGGAGGGTGCGTGACGGGGCCGTAGGCAACTGACAGCCACAGTCCCTTGAACTCGCGCAGGCACGTGATGGGGCCGGGCAGCTCGCGCTAAGAGGTGGTGGGGGTGGAGATAAGGGGGGGGGCGTGTTGAGGCGGGTGGGTGTAGAGGGGGGGGAGGGGGCGTGTCGAGGCCACATGCACGTGAAGGCTACAGGCATGTGACGCGGCTGGGCAGCTGAGAGGCGGGTCGGTGAAGGGGGGAGGCTGGAGAGTGAGGGAGGGTGGGGAGGGAGGGTGGAGAGGGAAGACGGAGAGAGAGAGGGTGGAGATGAAGGTGCGTTGAGGCGGGGTGCGTGCGCCTGCGTGGCGTCCGCGTGCGTGGCGTGTGCATGTGCATGCACACTGTGCACATGCCCCACCACCGCCACCATCACACACACACCGAAGGCGTCTGATGGACTGTAAAACCACCCACCCCCACCCCACCCACCCACCACCCACCCACCCACGCACACGCACACACACACACGCACACACACACCTGAGTCAGCAGCTTCCCGCGCCAGCCGCCCCCTCCAGGTCCGCCTGCCGCCGTCTGGAAGAGCTGGAACAGAAGCACCCTCCCGAGGCAGGGCAGGCCACACACACACACACACACACACACACACACTCACACACACACACACCTGAGTCAGCAGCTTCCCGCGCCAGCCGCCCCTGCCGGGTCCGCCCGCCGTCGACTCCACCACCACCATCACACACACACACACAACCAACCAACGAACCAACCAACCAAGCGTTACATGAGGCCGTCCGCATGCACCGGCAATGCCTGTACTACTAACAGCAATACACCCCGGCAATTGTTACGAAGTCTGACCCGTGCACTGGGATGTCTTTCGAATAGCGGGTGACCAACCAGCGCCTGAATCGAGTGGATAGTATCCTTGGTTTGGGGGGGTCGCACACACGCACACACACACACACACACACGCACACACACACGCACACACACACACACACACACGGACACACACACACGCACACACACACACACGCACACATGCACGCACACACACACACACACCTGAGTCAGCAGCTTCCCGCGCCAGCCGCCCCCTCCGAGCTCGCCTGCAGCCGTCTGGAACAGCTGGAACAGCAGCACCCTCCCGAGGCAAGGGTAGTCCTCCCCGAGCGCACAGCTCGTACCGACCGCGAGCACCGGCGTGGGTGGGGCGTCTGGGGGAGGGGGGGTGCGTGTGTGTGTGTGAGTGTGTGTGTGTACCTGTGTGTGGGGGGGGGGGCATGTGTGGGCGACTCCCTCTCCCTCTCCCTTCTCCCTCTCCCACCGTCGCGCGCCGAGCGGTCGATCGCCCTGTTTCTCTTCTCCCCCCCTCCGCTCTCTTTCTCTCCCTCTCCCTCTTTCTCTTTCTCTCCCTCTTTCTCTCCCTCTCTCTCCCCCTCCCCCTCTCCCACCATCGCGCACCGAGCGGTCGGACGCCCTCTTTCTCTCCCTCTCCATGTCTCTGTCCCTCTCCCTCTTCTCTTCTCCCGCTCTCTCTCCCTCAACCCCCCTTCCCCCTCTTCTTCTTCTTCTTCTTCTTTTTCTTCTTCCTCTCCCTCTTCCATGTCCCACCGTCGCGCGCCGAGCGGTCGGTCGCGCTCTTTCTCTCCCTCCCCCCCTCCCTCCCCCCCTTCCTTCTCCCCCCCTCTCCCCCCCCTCTCTCTCCTCTCCCACCATCGCACGCCGAGAAGTCCATCGCGCTCTTTTTTTCCCTCTCCATGTCTCTGTCCCTCTCCCTCTGCCCCCCTCCCCCCCCCTCCCTCTCCCTCTCCCTCATTCTCACCCTCATTCTTTAACTCATCCCCTCCCTCTCCCCCTCTTCTTCTTCCTCTCCCTCTTCCATCTCCCACCGTCACGCGCCGAGCGGTCGGTCGCCCTATTTCTCTCCCTCTCCATGTCTCTGTCCCTCTCCCTCTGCCCCTCTCCCTCTCCCCCCCTCTCTCCCTCACCCCCCCCCTTTGCCCCTCTTCTTCTTCTTCCTCTCCCTCTTCCATCTTTCACCGTCACGCGCCGAGCGGTCGATCGCGCTCTTTCTCTCCCTCTCCCTCCCCTCCTCTCTCTCCCTCTCTCACCGTCACGCGCCGAGCGGTTGATCACCGCAAGCGCAACAATGCTGAGAGGGGACTCCCCTGGCTGCAGTGGGAGCGGCCGCCCCGGGGCGGGTGAGCAGTGCGGCAGCTCAAAGAGACGGACTTCGCCCGCCAGCTCCCGGCCGGCAGCCTGTGTGTGCGTGTGTGTGTGTGTGTGTGTGCGGGCAGTGCGGCAGCTCAAAGAGACGGACTTCGCCCGCTAGCTCCCGGCCGGCAGCCTGTGCGTGTGTGTTTGTGTGTGTGTTTGTGTGTGTGTGCGGGCAGTGCGGCAGCTCAAAGAGACGGACCTCGCCTGCCAGCTCCCGTCCGGCCGCCTGCGTGTGTGTGTGTGTGTGTGTGTGCGATTGTGTGTGAGTGAGCAGTGGAGCAGCTCAAACAAACGAACCTCGACACACACACACACACACATGGGAGTTGCGGGCCTGCAGTTATTATAAACACGCACACACACACTCAAGCACACTCAAGCACACACACACACGCACACACACACCTGTCCCGCCGCGCCCGCAGCCGCGTGTGCCGCATTCACACACACACACACAAACACACCTGCCCCGCCGCGCCTGCAGCCGCGTATGCCGCGCTCGCGTGTGGGTCGCCCCCTTGACACACCCACCCACCCAAGCTTACCCACCCAAGCACACACACACACACACACACACACACACACACACACACACCTGACACACACACCTGCGCTGCCGCGCCCGCAGCCGCGTATGCCGCATTCACACACACACACACACTGCATTCACACACACACACACACACCTGTCCCGCCACGCTCGCAGCGGCGTATGCCGCGCTCGCGTGTGGGTCGCCCCCGGGCTCCTCTCCCAAGCGCGGGCGCGGGAGTGCTGCATGTGTGTGTGTGTGTGCGCGTGTGTGTGCGTGAGTGCGTGTTTGTGCGTGTGTGCACGCGCGCGCGCGTGCGGCGTGGGGCGTGTGCCTCAGGCGGGGTTTTGGTATTATCAGGGTGTGTTGCTGAGAGTTGGCTCTGCCGGCTTGACTGGCCACAAGGCCACTACTGTGACCCTGAAAAAGGTCCTCTCCTATATGCTCCTTGCCAGACATGTCTCTCAGAGACCGCTGTTTGGGGTAGTCTAGCCGGCGGGAGCGGTAGTCTATCAGCCGGGAGCCGGCTGTACTCTAGTACTCAAGTGTGCTGGAGTATCGGCGGGTGTCTCTAGTAGAAGAGTCAGAGAGAGAGAGAGAGAGAGAGGCCTGCTTAGCTGGAAACCCCGTGTTACTGTGTTACTGTTGCTGACAGCGAGTCCCCCCCCCCCCACACACACTCACACGTCCCCAGGACTGCTCACTGACAAACCAATCACTGACCAACCAACCATACCACTATTATATATATATATATATTTTTTTTTTGCAAGGCCTGAAAACCAAACCCTGTCGCAATTGGTTGCAGGAGCCGACTACCGAGTGAGGTCTGAGGTTGCCAGTGTTTTTGCATTCGGCGTTTGGGGCCGGGTTTCGGAGCATTGATTGCCCTGCGAGCCGTATGCCGCTCCGAGCCGGATTTCCCATTTCCCAGAAAGCCACCCCTCACTTAGTGGGTGAGGGCGTGGAGCGATGTGTTGGAAAGCTCTTGCCGAGAGCAGCACAACGGCATGCATTGCATGAATACCCGCTGTGTATTGTGACTGGTATGAGCGGTCCACGTTGCTGGAGCCGGAAAAAAACGAATTACTAAAATCCTTCCCAGGGACCACTGTTTCGGAGCCATGGAGCCGGATTTTCAGTTAAATGGCTTCAGTGAATCAATTTGAAATTCCCGGAAACAAAATCATCTTGAGGGGTGAAAGCCTATAAGCGAGGCGATCGCCCCGCGTCCTCGGGGAGCGGGGTACACAATTACCCAGAATACATAATTCCCCAGTTTGAGCCACTCAACCATATGTGCTGCCATGGGCTCTCTCCCCATCCCCCTTAAGCGGAAACATGGAACACACATGTGTGGAGGCCTCCAGAAGTGGGCGGGGTGAGAGACACCCATTTCCGCACCTGCACGTGTGACGCCGACAGCGAGGAGCCTCGCCTCCTTGTACACAGTCATGCACAGTGGTGTCGCCTTAAGCGCCACGCGCGTGGACAGCCACGGCGTGTCGACGCGTGCCTTGGGAGGCAGCTGGCACACCTGTGTGTGTGTGTGTGGGTGTGTGTGCGTGTGTGGGTGTGCGTGGGTGGGTGGGGTAGGTATGTGTGTCGGGTGTGTACAATAGGCTGGCTGCGCGGAGGAGGCAGTAAATGGCCATCTTCATTGTGTCCGGAAAAGGTGAGGGGATCAGCACTGCACCTCACCTCACATCACAACACATAGCACAAAGCACAGCCCTTGCCTTGGTCGACCTGGAGGGGGGGGTCTAGGGTCCCTAGGGCCGGTCCACCCGCTCAACTCAACGGATGAAGCTCAGGCGTGGTTCTTGAACGGATCGAGCACACCGCAACACAGCAAAACGTGCAACCCACCTTGATGCACCCGCTCGGGCACGCGAGGATGTAGCCGAGCGGGCAACCGTGGTTGCGGAACGAAGCGAGCGCAGCACAGCACAGCACAGCATCAAGCGCAACATGGTACTAAGTCCAGCCCTCGCCTTGATCGACCCGCTCGGGCACGCGAGGATGTAGCCGAGCGGGCAGCCGTGATTGTGGAACGGAGTGAGCGCTGCCACGGGACCCTCGACGGTCATGCCGTGCGCGTGCAACCGGCCCCTGCGGTATGTAACGAGGGCAAACAGGGAGGGTCACCCCCAAAGATTGTAAACCCCTCCTTGTAACAGGGAGGGCCACTCTTTTGAGCTGCTTATTTTGAAGCTCAAAAGCTTGCTACCACCACCCCCTCGTAAGGCAGCCAAGGAGAAGCTTAGCCCCTGGCCACCCCCACAAATTGTATTGTGGGGTATACCCCACGCCCCCATAAGGATTGTGGCGGCGGCAATATAAGGGTCTGTGTCACGGGCGCGGGCGAGCATCACATGCCGTGCGTGTGCAGTCGGCCCCTGCGGTAGGCAACGGGGTCAAGGTTTAGGAGGGCCAACCCCAAATATTTCACACCCCACGCCCCCATAAGGGTTGTGGCGGCGGCAATATAAGGGTCTGTGTCACGGGCGCGGGCGAGCATCAAATGCCGTGCGTGTGCAGTCGGCCCCTGCGGTAGGCAACGGGGTCAAGGTTTAGGAGGGCCAACCCCAAATATATCACACCTTGCCCCCATAAGGGTTGTGGCGGCGGCAATATAAGAGTCTGTGTCACGGGCGCGGGCGAGATCACATGCCGTGCGTGTGCAGTCGGCCCCTGCGGTATGTAACGGGGTCAAACAGGGAGGGCCACCCCCAAAGATGGTACACCCCACGCCCCCATACGGGTTGTGGTGGCAGCAATATTAGGGTCTGTGTCATGGGCACGGCGAGCATCACATGCCGTGCGCGTGCAGCCGGCCCCTGCGGTAGGCAACGGGGCAAACAGGGAGGGTCAACCCCAAAGATTGTACACCCCTCCCTGTAACAGGGAAGGCCACCCCCTGGCCACCCCCCAAAAATGTTTTGTGGGGTATACCCCACGCCCCCATATGGGTTGTGGCGGCAGTAAAATCAGGGTCTGTGTCGCATGCCGTGCACGTGCAGACGGCCCCTGCGGTGGCAGCAGCAAACCTTGTTTGTGCCCAGGGTTTGTGACCAGAGTTAAGACCAGGGCGTGTGTCACAGGCGCTGCTGCATACAGTTACAGTTACATCGGCTTTCCAGCAAAGACTACCTCTAGTCCTAGTACCACCGCCTAGACCCAAGTCCAGTTCTGGCCCTAACAATTACTTGTGAGGGGCGGTAGCCACCAGCCGGCTGCCTGCCAACGTGTAGTCCCAGAGCAAAAAGGAGAGCTATTGTGCGACGCCTCCAAAATAGGTCCTAACTGCTTCTAGGGGATAGGGGGTCAAGTGGCGCTTGCCAATCTACTTGACCGCCGTGGTGGAGGGGCCGGCGCCTGAGGGGCAGCCGGACCGTACACCACGGCTCTCCACCCGACCCTATCCTGAGCACGCTCAAACGCCGTGTCCGAAAAAGTCTTCCAATCAGAACGAGTGCCACTAGTTTCGCCTAGCTGCTGAATCAGTAGCTTAAGAAAATAGTGTCGGGAGGAGGCTGGAGGCCGGCCTTGCTGCCGAGCCACATCCATTGTGCAGTCAAAAGTCGTACGAGGAAGACGAGAAGCCGGCATGCGCATCACATGGCCTAGCCACTGCATTGATCGCTTTGCCACAAGGCTCTCAATTGGCTCAGTGTCGCACGCCTGCCGAATATAAGTTAATCTGTGCCGGTCGACCAGGCGCACACCCAGAATGCGACGAAGGCAGTTAGAGTGGGCAACCTCTAATCGGGTCAGTTGCTGCATCTGCAACCGCAATCACCACGTGACGAGCAGCGCATGCCGTGCGCGACCTGTTAGTAGGAGGCCATATGCGGTAGGACGGGTTGAGGACAACAACTGATAAAATCGTCGACCCTAAGAAGAGGACCCTCCCGCACCTGCTCGCAAACAGCCACAGCGGCTGGGCCCCGGCCACAAACAGCCCACACTGGCGCGGACCAGGGTCGCCCGTCACCGGGTCCGCGTAGGAGAGCGCATCGAAGCGCGCGAGGCGAGGGGGGGGCGGGGCGCCCTGCGTCGGTGCGACAGCTGGCAGCGCGTGCGGGAGCCAGTCGAGGTCGATTGACCTGAACGCGACGCCGCGTGCGGGCAGCTGCTCGGCTCCGGGTGCACTTGCACTTCCCCTTGCTCCGTCGTTGCCATCTGCACACGGGGCGTCGCCGGCGGCGGCGCGCGCTGACGCGGCGACGGCCTCGGCCGCGGCGGCGCGCGACGGGCGCGCAAACGCCTGCGGAGGTAGTAACGACGAAGGTTGAGCAACGAGCCCGCGGTTGGGTTGATGGGTCCAGGGTGTATGAATTCGCACGCACGCAGTGCCAGTGTCACAGTCGGCGCCACATTTGGTGCCATCCCAAAACGTCCCTCCCCGCGTGCCTTCTCAATATAGATGGCATGCATATGCATGTGCATAGGTTGTGCCGCGCGATGCGGGCATCTGGGTGGGCTGTCGGTGCTACACACAATCGTCGGGCGAGAGATCAATTAACAGAGAAGTCAAAATTGCGGTCATTTTGCCTCTTCGTCTCTTGGCCTCGTCCTACTCTGACTCAGTGAGCCTTGGTAGAAAGGCTAAAGCAGAAACCCCGTCGCACCTGGTACACGTGCATCCGCCCGTCACCCATCACAACGATCAACACCGGGCGGGGTTGGGATGTAGGGGTTTGAGCAACAAGCTAGTGGTTGAGTTGGTGGGCCATGGTGTATTCGCACACACGCACGCACGCACACACGCAAGCACGCAAACACACACGCACACTCGCGCGTACACGCACACACGCGCGTACACGCACACACGCACACACACACGCACACACACACACACGCACACACACACACACACACACACGCACACACACACACACACGCACGCACGCACACACGCACACATGCACACACACGCACACACACCGGCTATGGGCATCGGCTATCGATTGACATCGGCTAAGGCTTCGGCTACGGCTAGGGACATCCTGCATCTGCACTCACATCGCATAGGCTACACGTCCGCCCTCAGGGCATCTGCATCTGCATCGGCCACGGCTACTACATCGGCTGCGGCGACGGCTTCGGCCTACGGACTGCAGCTACGGCACGAATCGCGGGGCACTTCAGTGACCTGCATGGAGGGTCTCCATGCAGGGCGAATCTTACTTGCATGAGACACATGACGACGGAGGTCCACTGGCAGCAAGCGCCCTCGCAGCGCAAGCGCCATGCATGGAGGCTGGCGGCATGTCGGGCGTGCGCCACATGATGAACGGAGGAGGAGGAGGGTGGCCAGGCTGGCTGCCCGAACTGAGACGCATGGCGCGACCAGATGTACTAGAGCTAGTGGGATGGACACAGTCAATGTGTATCCACTGAGTGGACTAGTGCGGGTGAAAGTATCTGCCTGCCTCAGGGATTGAGTGCGCAAGCACAAGTCTAATACGCCATTAAAAGCGTCAAACAAGACTGTAAAATCGACCACACGCATACATGCACGCACACACGCACGCACAAATGGGTCTTATGCGCCACCAAAGGCCGACAGATTGTGCGATTGAATGTAAAATCGACCACGCACAATCGCCCGTCGCACCTGGTACACGTGCACCCGCCCATCATCCGTCACAGCGGTCAACACCGGGCGCTCGCACGTGTCGTGGCCACCGCCCCCACCGCGCGCGCCAAACGAGTCCACGCGGAGCTCCACGACGCGGGATCCCGGGGGGGCGACGACGAGGGCTGTGGATGGTGCAGTGGCGGAGTCGGCGGTGCCGGGTGCCCCGGGCCGCGGTGGCAAGCCGAGCTGCTGCTCTAGGAGGGCCTGATGGGAAGACGGAGGGAGTGGGGAGGGTCAGCCGAGCAGGGGAGGCAGCAAGAGTGGGTGGAGTTTCAGCCGAGCGGGCGCAGAGAAAGAGCAACGGTAGCCTCCCCCCCTCCCCGGCAGCGGGGACGAGAAAGCGCAACGGTACCCCTCGTTGGCGGCGGGGACGAGAAAGCGCAACGGAAGCCCCCCCCCCGGCAACAGGGTGACACCTCGACCCCTTGACACACCTGCCCGCTCCCAAGCCCGCCGCACGCAAACACCGGCTGCATGCCGGGCAGCAGGAACACCTGCGTGGCCCCGCTCGCGCGGTGCACCGCGAGGAACTGCGCGTCGGGCGCCGGCGGCGGGGCAAGGGGCTCCTCCGGCGTCAGCGACATCGCCGGCGTTGGCGCTGGCGCTGAGTCGGGCATGGGCTCCTCCGGACCTGGCTCTGCCGTGATCTCCGCTGCGCCTGTCGCTGGTGCCGCCGATGGCACCGGCTGTGGCTCTGATTGTGAGTCGGGCATGGGCTCTCCCGGCTCGGGCGTTCGCGATTGCTCTGGCTTCGAGTCTGCCATGGGCTCGTCCGCTGCCACGGGCTCTTCCAGTTCGGGCGCCGGCGCTGGCTCCGGCTCTGGCTCCGGCTTGGAGTCAGACATGAGCTCGTCCGGTGGGCCTGCCTCTGCCGTGGAGTCCTCCCCCGCCCCGCTCGCTCGCTCGCCGTCCCCACCACCATCCGCATTGACGGGCACGCCGACGTCGCCTGCGTCGTCTGCAGCCGCTGCTGCAACGGCAGCCGCGCTTGCCTCGGACGCAGCTGCAGCGACGGCTGGGGGCCCACCCTCTTCGAGACTGACACCACTGGCGCCGGCAGAGGCATCTGGTGGTGCACCCTCGGGCGTAGCAGCTGCGGTGGCCATGGTCGGCCCGTGCTCGGTGGTCGCGACACTACCTGAGGTGCCATCAGGCACAGAGGCGCCCTCCTCGGGCGCAGCGGCCGGGGGGGCCTCCTCGATGGTCTTTACATCTGCAGAGGCACCGGCAGAGGCCCCAGCAGAGTCGCCCGCCGGCGCTGGCTGCGCGGCGGCATGCCTTGCGCTGCTGGCGCCAACGGCGCCGCCCGGCAGCCGCGCCGACAGCCACCCGGTCTCGTCGGTGAACAACGCCGCTGCCGCCACTCCGTGCGCGCCCTGCCCCTTCTCCAGAGGTTCACTGAAGAGCTGCGCAGTGCCAGCCGGGGACAGCGACAGCGACATGGAGTCGGCGTCAGCCTCCAACAGCAGGCCCAGCCCGTTGGAGAGCGACAGCAGCACGTAGGGGTCCGCGATCTGTGCGCGGGTGATCGACACGCCGTCGGTGTTGAAGCCAAGCAGCAGCTCCTCGAGGGAGAGCTCCTGCACGAGGTCCATGCCGTCGAACAACCCGATGCCGAAGGGGCAGACCTGGCAGACGCAAGCGTTGTTGAGCAGGTTACCGGGGTGCGTGTTGGTGTGCGCGGGGTGGAGTGTGTGCGTGTGTGTGGGGGGGAGTAGAGAGGAGGCAACCCCGTCCCAATGGGAAGGGGCAAGCGTTGTTGAGCAGGTTACTAGGAAGCGTGTTTGCGTGTGTGGTGGGGTGGGTGGGTGGGTGGGTGGGGGAGAGTGGGGGAGTCGAGAGGAGGGGACCCCGCCCAAATGCATACATACCCCACCGCGCGCCGCACCTGGCAGATGCACGCGTTGTTGAGCAGGTTGCCAGCGGCGACCGTCGGCGCGTCCGTCCGGTAAGCACACCCGTCCGTCACCTCCTGCAGCTCCTCCCCCGTCTCCAAAACCATCGTGGACGCGCCCCCCTTTGACAGCAAAAGGTAGGCGTGGTACTGCTCCGCCCCCGCCGCGTCGTCCATCCCTTCGTCGTCCTCCTTTCGGTGGTACACCGCCCACATGCCGGTCACACCCGGGAGAGGGACCTCGGTCACGGTTTCTGGCACGAGGCCGCGCCGCAGAAGAGTGACCGCGCCCGAGCGGTCGTGGCCCGTGAGTGTGAACATGGTTGGGCCGCCGCTGCGAGCGAAAGGAAGGGGGTGGGGGGTGAGGGCGGGGTGGGCGGGGTTGGGTGGGCGGGTGGGTGGAGAGGGGGGGGAGAGGGTAGTAGGGTGTGCGATGTGTGCGAGGCTGGGGGGCGAGAAAGGGTGTTTTTTGTGTGTGTGTGTGGAGGGGGGCTGGTGAGAATAGGGAGAGGGTAGCACGGTGGGGGATCTGGGGGAGGGTGTGGTGCATGTGGGTGGGTTGTGGGCTGTGGGGTGAGGAGCGGAGTAGAGTGAGAATGGGGTAGGGGCTCACCCCGCCCCCCCTAGGGAGGAGAGGGGGATGTCCAGCGCACGCACCGCCCGAAGGGGGATGGGAGGGGGGAGCTCCTAGCAGCGCCAAGGGCAGAGGAACTGCAATGGACGATTTCATACCCCCGAAGATGTCATGTCCCATGCCCCCCTAGGGGAGGAGAAGGGGGGGGGGGGGGCGGGGGCAGCGCACCCACCAGTGATGTCCTTAACGCCCCCCGCAGCCCCCGCTGCCCCCGCTGCGGGGACAAAACGGGAAATGGGGGGGGGGGAAGCGCGGGGATTTCGCCCCGAAGAGTGTGAAAATTGGCAATTTCACACTTTTCCGCAAACAAAAAAAAAGCCTCCTATTCGGCATGTTGCCTTCAATGTTGCGGGGGTAAACAGGACATTCTCGGTTTCCCTAAGGACACCAATGGCACCCACCGCCCTAAACCCTAAAAACCCTAAACCCTTAAAACCCTAAACCCTAAAACCCTAAACCCACCGCCCGCCAGCGTTGTCCTGCTGCGCCGCGATGAGCGACGTGTCGAAGTGGAGCACGTCGCGGATCGGCCCCGCGCACGGCAGCGAGTCGAGGACCCTTAGCACAGCCGGGGGGGGCGGGCCACCTGCGGGCGGGTCAGATAGAAGCAGAGATGAGAAAGAAAGGAGAAATGAGATAAACGGGTGAAGAAGGGTCAAGAGGGGTGAAATGAGATAGAAGGGTGAAACGAGATGAAATGGATATAAGGGTGAAAGCGACCTTGAGCACAGCTGGGGCGGGCGGGCCACCTGCGGGCGGGGCAGATAGACGGGTGAACAACACACTTTTGGCGCCCACTGTAGCCACCTGGATTTGAGCTTGGGTCAAGGGCCACAGATATAGAATGGTGAAGGGCCACAGATAGAAGGGTGAGCAACACACTGTTGGCGCCCACTGTAACCACCTGGATTTGAATTTGGCCGTTCTAATACCACCATCAGATAGCCAGAACTGGCACCTGTCCGCTGACCGCTCCACGTCCCAATCGACCAACCACAGCTCTCGTGCCATGCAAACGAAAATGTGGTAAAAATATGATGCTCCTGTACAACGGACGGGTCGTCAAGTAAGAATAGAAGGGTGAACACGATAGACGGGTGGATTCGATGAGCCAGATGCCGGTTGGTGCGCCCTGTGTCTTTCGCCAATATGAACTGGCAGGCTGGCGCGCTGCGCGCCCTCGGCGGATCTCCTAGCAGAGCCTCCCTTGACGTGCAGTCTAGCTAGACTATAGGCTTCGACTCACGCCCCGGGGTCCTCCTCTGCGTACGTCTCAACCCTGGAACGGCCCCGCCCACTCCAGCTCGTCCGCAACGGGGCGCCTGCCGGGGGGGGGGGGGGGGGGGGGAGAGGAAAGAGGGCACCCCCCGTTTCTGGGCCAAGTAAAGTTAACCTGTGCAGCACATTTCGCCAAAAGTCTCACCTCCGTGCGGCTCCGGCGTGCCTCTGCGCTCGGCCGCCTCCCCACCGTCGTCCGAGCCGCCGCCCTCGGCCTCACGTCGCCGCTTCTTGGTGGCAGCAGCGGCGGCAGTGGCGGCGGCGGCGGCGGCGGTGGCGGCGTCTCCGAGCGTGTAGCTGATGAGCAGGGAATCTGCGTGGTGGCGGTGTGGCGTGGTAAGCAAGAGGTGGCATCTCCGAGCGCGTAGCTGATCAACAGGGAGTCTGCGGGTGGTGGGGCGTGGTGAGCGTGGGCCTTTGTGCCTGGTGGCAGCGGCAGCAGTGGCGGTGGCGGCGGCAGCGGCAGCGGCAGAAGCAGCGGCGGCGGCGGTGGCGGCGTCTCCGAGCGTGTAGTTGATGAGTAGAGAGTCTGCGTGGTGGTGGTGTGGCATGGTACGCAAGAGGTGGCGTCGTCGTCGCAGCTTCTTGGTGGCAGCAGCGGCAGCGGCAGTGGTGGCGACGGCGGCGGCGGCGTCTCTGAGCGTGTAGCTGATCAGTAGAGAGTCTGCATGGTGGTGTTGTGGCGTGGTAAGCCGGGGCCCTTGTGGACGTGTACACGCGCCGCTGCAGCTGCAGCGGCAGCGGCAGCTGCAGCGGCGGTGGCGGCGGTGGCGGCGTCTCCGAGCACGTAGCTGATGAGCAGGGAGTCTGCGTGGTGATGGGGCGTCTCCGAGGGTGTAGCTGATGAGTAGAGAGTCTGCGTGGTGGTGGGGCGTGGTAAGCCGAGGCCCTTGTGGGCGTGTACACGCGCCGCAGCAGCGGCGGCGGCGGTGGCGGCTGCAGCGGTGGCGGTGGCGGCGTCTCTGAGCACGTAGCTGATGAGCAGGGAGCCTGCGGGTGTGGTGTGGCGTGGTAAGCCGGGGCCCTCATGCATGCACGCGCACATGGCGCGACAGCCTTCATGTAGCCCTCACTCTCTTTCCCTCCCATCCTCACACCAGTGATTCCCCTGTGAGCCGTATACCGCTCCGGGCCGGATTTCCCATTTCTCAGAAAACCACACCACGCTTTGTGGGAGAGGGCGTGGAGGAGTGCGTTGGAAAGGTATCGCCAAGAGCAGCACAACGGCACGCGTTGCGTGAATACCTGCTGTGTATTGTGCCTGGTCTGAGCGGTCAAAGTTGCTGGAGCCGGAAATAAATAACTACTAAAATCCTTCCCAGGAGACACTGCCTCACACTCACCAAAAGTGCACCCACCCCATCTCACTCACTCACTATCTCACACAGAACACTGCGAGAGATAACGAGATCAACTCTCTCACACACACACACACACCTGCAGGTGTAGGACCCCAGGAAGAACGTCCTCGCCGCCGCCGCGCCCTGCTCGTAGTCCCCCCACACACAGCTGCGGTGTAGGACCCCAGGACGAACGTGCTTACACACACACACATACACACACGCACACACTCACACACACACACACGCACACACACACGCACACACACACCTGCGGTGTACGACCCCAGGAAGAACGCGCTCGACGCTGCCGCCGCCGCCGCACCCTGCTCGCCTCCTCCCGCCGCAGCAGACGCAGCAGCGGCAGCCGCGCGTTGCGCTTTGATGGAGGGGTCGGCTAGGGAGCAGATGGTGGAGGGCGGGGCCGACGTGGTGGGGAGCGGAGCGATCTGCGTGTGTGGGTGGGTGGGGGGCGGCGTAAGTGCGTGTGTGTAGTAGGGGGCAGGTTAGGGCTGCTGTCCGCTGAGGCAACCACTGCCACTGCGCCCCCCTCTTCACACACACACACACACAAACACACACACACGCACCGTGAGCCCCCTGAACTGCGCCCCGTCCATTGCCACAGACACGGCCAGCTGCTGCCCCGAGCATGTAACCAAACACACATACACACACACACACACACACACACACGACCCCCCCACACACACACGCACGCACCGTGAGCCCCCTGAACTGCGCCCCATCCATCGCCAAAGACACCACCAGCTGCTGCCCAGAGCACGTGCCTCCCCCCACACACACGCACACACACACACACACGCACGCACCGTGAGCCCCCTGAACTGCGCCCC
Organism: Chlamydomonas sp. UWO 241; assembly: GCA_016618255.1. NCBI lineage: Eukaryota > Viridiplantae > Chlorophyta > Chlorophyceae > Chlamydomonadales > Chlamydomonadaceae > Chlamydomonas > Chlamydomonas priscui. The sequence continues at coordinate 589,620 of VFSX01000029.1, read as the reverse complement.
ATCCATCGCCAAAGACACCACCAGCTGCTGCCCAGAGCACGTGCCTCCCCCACACACACGCGCGCGCACACACGCACCGTGAGCCCCCTGAACTGTGCCCCGTCCATTGCCACCGACACCGCAAGCTGCTGCCCCGAGCGCATAACCACACACACACACATACACACGCACATACACACGCACACACACACACGCACGCACACGCGTGTGTACACACACACACACACGCCCCCCCCCCCCACACACGCACGCACCGTGAGCCCCCTGAACTGCGCCCCCTCCATCGCCACAGGCAAGGCCAGCTGTTGCCCTGAGCGAGTAACCACGAGTGCGACCTTGCCCGACAGCCACACGCAGCGGCAGCCGCTTCCCCGCGTGCATCACCACACACACACACACACACACACACACACACGCACACACACACGCACTGTGAGCCCCCTGGACTGCGCCCCCTCCATCGCCACAGACACGACCAGATGCTGCCCAGAGCACGTGCCCCCCCCCCCACGCACACACGCACACACACACACGCCCCCTCCCCCCCCCCCCCACACGCACCGTGAGCCCCCTGAACTGTGCTCCATCCATCGCCACAGATACACGGCCAGCTGCTGCCCCGAGCTTGTGCACACACACACACACACACACGCACACACGCACACACGTGCACACACACACACACACACATACGCCCCCCCCCCCCACACACACACACCGTGAGCCCCCTGAACTGCTCCCCCTCCATCGCCACAGACACGGCCAGCTGCTGCCCCGAGCACGTGCATACACACACACACACACACACACGCACACACACAACCCCACCTTCCCCCCCACCCACACACACGCACGCACCTTGAGACCCCTGAACTGCGCCCCGTCCACCGCCACAGACACCGCGAGCTGCTGGCCCGCGCGCATGACCACACACACAGACACACACACACGCACACACACACACACACACACGCCCACCCCCCCCACACACACACGCACGCACGCACCGTGAGGCCCCTGAACTGCGCCCCGTCCATCGCCACAGACACCGCCAGCTGCTGCCCCGCGCGAGTAACCACCAGCGCGACCTTGCCTGACAGCCACACGCAGCGGCAGCCGCAGAGGTCGGCGTCGAGGGCAGGGTAGTCCGTCGCGGATCGGCTGACGCCGGGGACGGTGTCGGGGTGCACGTTGGCCACGTATTGGACCGCGGCCTGGGATGGTGGAGGGCGGAGGGTGGTGGGTGGTGGGTGGTAGGAAGTCCGTCGCGGAGCGGCCGACGCCGGGGACCGCGTCGGGGTGCACGTTGGCCACGTATTGGACGGCGGCCTGAGATGGTGGAGGGCGGAGGGTGGTGGGTGGTGGGTGGTGAAGGGCGGAGCGGCCGACGCCCGGGACCGCGTCGGGGTGCACGTTTGCCACGTATTGGACGGCGGCCTGAGATGGTGGAGGGCGGTGGGTGGTGGGTGGTGGGTGGTGAAGGGCGGAGCTGCCGACGCCGGGGACCGCGTCGGGGTGCACGTTTGCCACGTATTGGACTGCGGCCTGGGATGGTGGATGGTGGTTTAGGGTTAGGGTTTCATGGTTAAGGGTTGAGGGTTGAGGGTGGTGAGTTCCTCGCGCGATGTCGGGCAGCAGGGGAGAGGATGCCCACACACACACACGGGGACCGCGTCGGGGTGCACGTTGGCCACGTATTGGACCGCGGCCTGGGATGCTGGAGGGTGGTTTAGGGTTTAGGGTTCAGGGTTTCAACGTGGCGAATTCCGCGCGCAATGGGAGAGGATGAGGTGGATGTTCCTCCACCACGCAGCTACCATGCAGCCACCGTGCAGCTACCAAACCACCTTGGCGGCAATTATGTGCGGCGCCATGCGCGTCATCATGCCCGCTGCGCGTCTACCTGGCTCCTCTCCTCACCGCGGCGCAGCTACCACGCAGCTACCACGCAGCTACCATGCAGCTGACGTGCAGGTACCGTGCAGGTACCGTGCAGCTACCAACTCACCTTGGCGACAATTATGTGCGGCGCCATGCGCGTCATCATGCCTGCCGCGCTTCTACCTAGCTCCTCTTCTCACCTTGGCGCAGCTACCATGCAGCTACCAAGCAGCTACCACGCAGCTACCATGCAGCTCTCACCATGCCCGTCGCGCTTCTCACCGCGCTTCTCACCGCGCTTCTCACCGCGGCGCAGCTACCACACAAATACCAAGCAGCTACCACGCAGCTACCAGGCAGCTGCCAGGCAGCTGCCAACCCACCTTGGCGGCAACGATGTGCGGCGCCTCTGACGAGGCAAAGTCGAGGCGGTTCGGGACCACGCCGGGGCGGCCGGCCGCGCCGATGCACAGCGTGCGCATCACGCCCTGTGTGTGTGTGTGTGCGTGCGTGTGTGTGTGTGTACGCGCGTGTGTGTACGCGCATGTGGGGCGGCCGGCCGCGCCGATGCACAGCGTCCGCATCACGCCCTGCGCTCGTGCAGTGTGCGTGTGTGTGTGTGTGCGTGTGTGGTTGGGGGGAGCATGTGTGTGTGTGTGTGTGTGTGTGTGTGTGCGCGCGTGCGCGTGTGTGTGTGTGTGTGTGCACGTGTGCGCATATGTGTGTGCGTGTGTGTGTGTGCGTGTGTAGTGTTGTAGTGCTGTAGTGTTGTAGTGCTAGTACAGGCATCGTCGGCGCCTGCGGCTCACGCTCGTGCAACACTTGTTGGTTGGTTGGTTGTGTTTGTGTTTGTATGTGGGGGGGCTGTGTGTGTGTGTTTGTGAGTGTACGCGCGCGTGTGTTCGTATGTGTGTGCGTGCTTGTGCGTGTGTAGTGTTGCAGTGCTGTAGTGTTACAGTGCTAGTACAGTGCTAGTACAGTGCTAGTACCGTACCGGTCGACACTGTGCCTTTGCGCCAAACTAAGTCCGAAACGCCCCGCAAAGGCAGCGCAAAGACGAAATGAAGTTAAAAAAACGCGCCGCGACTTCAGGTAGAAAAGTCTAAACAAATAGGCCTTTGGAGGACCCCGCAAAGGCACAGCGTGGGTACGGTACAGGCATTGTCGGCGCTGCGGCTCGCGCTCATGAAACGCTTGACTGGTTTCTTGGTTGGTTTGCTGGATGTGTGTGTGTATGTGTGTGTGAGAGAGATTATGTGTGTGTGTGTGTGTGCGTGTGCATGTGTGTGTGCACGCGTGTGTTTGCACCCCATGTCCGTACCTGGGACGCCACGTAAATAACGTGTGCCTGCGTCAGCAGCAGCGCCCGGGCACCGGCACATACACACACACACACACGCACACATGCACACGCACACACACACACACACACATTCGTACCTGGGACGCCACGTACATAACGTGTGCCTGCGTCAGCAGCAGCGCCGCTGCACGCCCGGGCACTGGCACGATCGTCGCCCCCCCGCTGGGCAGCCCGTCGTGGCCTGAGTGTGTGTGTGTGTGTGTGTGTGCGTGTGTGTGCGTGCGTGTCGTGGCCTGTGTGAGTGTGTGGTCGATTTCACAATCTGCCAGTCTGCTTTGGTGCTGCATTAGACGTGCGTTTGTGTGCGTGTGTGTGCGTGCGTGTGTGCACACGTGCATGTGTGTGTGTGTGTGTGTGCGCACGCATGCGTGTGTGTGTGTACGCGCGCGTGTGTGTGCAAGAGCGTGCGCCAGCCCCGCTGTGCGCGCCGCACTCACCCCACAGCCGCGTTGCTCTCTTGCGGGCGACGGAGAGCGACAGAGCGGTCAGCATGGCCGTGTCCTTGCGCTCGCGGTACCTGCCAGGTGTAAGCGTGTGTGTGTGGGGGGGTGCGTGTGTGTGTGCGTGCGTGTGTGTGTGCGTGTGTGCGTGTGCGTGTATGCGTGCATGTGTGTGTGTGTGCGTGTGTGTGTGTGTGTATACATGTGTGTGTGTGTGTGTCGGAGACAGCGACAGGGCGGTCAGCACGGCCGTGTCCTTGCGCTCGCGGTACCTGCCAGGTGTGTGTGTGTGTACGTGTGTGTGTGTGTGTGTGTGTCGGAGAGAGCGACAGGGCGGTCAGCACGGCCGTGTCCTTGCGCTCGTGGTACCTGGCAGGTGTGTGTGCGTGTGTGTGTGTGTGTGTGTGTTTTATGTGTGTGCGCGCGCGCGTGACTGGCAGCGACGGGATGAGGGGGGCTCTTGAGTTGGAGCTAGCGACCCCCCCCCCCCCCCCGAGCCGCACCACTGACTCTCATAATCACCTGCCGGCCCACGTCGGGTCTGGCTCGTGCAGCACGAGCAGCACAGGCTCCGAGTAGCCGTGTAGGAATGCGGCGTCGTGCACTTCGAGGATGCCGGTGCCCTGTGTGTGTGTGTTCGTGTGTGTGTGTGTGTGTGTGTGTGTTTGTGTGTTTGTGTGTGTGTAGCCAGGCAACCAGGCAGCCAGCCAGGCAGCCAGCCAGCCAGCCAGCCAGCCAGCCAGAAAGGCAGGCAGCCAGTCAGAAAGGCAGCTAGCCAGCCAGCCAGCCAGCCAGAAAGGCCGGCCGACAGACAGACCGAGAGAACAACTAACCGACCGACCGACCGGCAGACAACAACCATCCAGCCATCCAGCCAGCCAGACAGCCAGCCAGCCAGCCAGACAGACAGACAGACAGACAGACAGACAGGCAGACAGCCAGGCAAACATACTCGCACCCCTGTCTCACTTGCTTGGCCAGGTTGATAACAAAGTGTCTGCCATCAAAGCGGGCAGCAAAACAGCCAGCCAGCCAGGCAGCCACGCAGCCAGGCAGCCAGGCAAACATACTTGCACCCTTGCCTCACCTGCTTGGCCAGGTTGATGACAAAGTGTTTGCCATCAAAGCGGGCAGCAAGACAGCCAGCCAGCCCTACCAAAATCCCAACGTCTGATCCGCGCCATGGAATGCGGTCATAACGTCTGAGACGGTCCGGGGTGCGCCTCAGGCGGTGGTGGGCGCCTGAGGCGGTCGAGGTGGCGCCTGAGGTGGTTTGGATAACGCCTAAGGCGACGCCTGAGGTGATCGTGGGTGCGCTTCAGGCGGCCTCTCAGGCGGTCGGCGCGCCTGAGGCGCCGCCTGATCCGCGCCATGGAATGGGACGCCTCAGGCGCCGCCTCAGGCGTTGTGAATGTGGTAGGGCAGCCAGGCAGCCAGGCAGCCAGGCAAACATACTCGCACCCTTGCCTCACCTGCTTGGCCAGGTTGATGACAAAGTGTTTGCCGAGTGCGGCAGCGCCGCTGCCGCATGCCTGCGGACACCGTGTGTGCGTGTGTGTGTTTGTGTGTGTGTGTCTGCATGTGTGTAGGTGTTGTGTGCGCACGTGTGCATGTGTTGTGGGCGCACGTGTGCGTGTGTGTGTGCAAGGTTGTGTGTGTGTGTGTGTGGTCGATTTTTTTACAGTCCGTCGGACGCCTTTTGTGTGTGTGTGTGTGTGTGTGTGCATGTGTGCATGTGTGTGCATGTGTGTGTTGTGTGCGCACGTGTGCATGTGTGTGTGTATATACATGTGTGTGCATGTGTGTGTGTTGTGTGTGCACCTGTGCATGTGTGCACGCCTGTGGATACCGGGTAAAAAGTAAGTGAGTGATGAAACGGCGTCAGCAGCAGAGGCGGGGCTTGAGTGTGTGTGTGTGTGTGTTGCTTGCGTGCTTGCGTGTGTGAATGTGTGTCTGTGTGTGCGTGCATGCATGCTTGTGTGTGTGTGTTGTGTCACCTCCTGCAGCTGCCCCGACGACTGGCCGCCCAAGAGCCCAGAGTCCCGTGACCCGCCGATAAATTCAAACTCGGTCTCGACAGCTGGCAGCAGCGCCAGCTGGTGGTCAAACATGACGACCGCGGCGCACCTGGCGTGTGTGTGTGTGTGTGTGGGTGGGTGGGTGGGTGGGTGGGTGGGTGGGTATGTGTGTAGTTCTTCAAAGCGACGAGTGGTCACCAGCTATTGACAGACGCTCTGTGTGTGTCTCTGTGTGTGTACATGTGCGTGCATGTGTGTTTGTGTGTGTGTGTGTGTGTGTTTGTCTTGTCCTCTATCAGCCGCCTCTTCTCAATGGTGTAGTCAGCGGCTTGCCAGTCTGGTGTGTGTGCGCGTGTGTATATGCATGTGTGTGTGCACGTGTGTGGGGGGGGGGCGTGTGTGTTGTGTGTATGTCTGTGTGGGAGAGAGCGTGAGAACTGGGATGCCCTGCGAGCCCTCCCAGCAAAAAAACTTGGACCACGCACTCAATTTCACGCGAGCACACGCGCGCGCGCATGTTCAAGGATTTCAGCGCGTGCCACAGAGATGGCGGTGGAACACACACACACACACACACACACACCAGGGGTGAACCCGCCGATCGGATTCCGATGAACAGGGCGGCCGAAGGGCGCAAAACCGATGAGTGTTTTGGGGTGGGATCGGGAAAACCGAAGAGTGTGAGGGCCCGGAGGGCCTGTCATCGGCGAAGCCGATGACCACTTCAAACCGATGGGACTCATCGGCTTGGGGTATTTGAGCTACCCGATCGGCTCATGGCCTCTCCTGTTCCGCCCGACGGGCCACCGCCCGTGCGTGCGCCCGACGACAATCCCGCGTCCCCCATGCTGGTCGACGACGACGTCGAGCTCGTGCCCCCGCCGACCCAGGAGCCCAAGAAGCGCAACGCGTTTGACCTCATGAAGGCCAGCAACCTGAAGGCTGCGTCACGTGAGTGTCACATGGGCATGGGGGGTAAGCATGGTGCATGGGGGGATTCAAAATCGAAATGCCCCTCCCCCCCTCCACGCCCTCCCTCCTCCTGCAGCCTCCCTCACCCAGCCTCTAGCCCCCACCCAGACTACCTCAAGCCAGCCTCCACCCAGCCCGCCTCAAGCCTGGGTCCAGCCCTGCCCTGCCCTGCCCTACTGCGCCTCTTTCCAAAGCCCCCCCTGCCCCGCCTCTTTCTAAAGCCCGCCCCATCCCCCTCACTACCACTGCAGAGGCGAAGCAGCTCAAGAAGGCCAAGCACGCCGCCGCTGCCCCGGCCGCGCCCGCCCAGGCCCCCGAGCACCCGCCTCACGAGGACGTCCCTCCGGCAACCCCCACGGCCACCCCCGCGGCTGATGGCCCCACGATCGACGCCACCCCCATCGCCACCAGCGTCAAGAAGAAGCCGCCATCTTCCGAGGCGCAGAAGTCGTGGATCAAGACGTTCCCCTTCATCTTCATCGCCACCGCCGTCAACCTCGCCACCAACGGCGCCGTGCTCGTCGGCTGCTCCGTCTGCCGCGAGATCTACGGCGCCAACAGCAACAAGTCGTACGCTGCTGGCAATGCCAGCGTGTACTCCTTCGACGACCTCACCAAGCACTCCAAGTGTGACGAGCACAAGGAAGCTGTGGACGCCAACGTGAAGAAGGACGGTGGCTCCGGCGGCATTGTGGCAGCCGCGCATGCTGGCGCGCGTGCGCACGTCGAGGTCCTGAAAGGCCTGCTACCAACTCTGCTCATGGGTGCCCTGTGGATCTGCACAGAGTTGCTTCCAGGCCTGAAGTTTGCCAGCCTACTGGTGGCGCTCACCAAGGCTGGCAACACCAGTATTAACGCGAAGTACAACAATCGGTCGTACTTTACGGCGTGCGTACTCACCCTCTCCTCAGTCCTCCTGAGCCGGCAGCTCGTACAAATTCGAGCTGCCCCCTGTTTTACGCTTATGGTTGATGGCAGTACCGACTGCAGTACCGAGGATCACCTTCTAATCTATGTTGTGTACTGTGCCGAGCTCCTTGAGCCGACAGTAGAGTACCTATGTACTGTGAAGCTGTCTCAAGCCGGTGCAGACTCTATCCACGATGTTCTTATTAAGGTGATGGAGGTGCTGGAACTGGACAGCAGCCGCATGGTCGGCTTCTGCACCGACGGCGCAAACGTGTTCACTGGCTGTTGCAATGGCGTTATGACAAAGCTTAGGCGGATGAACCCCTACCTACTTACTGTCCATTGCGTCGCGCACCGGTGTGCACTTGTTATGGTGGATGTTACCACCAGAACTAAGACCACCCTTACCACAGCATGCAAAGCACTTGACACTATTACTTCCAACGTGCACCACCTGTTCTGCAAGAGCGCCAAGAGGACCAGCGAGTGGGAGTTATTTGCCAAAAAGAACTACCCCAATCTGACCCGCTTGAAGTTTCCGAATTTTACTACAACGCGTTGGTGGTCTCGCAAGGAAGCCACGCTGGTTCTGCGCCTCAACCTCCACGCTTTGATTGAATACCTGACCCTTAGGAAGGACTGCCCCGATGAGGTGTCGACGCGCTCAAAGACGTGGGAAAAGGCTAGGCTCGTTCTGTCGAAGCTCTTGAGTTATAAGCAGGCAGTCTTTTTGTTTCTACAGATCGATTTGCTGAGCCCTGTCGATAAGCTTTCCAAGGCGTTGCAGAGCAACAGCATTAAGCCCCTCGACCTGAAAAAACGTTTGACCGCCACCATTGCCCAGCTTAACGTTTTTAAGAACCTAACATTTTTTTCTGCTGAGACCTGCCCAACTGCCAAGGGTCTAGTTGATAACGTCGATGATGACGGGGTGTGGACCCCGCCCACCACCTCAGGCGCCCCACCACCTGCCAAGGTCAAGTTTTTCAAGGGCAATTTCAAGATGACCACCGCATACAAGTTTGCAGCAGATTTTGCTGACGCGGCCATTGAGAGCCTGAAGGAGAGGTTTTTCGACGACGACCCCTCCCTTGATATTCTGGCCTGCTTCACCATCTTTGACCCAGTTCAGTACATTGGTATGGGGCACGCAGAGCTAGATGACTTCGGCAACGATTCCTTTCAGCAGCTTAAGGACCACTTCTGGTCCGGGGATGGGCTGCCCAACTCTCCCTTCTCTGCGCGCGGCGAGTCATTCATGGCCACGCTCGACACTGAGTTCAAGCATGTCAAGACCGTCATCAAGGACAGGCTGGCGCTCACCCCCTCGGCAACTATGCTCAACCTGTGGCGCTTCATTGCGCGCAGCTCCGACTCTCTCATGGTGCCCAACATCATCCTACTCATGAACGTGTACTACGTGATGGCTCTGCACACCGCCGAGGTCGAGCGTGGCTTCAGCATCCACCGCATCCTCAAGAACCGCCTCCGCAGCCGCCTCATGATCCTCGTGGTGGACTCCCTGCTCCGCATCTGGCACCTTGCCCAGTCGTTCACCGGCCCGAGGGAGTCAGAGAACAACAGCCTGATCAACGAGGCTGCAGAGAAGCTGTCCGGTGCCTCCCTGCAGTCTCAGGGAGTCAACCCCCCCAGCCTCTTGAAGAGGCTGGTCGAGGAGGTGAGCCGCGTGCAGGTTTCGTTCCTTGATCGCGATCTGGACGAGGCTGCAAGGCTGCTGGAGAAGGAGGGGCTGGAGGACGTCGACCCGGCGGTCGCGTTTGATGTTGAGGGGAACATTGTTGAGGAGGAGGACGCTGGTGAGCCTGATGAGCTCGAGTCCGACGAAGACGACTTCCCCCTCATTGACCTTAAGAAGCGCTAAACCCTTTGCGCTGTCTACTGTTTTCCCTGTTGTCGCCTCCTGGCCCCACAGGGCATCCTCAGGGCCTGATTTATTTATTTATTTTGATTCGGAATAATTCTAAATTTGATTGATCATGGTGGTGATTTTCGCGTTGACGCACATGCAGCTAGTGGGGATGTGAGTGAGAGAGTGGAAGGGGCACTATCGTGTCTGACGTAGGTAATCTCTAAGAGAGAACGGCATGAACTGTAAAGCCACGAAGCTGTCTCTGACTCTGAAGAAGTTGTGTGAGAGACCGTATCACGGCAACAGAAGACTACGGACAGCGGGGGTTCGGGGGCGCAGCCCCCGAGGAAAAATGGCAAGCCGATGAGTCCATGAGGCCCTCTCCTGGAAAGCCGATGAGTCAGGGAGGCCCTCTCCTGGAAAACCGATGAGTGGCATGCCCCCGAATACACCTCTGACATACACACAGTAACACGGGGTTTCCAGCTAAGCAGGCTACTCTTCTACTAGAGACACCCGCCGATACTCCAGCACACTGAAGTACTAGAGTACCGCCGGCTCCCGGCCGATAGACTACCGCTCCCGCCGGCTAGACTACCCCAAACAGCGGTCTCTGAGAGACATGTCTGGCAAGGAGCATATAGGAGAGGACCTTCCTCAGGTCACAGTAGTGGCCTTGTGGCCAGTCAAGCCGGCAGAGCCGACTGGCGCTGACTGGAACGGTCCCCGCCTGGCAGTGCATGGCTGTCCAGCTCTCGTTTGCATGGGGCTCAGCCGGCGCCCCATGCCTCATGCATGGCCAGGTCCCACCCTCCAGGGGTGCATGGACGACAGAGTTGTCATGGAGGCTGCCTGAAGACCTTCCAACGCCAGTCACCGGCAGACGAGCGACCCCGAGGATGAGTGCGGTGACGAACGCTGCGATTGGTGAAGCGGATTTACTCTGTGTTGCCTCGGCGGTCGCCACCGCTGAAGCCGTGATGGTAGCCCGCCTCCACGGGCAGCCATCTTGACCAATGTCCAGCATGCATTGACGGGCGCCAGCTCCTCCGCTCGTCGATCAACTCGTCGAGATCGGTGCCGCATGGCGTCCTGCATGGGGGGAGGATAAGGGCCGTCTCCCAGCACGGGCCGCGGCAGCGCCGCGGCTACTCGCCAAGCCATGGCAGCGCCGGGCAAGCCGCTCCTGAAGTGTTCCACCGAGGGCAGTCTAGCAGGAGCCGGGCCAGTCGTATTTTACCCCGCTCGTCAGCGGCACGGAGATCCTCGTTACCAGCAGCGCCGCATTGCTGGGTCCAGGGCTCGGCGACGAGAACGCGCCTCCGTTAATCGAGCCCTAAAACACACACACACACGTGCACAAATATGCACACACACATGCATTCACAAACACACAAACCAACACACACGCACACACACACACACACCTGCCCATGGGTTCTGCCAGCCCCACGAAGGCGAGACAAACGTTGCGTGTACAAACACACACACACACACACACACACACACACACGCAAGCACACACACACACACACACACACACACGTGCATGCGCGCACACACACACACACACACCTTCCCATGAGGTCTGCCAGCACCCGCGAAGGCGTGACGAACGTGGCATCCACACACACACACACACACACACACACCGGCCCATGGGTTCTGCCAGCCCCACAGAGGCAAGGCGAACATCGCGTACACACACACACACACACACATGCACGCACACACGCACACATGCACACACACACACACCTGCCCATGGGGTCTGCCAGCACCCGCGGAGATGTGACGAACGTCGCGTGCCCATTTCGCAGCAGGGGGTCATTCTCAAAAGAGTGGAGGGAGGAGGTACGGAGCGTGTGTGCGCGCACGTCCCACTCAACCACACTCAGCTTGGCGTCCCTGTAAATGTGGCGTGGGGTATCGCGGGGGGGAGTGTGTGTCTGTCTGTGCGTGTGTGTGAGTGAGTGCATGTGCATGTGCATGCGTGTTTGTGGGGGGGGGGGCGCGCACGTCCCACTCCACCACACGCAGCATGGCATCCCCTGCTGTGTTTGTGTGTGGGGGTGGTGCATGTGTGTGTGTGTGTGCATGTGCGTGTGTGCATGTGTGTCTTGTGCGTGTGTGTATGTGTGTGTGTGTGTGTGTGTGTGCGCACGTCACACTCCACCACACTCAGCTTGGCATCCCTGCATTTGGTTCACACACACACACACACACGCACTCTCACACACACACATGGCACAGCACATGAAAGTGAGTGTATCACTTACACACACACACACACACGCGTGCACACACACACGCACACAGCACGCACACACAACACAGCACCTGAACGTGAGCATCAGCGCGTCGCGCTGCGACTGCGCCCTCGCGGCCCTCAGCACCGCGACGCTCTCCACGACGCCATACAGCGGGAAGGCGCCCACGAGGCGCAGCTGTGTCGTGCCGCCGCCGGTGCTGCCGGCGGCCCCGGGGGCGCTCCTGCACGTGTGTGCATGGCGTGCGCCGGTGGCCAGGTGGCCATAATTGTTAGTCTGGCGCCTCCTTTCAAGGATGCGGCACGCGCATGCTGTACCCCCGTGTGTGTCGCATGGGCGCCATGCATGGACTGTCCCCACCTGACCGCATACACCTCCAGGCGCGCCGTCTTCACGACCAGCACGTTTGGGGGCACGCCACTACCCGAGGTGTGCGTGAAGAAGGCCGCAGCTGAGTGGGTGACCCCCGAGGGGGGCAAGATCTGCGTGGGGAGAGGGTGCATGGCTCATGCGCCATGCATGCAGCCGACACATGCATCCCTGGCGCGATGAACACATCGCAAGCAGGCACGGCGAAACGATCGTCCACGACTCCATGTGGTCGCCTGTTTGCTGCGATCGGCCCCACTCCGCAGAGCGCCACTCGCCTCCTGGTACACTGTAGAGGTGCTCGCCATCTCGCCACCTAGCTCAGATCAGCCAGACGGTCGTGGCATGTGTATGGCCAGTAGTATGCATGCTGGGGGATGTATTGCGCGAGAAGTGGTGCCTGGCGCGCTGGGTGTGGGGACAGCTCATCTCAAAGTGACAGCCAAGTGCTGTACTTGTAAGCCCTATATAGCTTCCACCATCCCTATGCCATCCCTATATAGCTTTGTATTTGTGGAGAAGGTGGAGACCCCTACTCCACAGAGGAGAGGGAGGAGTACCATCAGGTTGCGCGGCCCCCCCAGGAAATAAACACCAGCGCACGCCAAACGCAGCGAACGACAGAGCTGGGGCTGCGACCAATCCCACATCACGGGAGCAGGCAGGCACGCACACCGCGGTGACGATCGATGTTACAAGAAGGGGACGCCCTGACAGGCAGCGACAGGTGCGCACCTGCGCGGGTGGCTGAGCCCTCCCCACCCCACCCCACCCACCCCTTCCATTCCCTGGTCGACTCGGATAAGTGCTCGCCCCATGCCCTCCTACAACGGCCCCACGCCGAGGCTGAGCAGGTAGACCCCGCCGCCTGCTGGCCCTCCTTCGCGCGCGGGACCCAACCAGTCATCACCGGCACGCTCACCACCCGCCAGCCGCGCGCCTCGAGCAGCCGGTTGCGCAGCAGCGTGGCTCCGTTGAGCCTGCCTGGTTGGTTGCTCAGGAAGTGCTGCGGGCCGTCGACCTCCACCGCCAGCCTGCTGCCATCCGGTAGCTGCACAGCGATATCGATGATGAAGAGCCCGTCGTCCGTCGCCTGCTCGCTGATGGCACCAGAGCAGCCAGGCAGCTGACGCACCACGGCAAGCACGTCCAACTGTGTGCGCGAAGGTTGCAAATCGTCACGCTCTTCCAGCCACGCCCTCTTGCATGCGGCAGCCAGCTGCGCAGGCACGGCGACGCCCAAGTGCTGCTCCTCAAGCCAGAGCACGCATTGGAACAGTTGGTTGAGGTTTTCGGCGTTCAAGTCGCGCACCCTGCCTGCTGCCTGCTGAAGCAGCGTGGCCATGAAAGCGTCGTCTGCGTGGCCCAGCACAGCGAGCGCCCACGCCGTGTTGGCCAAGGCCTGTGGGTTGAAGTTGCGCAGCTGCAACGTGGCCACCTTGACGAGCGCTGCCATGAAGGCCCTGTCTGCGTGGCCCAGCGTCGCAAGCGCCCACGCCGTGTTGGCCAGGTTCTGCGGGTTGAAGTTGCGCAGCTGCGGTGTGGCCGCCTTGAGGAGCGCGGCCATGAAGGCCCCGTCTGCGTGGCCCAGCGTCGCGAGCGCCCACACCGTGTTGGCCAGCTCCTGCGGCTTGAAGTTGCCAAGCTGCGGCGTGGCCGCCTTCAGGAGTGCGGCCATGAAGGCCCGGTCTGCGTGACCCAGCGTTGCGAGTGCCCAGACCATGTTGGCCAGGGCCTGTGGGTTGAAGTTGCGCAGCTGGGGTGTAACCACCTTGAGGAGCGTGGCCATGAAGGCGCCGTCATAGTGGCCCGACGTCGCGAGCGCCCACACCGCGTTGGACAGGGCCTGCGGCGTGAAGTCGTGCAGCTGGGGTGTAACCACCTTGAGGAGCGTGGCCATGAAGTCCCTGTCTGCGTGGTCAAGCGTTGCGAGCGCCCACGCCGTGTTGGCCACATCCTGTGCGTTGAAGTCGCGCAGCTGCGGTGTGGCCGCCTTCAGAAGAGCGGCCATGAAGGCGTCGTCTTTGTGCTGCAGCTTTGCGAGAGCATACACCGAGTTGGCCAGTGCGCGCGGTTGCATGTATGGCAGCTGCTCGTGGGCCAGGTGCACGATGGGCTTGATGTCTGCATGTCGCGCACCCTTGCGCGAAAACAGCCGTGCCACATGGGTCAGCACAGTGGCTGCGTTGATGGGGTTGAACGCCTGGTCGTGCTGCTCCACCAGCGCCAGGAGCGCGTCCGGGGAGGTGCACTCCTTCATGGTCGAGTTGAGCTGGTAGGAAGACGGGGCGCCTCCGATGCCTGAGGCGCCGCGCCCGGGCTACACGCATGTGGGGATGTTTGCAGTTAGCACAAGCGGGCCAGGTGCGTGTGCCACGGCAACATCCCTAGGGTGCACCCTAGCACATGCCGACCGCCATGCCTGCGCGGGTGCATGGCGCGCAAGCGGCCTGCATGGTCGCATGGGCACGCAAGGGGCAGCGCACCTGGTGCCGCCCACCACCTGGCCCTGGTGGGCTGCTCGTTCCCCGGCCACGGCCACCGGCAGAGCTGCGCCCCCGCCCTGCGCTGCCGCCGCTGCATGCATGCCCGCCGCTGGCGTCGCTGCTGCTGCTCCTGCCTCCCCATCGCCCCCCTCCCCTGCTTCCTCCCTCTCCTGGCCCCGCCTCCCCACGCCCTCGCCCAGCACTACGATCCCGTGGTGGCACTGCACCCGAGCTGCTCCTCCCGCCAGCAGGAGGCGCGCATCGCGTCGCCACTGATGACAGGCGAGGTGGCGCATGCCGAGCGATGCGGTGAAGGGCGCACGGGGGGCGACCCAACAGCGAGCGTACGGCCAGCATGGTGCGTGGTAGGTTGAGACACGCACGATCACGTTACGGCCTGGGGTCCCATCTGTCTGCCACACCCATCGCGCCCCGCCGCCCATCTTCCTTGCCACACAACACGCATCTATCTCATCCGCCCTGTAGGTCCACGCTGCGCTGCTGACACTGACCTCCGGACCTCTTAGTCCAGGTGAGCCCTTCTGAATGCCAGACAGCACTGAGGCCTGGTTGGCAGGCTGGTGGACAGGGAGGCGAGCGCTCGCGCTCAGCCACAGAATGCGCCGACGCATGTGGGCGCAACACAGATTGCCGACGCCGGCCACAACAGCGGCCCCCTCGTGGGGGTGCTCGCTGTGGTGCAGGTGAAGGCGCAACAGATTGCGTCCCTCGTGGACCTGGTTCGCCTCCTGGTGAACCACGTCCCCGGGGCGCCCATGCAGATTCCGCATGCAGTGCCGCATGCGACCCACAGTGCGCCCCGCGCGGCGCCTGCTGCCAAGGCTGCTCAGCCTGCCCGGCCCGCTGCTGCTGCCGCCCCTGTGGCGTCGGCGGCGGGCGTGCCGGCGGCGGAGCGGCCTGCTGCGGTGGGCGCCGCGTGTGCCGCATCTGCGCGCAGCCCCTGCCGTCGGGGGGGCTGCCTGCGCATGTGGGCGACACGTCGCTGCGCCGCAGCCACGTACTGTCCATCTCAGTGACAGGCGCCTCCAGGCTCGTTGCGTCCTTTGGCATGTCAAGTGGCAAGTATGACAACGATGCGGCGGGGGCGGCGGCGTCGGCAGCGGAGCTGATCGCTGAAGGGGCCGTGGAAGGTATAAGCCTGCCCGTCCGCCTGGCTACGGATTTCGTCCGCTTCATGCATGAGATATCTAACCGGGAGGAGCCGGCTGGTGGAGGCGTCGTGTCCGCGTCGTTCCTCAACGCCAAGCCTGCCGTCGGGGACATCGGTGTGGAGCCGCGTCGGGGCAGCATGCTGCGTGTGCTTTTCACCGTGACATCTGACGCCATGGCCGACACCGTCGTGCGCTGGCGCCACGCGCTGTGCCGCACCCTGGACCCGTGGGCCGCCGTCTTCGACGCGCTCAGTGACCGCGACGAGGCGCGTCACCAGGCGCTGTAGCCCGTTTTCGTCGCCGCCAAGGCTGCGGGCAAGCGGGCGCAGTTCCACGGCGCGCGCCTCGTGGTTGACGGCGAGCAGGTGGCTGCGCCTGCTTGCTAAGCTGCATCCCCTCTGGGGGTGTGTTTGAAGGGGAAGAGGCGCCACACGCGCGCGGTGGCGGGTGCAGTGTGGTCGCTGAGTAGAGTGTTGCGGCGGGTGCCGTGTTTGGCCGCTTTCGGGTGGTTGAGGGTGGGCCTTCTTGTTCCCTTCATGGTCCTGGCTTTACAGCCGGTTATACCTAGGGTATGCCTCTGGTTGCTTCAGGGCTGAGTGTGGTGCCTGGCTTGCGGTGCTGCTTGCTTGGCGCCCACCACCTAGTGTGGGGGGCGCTGCTGTGGGCTACTTTGTAGCTTGACCTTTTGGTGCGCCTTGTGTCTGCTGTCTGATAGTCCCGCTGGAACTTTGGAACTGATTGTGACCGCCGGCAGTGGATGTGTAACACTACTCTCTCTGAGTGGGTGTGTGGTGCCCTGATTGCAATCTGCCACATCATGGCGCACACAGCAGCTCGATCTCGCACATGTGATCACAGCCGCATGCATGCCAGCCGGGCCGACACGAATGATGTCATGCATGCCAGGGGCCCCCCATACATGCCATGCCACGCACTCTGTGATAGGCACACAGGCCAAAGATCTGTCAGGCGTATGGAGCCCGCTGCGTCCGCCATTCACTTCCGCCCCATGCGATTCTCAGTCGCTCATCTCTGCATGCCACCCTCCGCCTCCAATGCGCGCAGCCCCGCGGTGTCATCCCTGCACTGGTGAAGCTGCTGGAGCCTGGCTCTCCACATGACTTGCAGAAGAATGCAGCAGCAACACTGGGCATGCTCGCTGAGATTGACGAGAATGTCGGAATTGCCATCGTCGCTGCCGGTGCCATCTCTTTGCTGGTGCAGCTGCTGAGGCCTGGCTGTGCAGCTGATGTGCTGCAAAATGCAGTGGGACTCCTGAAGGGACTTGGTCGGAATGCTGCCAATGCGGTCGCCATTGCTGCTGCCGGTGCCATTCCTCCGCTGGTGCGGCTGCTGGGGCCAGGCTCGACAGTAATCTTGCAGTGGGGGGCAGCAGACATACTGATACACCTCGCTGAAAATGCTGCGAATGCGGTCACCAAAGTTGTTGCCGGTGCCATCCCTCCACTTGTGCGGCTGCTCAAACCGGGCTCTACATCTGACATTCAGATGACATTCAGAAACTGCCGCAGGAGCGCTGACGCCCTCGCTATGATTCCCGACAAAAGCGTCACCATCTCTGCTGCCGGTGCCATCCCTCCACTGGCGCAGCTGCTGGGGCCTGGCTCTCCAGCGGACGTGCAGCATAATGCTGCTCGAGCACTGAGGGCACTCGCTCACAACAACGCGAAAAAACGCGCCGCGATCGACCAAGCTCACCTGCTGCTGGCGATGCAAGTCCTTGGTCTCAGCAACGCGGGTGGCGTGCAGCCATAGATGGGTCCGTCTTCTCCTACTCCCACTGCAGCTGCAGAGTGAGACTGGCTGCCTTTTGCTGGGAT
The DNA here is from genome assembly GCA_016618255.1 of Chlamydomonas sp. UWO 241. Taxonomy (NCBI): domain Eukaryota; kingdom Viridiplantae; phylum Chlorophyta; class Chlorophyceae; order Chlamydomonadales; family Chlamydomonadaceae; genus Chlamydomonas; species Chlamydomonas priscui. Next base: position 572,029 of record VFSX01000029.1, on the reverse strand, counting down.
GTATTCCATCGGCCAGGTGCAGGTGTGCCGGTGGCTGCGCCGCATTAATATTGCTGCTGCTGATGGACGGCAAACATGTTGTGACACACGGGAGGATGAGGGAAGTTGCAAAAACGAGTGAGCGGTCACTCTCGTGTCGATCTTCTGGATGTCATTGTCATTACATGCACACTTAGTTATCCCTGTGACTGAGATGTGCCAGGCCGTGCAAGGCAGTCACAGTCCCAGTGTGCAAAGTCCACGCTCCAGGCAACCAGAGATGTGTGCGGTGCCTACGGGTGTGAATAGCAGCGGCCATGTTGCAGTACCACGCGGCGTGGGCAGCCCAAAAGAGAAAGAGCAGAGAGAGAGAAGGAGAGAGAGGGTTACAAGGCGGGCTGTAAGGCTGGGCCAGGTGTACGGCCTTCACCTGTAAACTCTCTCTGTCTCTCTCTCTCTCTCCTCCTCTCCACGAACTCCATTTAGCGGGATACGGGGGTGCAGGGAGTCTAAGGAGCAGCGGGGCAGCGACGCACGCGCAGCCTGCCGCCACAGCGCAGTCTGACTCCTTGACCGTGCCTGTCATCAGTAGTTGCGCTTTGATGGAGGGGTCTGCGAGGGAGCAGATGGTGTGTCGTCACCATCAGCGGGCAGCCAATGGCAGGGCAGGGCAGGGCAAGGCAAGGCACCATCCCATCACCAGTGGAGCAGACCGTGTCTGCCACCAGGGCAGGGCAGGGCAGTCAAGGCACCAGTGATGTCCTTAGCGCCCCCGCAGCCCCCGCAGCCCTAAAAGGGGAAATTTGGGGGGAAACTGCGGGGGCGAGTCGCGGGAATTTCGCTCCGAAAAGTGTAAAAATCGGCAGTTTTCACACTTTTTCCGCAAAAAATCGCCTCCTGCGGGGGCAATCCGGCATGTTCCCTCGATTGTTGCTGGGTAAAACAGGTCAATATCGATTGCCTTAGGGACACCACTGCAAGGCACCGTGACCGTCACCAGTAGGAGGACAGGGGGCAAATTAGCACATGCATTGGTTTGCACCCCCACATCTCCCTCAATACTTGGTTGCTGATGGAGATTGAGACATCCACAGGAAGCTGGTTCTCAGGCCCGTCTGGTGTAACATTTGGTTTGGTTAGAAACGGTCGGGAACTCCTACAATTCGGATTTTAAATATGGAGCCAAAACGGCCCGGCTAGAGGTCAGCGGGGCAAATTAACTCGTCGCAAATTAGCTCGTCGCAGCGCAACGCTAGACGACAATCGCGACCGTGAAACTCTTGCTACTCCATACCACTTGCTTTCCATCCTTTTGGGGTGGGATGGGATGGCCAGATGGCTCAATGTATTTTATTCCAAATTTGGTGTGGCCAGCATGTGGCAGGGGTTGAGAATTTTTCGTATCCCAGCAGGGGTGGCTGAGCCACTCCGCATGACCCACCCACGGGCCATAGGTTTCCCCACATTTGCCCAGCTTAGGTCCAGAAGGGGGGCGCCGGGCGCACAGCCAAGCAGCAAGGAGCAGCTCTTCAATAGCAGAGTGTGCTAATTTGCCCCTGTGCTAATTTGCCCCGCCTCCTCCTAGAGCAGCGGGCAGTCAAGGCAGCGCGCTTGCCACAATCAGAGGGCAGCCAATGGCAGGGTAGGGCAGCCAAGCACGCAGCCACGGCACCGTCTTGTGACCAGTAGGGCAGACCGTGCCCGTCACCAGGGCAGGGCAGGGCATGCAAGGCAGCGTGCCTGTCACCAGCAGAGCAGAGGGCAGCTAAGGCAGCGTGCTCGCCACCATCAGAGGACAGCCAATGACAGGCCTAGTGCAGGGCAGCCAAAGGGAGGGCAGGGCAGGGAAGGCTCCGTGCCCGCCACGCATAGAGCAGAGGGCAGCTAAGGCAGCGTGCTCGTCACCAGCAGAGGACAGCCAATGACAGGCCTAGGGCAGGGCAGCCAAAGGGAGGGCAGGGCAGGTAAGGCACCGTGCCCGTCACCAGCAGAGCAGAGGGCGGCCAAGGAAGCACCGTTGACGTGTGTGCGCGAGAGGCATGCAGACAGCAGTGCTGTTTTGCGTGTGTGTGCCAGGCGCAGTAGTCGTACAACTTCAAGTGAGTGATTTGCTCCAGGGCTGTTGGGTGCGGATTTGGGGCTTGTCTGACCTGCGCCTCAGATTGGGTGGGAGGCGGTGAGCGGGTGCCTCCCCAATTAGATGCCCAAAGTGATTGTGTACCGCCACACAGGCTCCCCCGGGGGGTGTATGGGTGGGTGTGTGGGGGGGGGGGCGTGCGAGGAAGGGGCGTTGGTTGTTGGTGCAGGGCGCCGTTGTGGCACGCTCAGCCTCACGGCCGTGGTTCCTCCCCTCGCCCCCCCCCCCCCTAACATGCAAACCCATGTGCACGGAGGTTGAGACAGCGTTTCGGGTGTGTGGGTGTGGAGGGTGTGTGGATGTGGAGGGTTTGGGGGTGTGGAGCGTGTGTGTGGGAGGTGTGGCAACGGCAAGGTAGGGCAATGCAGGCTGTGCTGGTGACGATGCTTGTGTGTGTGTGGGGGTGCGGAGGGTGTGGGGCACCGCAGCCTGTGTGTGAGCGGGAGAAGAGTGGGGGAAAATGGAGACGGCGCTTTGTGTGTGTGTGTGTGTGTGTGTGTGTGTGTTGTGGGGTGGTGGGGTGGTGGGGGTGGTGTGTGTGTGTTTGTGTGTGTGGTGGGGTGGTGGGGGTGGGGTGGGGTGCGGAGTGCGTGCCACTGCAGAGTTGGATATTATGCTGTTGGTGAGGATGTGTACAGGGTGTGGGGAAGGTGGACGGTATGGGGCGAAGGAGACGACGCTGTGTGGTGTGTGTGTATGTATGTGTGTGTGTGTGTGTGTGTGCGTGTGTTTGTGCGTGTGCGTGTGTGTGTGTGTGTGTGTTTGTGTGTGTGTGTGTGTGTGTGTGTGAATGTGTGTGCGTGTGTTTGTGTGCATGTGTGTGTGTGTGTGTGTGCGTGTGTTTGTGTGCATGTGTGTGTGTGTGTGTGTGTGGAGGGTGTGGGGCACTGCGGCTTGCGCTGGAGACGGCGTTGTGGGTGTGGAGGGGTGTGGGGAGTGTGTGAGTGTGAGTGGATGATTCTGGCCCCACGCGCTGAACGCACGCGGCAGCTACCGTAGTCACGCTTTGCCTTTGCGGGAGTCCACTAAAGGGGTCTCTTTATTTGGAATTTCAAGCCTTTACGGGGCGTTTTCGACTAAATTTCGTCTTTGCAGTGCCTTTGCGGCGGCTTTTTGCGGGGCCTGTAGAGCGTTTATCCGTGTTCGAATCCCGCAGGGGACTTTATGCAACGGAGCTTTTGCGCGGCGTCTTCAGACTTAATAAGGCGCAAAGGCAACGCGTGACTACGGTATGCAGGCTGCACTTAGGTCAACGCTTTGGGTGTGGCAGGTGTGGAGGGTGTTCGGGTGTGGGTGTGAGGGGGGGTGGGTGTGTGGAGGGTGTTGGAGTGTGTGGGTGTGTGGAGACGACCCGAGTGGGGCCCGTAACTGCAGCTCCTGTGACCAAACCCTGGCCGTAACTGTCACAGGAGATACGGGAGAGCATTCCTCAGGACCCCGTTACTCGCCCCGTAACTCAGAACAGTGTGCAGCGCTGCTGAAAGTGCGAATCGGCGCCCTCCAGGCAGGCCCCCGCAGCGCCCGGCGATGACCACAGCGTGCCTGCATCTGGCCTCTGGATGGTCCAGGACGGGTCAAGGGAGGGGATGGGGCTTTTTTTCAGACCCCACACCTACGGTCGACCAGCCGTTGCGTTGACTGGCACTCGCAGACGCCTGAGTTACGAGAGTTACGGGGGGCTGCGGGAGGCTACTGGGAAGGGGGGCCTGAGTTACGAGTTGCGGGAATGGGGGTGGAGCAGGGGTGGAGTTACGGGGCCCACCCTGGTGTGGGGCGTGTTTGTGTGTGTGTGTGTGTGTGTGGAGATCAGCGTGGGGCCGCAACCCCACACTGCGTGGCCCATAAACCGTAACGCTCGGAGCCCTTCCCGTAAGCCTCCCGTAACCCCTCCCGTAACCATGAGTCAACGCTCTTCGGGGCCAGTCAACGGTGTGGGGCGCACATTCACACCGTTTCACACCTTTCTCGGGCTACGGGGTGTTACGGGGCACTTTGCGAGGGACGGCCCGTAAACCCCGTAACGTTACGGGAGGTTACAGTTACGGGCACCATGCTGGTGGAGATGATGAGGGTGTGAGTTGGGATGGAGAGTCGGTGGGGATAGCACGAGGCAGCTCTGCAGGCTGCCTGTGTTGTGGAGGTAGGGGAGCTGTGCGGCGGCTTGGGGCGCTGCGCTGTGCGTGCGGCACACACAAACACACACCATACATACACACACACACACACAGACGCGCGCACACACGCGCTGTTTTCACGCCCACCAGGCGGGGGTTTGTCGTACTAGCCATACATGCACGCCTTCATGCGCATGGGCGCGGCCCAGGCGCAGGGCGGTCCCGGGGCCCCGAGGTTATCATCAGAGTCAATCCCGTTTATTCTATCTACAAAATTCAAAATCCTGTCGGGCGAGAGACCAATTATCAGACACGTCAAAATCTGGTGCCATTTTGCCTCTCGTCTTGTCTCTTCGCCTCGTCCTACTCCGACTCGGTGAGCCTTAGTAGAACGGCTAAAGCAGAAATGTACAGTTTCCTGTTTAATTGTAGATCTTTAGATCGTAGATGGGCAGGAAACTAGAGATTCTGCTTATAGCTCAGTTCACACTAAGGTGGAACTGAGGAGCCAGGTATAACCTGGCTCCCTTCCTTAGTTACTCATCCTGTTAATTCGTTACTAAGGAAGCTTAGCTTGTGTTTGTTCGCTGTGACCTCGTCACAGCTACAAGCACGCTACCTACTAATCTCCCCCCGCCCACCCGCGCCTTCGGCGCCGAGAGACTACGTCAAGGCGCTACAAGACAGCTGCTGGCGCCTGGAGGCTACGTCGAGGCGCCACATGACAGCTGCTGGCGCCCAGAGACTACGTCAACGCGCCACAAGACAGCTGCTAGCGCCAGGAGGCTGCTCTGAGGCGACTCGCGGCAGCTGTGGCGTTTTTTGCGGACGAGCAAGGCTTAGCACGTGGAGCCCTGCGGAGAGGGCGCGGTCACGCGTGCGCGTGGCCGTTGCGGACTGGAGTACCTGTGCGCAATAGATAGCATGTGTAGGGGAGGTCTTTCGACTGGCTTCGACCAGTCATTGACCATCCCAGCTAGCTTCCTCGTCCTGTCGGGCGAGAGACCAGTTAACAGAGAAGTCACATACTATGGTGTGTGTGTGTGTGTGTGCATGCGTGTGTGTGTGTGACCTAGGTGCCAAACTGGGTAGTGACTGGGGTCACCTTGTGTGCGGTCTGGGCATGGGGACAGCCTAGTACAATGCATGGGGCCTAGTAAAATGCGGGCCTGTTGCGTTTTCGTGGAACCTGTAGCGTTACGTGGAACGCAGGAACTTGTCGGTTTTTGTGGTCCGAACTTTGTCGGTCGTTTTTTTGTTTGGGCGAGGTGAAAAATGTGACCAAGCACGCATGCGCAAAAAAAACTGCTCAAGCACGCACAACCAAGCCAAGCTATCTGTCCCATCACCACCCGCCCGCTCTTCATCGCCATCGGATCCAAGTAGACCTGCCCGCCAGTGACTTCGTGTTGTTCTGCTCCCTGCCTCCCCTGCCCACCAGGTGAACCACAGGTGAGTGCCGCAGCATCTCGCTGCGTGGATCACCCGTCCGCAGCGGAAAAGGGGGGCATGCAAAGTTGCATGCAGCTTCGTAGTGGATAACCGCCCCAAGAGCCCTAGGAGCCCTAGGCCTAGGCCTGTGCATGCAAACTGTTGCTGTTGTTGCGTGCGTTCACTGTAACGCGCTGCTGCGGCAACGCCCCGCGCGGGCCGGATTGTCTGTGCGGACGCCGACCGCACGAACACCCCGCACGACCCCCGCCCGCCCGCCGCATCTCACCAGCTGCCTCCCCCATCCTCCAATGCTCCTCATGCTGCCCAGGCGTCATCCACCACGCACGCCCACGCCGAACAGCGGGCGTCGACACCCACGTCCACCTCTCGTACCGTTGGCACCATGGCGGTCGCCATGCTCAGCGGCCGGTCGTGCTCCCGGCCCTCGGCTGCAAGCGCGCAACGTGGACACACACGGCTCGTCCCCTCCGTGCTGTGCGCTCGCGCTCGTCAGTCGTCGGCGTCATCGTCGGCGTGCTCGGCCAGCCGCGCGGCGTTTGGTGCAGGCGCGTCTCAGGTCGCTGCCATCTCTACGTCGCCCGTGTGCATGCCAGGCCTCCCCTTCTCCTTGGGGGGGCTCCCGTGCTGGGTGGCCTTCACTGCCATCGTCGCTGCTACGACGTGCGCTTGGTGGGCGCTTGTTGGCAGCAGGCGGAGCAACACTGCGTACGATCCGCCCGCAGCCGTGCCCGCGGCGCAGCTTGACAGCCAGTGCCTCGCAGTGGATGGCCACGAGCGCGCCCCCCCCCGAGCACGCACGCGCATGTCGTCCCGCATGGTGTGGCCGGGTTTTGGCTTGAGGCTGGGTTGGGGGAGGCCAGGACAGCAGGCGTGAGAGTAGCGCGTTCACGACTGCCCACTAAAAAAGGAGAGGCGGCGCCTGTGCGCCCTCTCCTGCCCTCCCCCTGCATCTGCTCCTACATTTGTGCAAACCATTTTGCTGCGGAGGCACGTCCAAGGAGGCAAGGCCTCCGTGCGCCGTCGGTGACACACACGACCCGTTTCAGTTTTTGTTTTGTGTCTGTCCCCAAGCACCAAGCCATGTACTTTTGGTACAAGCTAGCCTGGGCCAGGAACACGTTTTCCGGGGATGATAACTGAACCATGAACCGAACGATTGAAGAAGTAATGATGACATTTTTTTTGAAGCCTTACTTGCGGGTCACGCATCTTGGTATATATATATAACCCTCCTAACGATAGGCATCCAGTTGACCGAGCCGGAGTCACCGCTCCGATTCCACTTGATCTATATCCTCAGAGAGGGGAATTAGCTCATATGGTAGAGCGCTCGCTTAGCATGCGAGAGGTGGGGGGATCGATACCCTCATTCTCCAAACAGATTTCGTTTTGCATTTTCAGAGTCTCCACTATTGTAGATGCCACGTTATTTTTGCTGTGCTTTGTAAAACAATTAAAGAAACAAGGAGATGAAGGGAGGTGGCTTAAGGGAGATGGGCGAGGGCGCTGTGACAGGTACCACCGTTTGCGTGCGCACATTGACAGCAGGGGCTCTGGCCCGCTTTGTCAGCTCTGCCAGCGGTGATGTAGGACGAGGGAGCTCAGAGAAAGGAGCGTAGCGTTGCCGTGCTTACACGTCAAGACACATAGACAGCAGAGTCTGTCTACGTGTGCGCGTCTGGCGTAGCAGCGACACCGCTGCCGAGCTCTACCGAGGGCTTTGTAGCAGGCAGCAGCGACCCTTGATGTGTGTGCCCGAGGCAAACAGACGGCATCAGACCAGTGGTAGTGGTAGCTATCTACCATACCCACGCTGTGCCTTTGCTGTGCCTAATTCAGTCCGAAAACGCCCCGCTATCTACGTGCACTCATCAAGGCGCGGCAGCATCACTGCCCAGCTCTCTCTCTGCCACCGAGGGCTGTGCACGCTGCGCAGCAATGGGCAGCCCAAGTAGCAGCGTGCCATTGACGTGCACGCGCGAGGCAAACACGAAGCAGCAGACGACTTGTGCTAGCTATCTACGTGCACCACGGCGCAGCAGCATCACTGCCACTGCGCAGCTCTCTCTCCACCACCGAGGGCTGTGAAGCAGGCAGCCCAGGCAGCCCAGGCAGCAGCGTGCCGTCGACATGCGTGCACGAGGCAAACACGAAGCATCAGACTACTCGTGCTAGCTATCTAATTGCACGCATCACGGCGCAGCAGCATCACTGCCCAGCTCTCTCTGCCACCGAGGGCTGTGGAGCAGCGGGCAGCCCAGGTAGCAGCATGCCGTTGACATGCTGCAGCAGCGCGGCAACGTCGTCAGCGCGTGCGAGGCGCGCGAGCGTTGGGCGGTACCGCTTGAGCACCTGCAACGAGCGCAGCAGCAACAGGGGGGGGGGTGGACACAGCTTGAGAGAGAGAGTGTGTTTGTGTGCATGTGCGTGTGTGTGTGCGTGCATGTGTGTGCGTGTGTGCGTGTGTGTGCATGTGTGTGCGTGTGTGTTGTGTCCGACGAGCGCACGAGCGTTGGGCGGTACCGCTTGAGCGCCTGCAGCAACAACTGCAACAGCAAAGGGGCGCCACAGCTTGTGCGTGCGTGTGTGTGTGTGTGTGTGTGTGCGTGTGCAACAGGCGTGTGTGTGTGCAACATCTCGATGATGCAACAGCAGCCAGAGGAGTTGCCCAACCAAACCAGCGCACACACGCACACACACACACACACCTGCTCCTCCTCGTGTGAGAGTCGCCCGCTCGTGCCACACCCGCCGCGGTGGCTGTCCCTCGCCAGCTCAGATGTGATGAGGTCGGCGACGTCAGCTGTGGTGCGCCCGCTCATATCGACCCTGCCGAGTTGAGGTTGTGAGTGTGTGTTTGAGTGCGTGCGTGCGTGAGTATTTGTTTGCGGGTTAAGAGTTTGCGTATTTTCTTTCTTTCTTTTTCCGGTTATGTTCGGTTACAGCGGCCGCTCCTCGCAAGCTAAGATGTGATGAGGTCGGCGACGTCAGCTGTGGTGCGTCCACTCCAGGGGTTTCCTTCCCGATCGGGAAACGAAAAAATGCGTGCCCGAAGGGCGCGCTCCCGATGGTTTCGGGGAGGGTGCGTGCGGGAAGAACGACGTGCGGAGGCGATTTTTCCGCGGAAAAGTGTGGAAACGTCGATTTGCGCACTTTTCGAAGCGATTCTTCGTGCTGCGGGCCAAAATCCCGACGAAATCGGGAGAACCTCTTAGGGGAAAACGAAAGGATTGCCGACCCTAAGGAAACCCCTGGTCCACTCATGTCGAAACTACGAATTGGGGTTTGTGTTTGTGCGTGTACGTGTGTGTGCGTGCGTGTCTGCATGTGTGCATGCGCGCGTGTGACTGTTGGGAGGTCGGCAACGTCAGCTGTGTTACGCCCGTTCATGTCGACCCTGCGGATTGTTTTTTCGTGTGCCCGTGTGCGTGTGCGTAGATTGTTGGGGCTAGAACTGGACTTGGGTCTATGCGGTGGTACTAGGACTAGGAGATGTCTTCGCTGGAAAGCCGATGTTACTACTGCTGTGTGTGCGTGCATGCGTGCGTGCATGCATGTATGCGCATGTGTGCGTGCGTGTGTGTACGCGCGTGTGTGCGTGCGAGCGAGTGTGTGTGTGTAGGGAGGTATTGCGTGCCTGCTCAAGGGCGACCCTCCTGTGGTTTTGGCGGTGGTCGAAACGGGTCGAGCGTCAGGGGTTGTGGAGGCTACCAGGAGGAATACCTAGAGCCCCTATATGTTCGTGGTGGCCGATTTTACAGTCTTGTTGGGTCCAACGCGTCCACGCCTTTGAGGGCATATTAGACTTGTGCTTGCGCACTCAATCCCGAGGCATGCAGACAGCATCCGCACAAGTCCACTGGACACACATTGACTGTGTCCATCCCACCAGCTCCAGTACATCTGGTCGCGCATACGTCTCAGGTACGTGTGGATCCCCTGCGACTGTCGGCGCGCCCACCCCAGGTGTGGCAGGTGCGTGTGACAGTAACATTGGATTTCCAGCAGAGACATCTTCTAGTCCCAGTACCACCGCCTGATAGACCTACACTGCAATCTGCTTGGACCCTGACCACGTTCTCACCAGGTATGGCAGGTGCGTGTGCTAAGACCTAAACTCTACACCTTGTACACTAAACCCTTATTATGCGCCCCAACTAACACACACCACTGGTACGCGCCGTCGTCCCGTAACCACGTCATCTGCTCTGACAAACACACACACACACACACACACACACACACACACACACACACATCCTGCCCCTTGAAACTAAACCCTAACCAGCCCCAACCGACACGCACCACTGGTACGCGCCATCGTCCCGGAACCGCGTCATCTACTCTGTCAAAACACATACATACACACACACACACACACACACGCACACACACACACGCACACGCACACACGCACACACGCACACACACCCTGCCCCTTGAAGCTAAACCCTAATAGGCCCCAACTAACACCCACCACTCGTACGCTCCGTCGTCCCGGAACCACGTCATCTGCTCTGACAAAAACACGCACACACACACACACACACACATCCTGTCCCTTGCCACTAACCCCTCATACCGTACGGGGCCTGAGCCTCCGCGAATATATATTATTTTGGACGCTCCCACAGCTGAAGATGATGAAAAACTCGCGAAAATCGCGATTTTGGATGTCAAATCGACTGAAGTCGACAAAAAACAAACCCGGCAGGGCGATTAAACAATGAATTTTTGCCCCCCCCGCGAAGGCTCAGGCCCTGCACGGTAGACCCCAGCTAACACCCACCACTGGAACGCGCCGTCGTCCCGGAACCACGTCATCTGCGAGCGCACGAGCCGGTGCGTCGCAGCGATGCACTCCTTGGCGCACGCCTCGAGCCCGACGGCGTCCATGCCGCCTGCCGGTGCGGCCGCGGCGGCCGCCGCCGCCGCCGCAGCAGCAGCAGCACGCTTGGCGGCGCCGCTCGGTCGGGCCGGGGGTACTGCCGCCGTAGCAGAGCACTCCATGGCGCATGGCTCACCAGTCCCGACAGAGGCAGGTGCCTCCATGCCAGAAGCGTCCAGGCAAGGGGCGCCCGTGCCGACGCTCTGTGGCTGAGCGGGCGGGGGTGCTGCTGCCGCAGCAGCAGGCGCGGCTGAGGGTGCACTGGGTGCGGGTGCAGCGCTGCCGCTGCCACCTGCTCCGTTGCCCGCTCCGGATCGCTCGCCGCCCAGGTTACCATCCCTTGCAGGTGACGCCGCCCAGTCCTGGTCCTGCTGCGCTGCTGTCAGCTGCACTGCCGCCTGAGCCTGCGCCTGTGCTGCCACCACACCCTGAGCCTCCTGCGCCTGCGCCTGTGCCTGTGCCTGTGCCTGTGCCTGTGCCTGTGCCTGTGCCTGTGCCTGTGCCTGTGCCTGTGCCTGTGCCTGTGCCTGCGCCTGAGCCGCCACCAGCGCCACCATTGCCTGCCGGTACCCGATCGCGCGCGCCGCGTTGGAGGTGCCCGGCGCGATGCCCTGGCGCAGCAGGTCGGCGGCCTCGTCCAACAAGCCTGCGCGTGATACGCAGGTTGTACAGGTTTTACGTGCACGCGCCCAAAGGACCCCGGAGGCGTGAGTTGAGGCCTCTGAACTATACATATCGGGGGGACTTTACTACGAGACAGTGATCCTTGCTATGGCAGTAAACCGCTTGGAGCGGAATTTTTGAGCGGAATATTTATTAATTGCTTTGTAGGCTTATCCGCTTTTCCGCTTTTCCGCTTGGGGAAAAAAATAATTGTGCCGGGGAAAAACGGTTAAAAATAATTGTGCCGGGAAAAGGCCGGGAAAAAGCGGAGTAATAATTAATAGCTAAATCCTTCCCAAGGATCACTGCAACGAGATCCCGCGAGGCCGCGCAAGTGCCATCTTACCACAAATCCTCGGCCAGGTTTGGAGAACCCCAGTAGTGCTGTCAGGCGCGGGGCCTTTTGTCTCTGATGGACACCCGAGCCAACCTAGGGCAGGAGAATGTTTTTAGATGGCCCCTGCCGGAGTATCAGAGTCGGGGGCCAGGTTGGGAGAACTCCAGGTTCTGGCATGAGATGGCTGACTTCCTTGTTGCCTGTTTTGAGACATTGACCGGGTGCACAGCAATCATGATGGCTGATGGAATGCTAGGGGTAGAATTTTGACAGCTGCCAGCCTCTTTCCTAGGGTCTAATGCACCATCGAAGGCGTCCGACGGAAAATCGGCCACTATATTGTGATTATGCACGCGTTGTGCGGGATGTGTGGGGACAGATACAGTCTCCAGCCTCCGACCCGGTGACCCTAAAAGCAGCAGCAGCAGCAGCAGCAGCAGCGACGTCCTGTAGCAGCAGCAGCAGCAGCAGGAGCAGCAGCAGCAGCAGCAGCAGCAGCAGCTTCCTGTCGCAGCAGCAGCAGCGGCGGCTTCCTGTAGCACACATTCACAGCGGCCGCAAGACTCGACCCGTGAACACTGACCACAGCTGTTCTGTTAGGCCTCTTTTACATAATCAAACTGACCACGGATAACTCAGCACCGACCACAGCATGCTAGGCCTGCCCTACGCACACAGACGTGCTGCAACACGCACTGCACGTCTCGTGCACACACACAAAAACGCTCGCAGCAGCCGCGAGACTCCACCACTGTATTTGTTTCCGGCGCTTGAAGCCGGGTTTGGGAGCCATCGGGAACCGGATTTCCAGTCAAATAGCCTCAGAGAACCAACTTAACAGCTGAAAACAACATCACTGCACTCGACCCACCCGCAAAGGCCATTTCCTACGCACGCAGCGTGTGCCACACGCACCACGCACGTGTGCGCGTGCACCCACAAACGCACGCACCACTGGCCCACCTCCAGTGACCAGTGATCCCCCTGCAGGCCGTTTACCGCTCGGGGCCGGATTTCCCATTTCCCAGGAAACCACCCCACACTTGCTGGGAGAGGGAGCGGAGGGTGCGTTGGAAAGCTCTCGCCGAGGTCAACACAGCGGCATGTGTTGCGTGGACACCCGCGTTGTGTTGCGCATGGTATCAGCGGTCAAAGTTGCTTGAGCCGGCAAAAAAACTAAAAACTAAAAACCTTCCCAGGGACCACTGCCCCCGACCCACCCGCAAAGGCCATTTCCTACGCACGCAGCGTGTGCCGATGCACCACGCACGTGTGCGCATGCACCAACAAACGCACGCACCACTGGCACACACCCGACCACCCGCAAAGGCCATTTCCTACGAACGCAGCGTGTGCCGATGCACCACGCACGTGTGCGCGTGCACCAACAAACGCACGCACCACTGGCACACACCCGACCACCCGCAAAGGCCATTTCCTACGCACGCAGCGTGTGCCGATGCACCACGCACGTGTGCGCGTGCACCAACAAACGCACGCACCACTGGCACACCCCCGACCCACCCGCAAAGGCCATTTCCTACGCACACAGCGTGTGCCGATGCACCACGCACGTGTGCGCGTGCACCAACAAACGCACGCACCACTGGCACACCCCCGACCCACCCGCAAAAGCCATTTCCTACGCACACGGCGTGTACCGATGCACCACGCACGTGTGCGCGTGCACCAACAAACGCACGCACCACTGGCACACCCCCGACCCACCCGCAAAGGCCATTTCCTACGCACGCAGCGTGTGCCGATGCACCACGCACGTGTGCGCGTGGACCAACAAACGCACGCACACCACTGGCACACCCCCGACCCACCCGCAAAGGCCATTTCCTACGCACGCAGCGTGTGCTGATGCACCACGCACGTGTGCGCGTGCACCAACAAACGCACGCACCACTGGCACACCCCCGACCCACCCGCAAAGGCCATTTCCTGCGCACGCAGCGTGTGCTGCACGCACCACGCACGTGTGCGCGTGCACCCACACACGCACACCACTGGCCCACCCCGGACCCACCCGTGAAGACCCCTTCCTACGCATGCAGCGCGTGCCGCACGCACATGTCTGAGTGCACACAAAAACGCAACACTCGACCAGTGTTTTTGTTTCCGGCGCTTGGAGCCAGATTCGGGAGCCATCGGGAGCCGGATTTCCAGTCAAATGGCTCCAGAAAATCAACTTCTAACCCATAAAACAGCATCACTGCACTCGACCCACCCGTGAAGACCGTTCCCTCGCAGTGGGTGCCGATGCATCACGCACGTCTGCGCGTGAACCAACGAACGCACGAACCACTGCCCCCCCCCCGACCCACCCGTGAAGACCATTTCTTAAGCACGCAAATGTGCCGCAGCCACATGCCTGCGTGCACACACACACAAAAACGCTCGCAGCAGCCGCAACACTCGATCCGTGTTTTTGTTTCCGGCGTTTGGAGCCGGATTGGGGATTCGGCCGTGGAGCTGGAGTTCTTGTCAAATGGCTCCAGAAAATCCACTTTTTCCAAACCCCTGGACACAAATCACTGCACTCGACCCACCCGTGAAGACCATTTCCTCGCAGCGTGTGCCGATGCGGTCGTAGAGCTCGGTGCGAGAGCGGTGGAGGAAGAAGAGGCGGTAGTCAAACTCGCCTGTGTATTTGAAGTTATTTTTTTTGAATGTGTGAGTTAAAGGGGAGGGGGACAGAGAGAGAGAAGAACAGAGAGAAAGCAAGAAGGGGGGAGAGAGAGACTGAGAGAGAGAGAAGGAGAGCGAGACAGAGAGAGGGCGCGCGCGCTGCAGGAAGCAGAGCCGGTAGTCAAACTCGCCTGCGGATTTGAAGTTGTAGGTTGTGTGTGTGTGGTGTGTGGGGGAGGGGGGAGAGGGAGGGAGGGCGAGAGAAAGAGAGTGAAGACGAGAGAGGGAGAAAGGGAGAGATGCAGGTTGAGGGAGAGAGGAAGAGAGAGAGAGACAGAAAGAGAGAGACAGAGAGAGGCAGAGAGAGGAGAGTACGAGCGCGTGTGCGCGCACACGTGCGTCCCCGTCCCCACCCACCGTCGCCCGCACTCCCGAGCGGTGGCAGTGGGTGTGTGCGCGTGTGCGTGTGGTGTGCGTGTGTGTGTGTGCGTGTGCATGTGCGTGCGTGCCAGGGGTTTCCTTGGGGTCAGTCATCCTTTCGGTTTCCCGAAGAGGCTTTCCCGGTTTCGTCGGGAATTCGGGCTTCAGCCCGCTCAGCCTGGAGAATCGCGTCGAAAAGTGTGAAAATCGACGATTTGACCCTTTTCCCCGGAAAATTCGCCTCCGCACGTCGTTTTTCCCGAATGTACCCTACCCGAAGCCATCGGGATCGCGCCCTCTGAGCACGCTTTTTTTCGTTTCCTGATCGGGAAGGAAACCCCTGGTGCGTGCGTGTATGCGTGTGTGCATGTGCGTGTGTCGGTGCGTATGCATGTCCCAGTGTCACCGTGGCGAACGGTGCCGACGGCCACGCCAATGGTGCCGACGCTGTATGCGTGCGCGTGCCAACGCCGTGCGCGTACGGGCGCGTGTGCGTGCGCACGTCCCCGTCCCCACCCACCGTCGCCCACACTCCCGAGCGGGAACTCCACCAGCTCTGACGGGCCGCCGGCATCTGCATCGTCGCCCCCCTCGCGCCCCTCCCCCTGCTGCCTCGACAGCGCCGCCGCGCGCTTCCGTGCCTTGCGTGAGATCCCTGTGGATGTGAGTGGTTGTGTGTGGGGGGAGGCGGGGGGGGGGGGGAGGGGGCTGACTTAGGTTGGGAGGGCTCTTTGCGCGCCGTGGGGAGCTAAAGCAATAGGTAGACATGGTTCTAGGCACGACCCTAGGTGGTCCGTGGGGACTCGCTGGGCAGCTAGCATACTAGGCCAGTGTCGCTTTGCCTTTGCGCCTAGTTAAGTCCGAAAACGCCCTGCAAAGCCTCCGTAAACATGAAACTCGTTCCGAAAACGCGCCGCAAAGGTGCAACGCGCCGCAAAGTTTCCTGCGGACTTTGAACCCGGGTTGAGACGCTCTACAGGGGCTGCGCTAAGGCAGCACAAAGACGAGATTCAGAAAAAAAAACGCAAAGGCCCAAATTCCCAATTAAAAATACCCTCTGGGACTTAAGTGGACCCTGCAAAGGCAAAGCGTGGCTACGGTAGGCCAGTGCGCTCTGCAGGACCAGTGCTTTTTCAATTGACACCAATCGATTAATTCTTACAGCCCGGCCACCGGCGGCCGCAGGCTGCGCCCAAAAATAAACAGAAAAAGGGAAAAACAAAAAAACAAACAAATCGGGCGGTAGACCCTCAAAACCCAGAAACCGCCACAGGCGGTTTAAACTCCCAATTGAAAAAGCACTGTGCAGGACCACCCACCCCATTGCGCGTGCCGGCCGTCAACCGCTCGGGGCCGGATTTCCCAGTTCCCAGTTCTGGGTTTCTGAATTCACCCCACACTTGGTGGGAGAGGGCGTGGAGGGGTGCGCTGGAAAGCTCTCGCCGAGAGCAGCATAGCGGCACGCCTTGCGTGAACACCCGCGCTATGTATTGCGCCTGGTGTGAGCGGTCAAAGTTGCTCGAGCCTGGAAGTAATGATTACCAAAATCCTTCCCAGGGACACTACACCTACCCCATTGCGCATGCCGGCCGTCTGCGCCGCCTGCGCCCGCGCCGCCGGGGGCCGGCTCAGCGGCGGCGTCTGCGCCCCCGCTGGCTGCGCACGCCGCGTCGGTGGGCGCCGGCGGCGCAGCTGCTGCCGCCTTGCTGGCAGATGGCCCCGCGGCCGGCAGCTGCGCGTCTGCGCCCGGCGCCTGCACTCCGGCCGCGTGCGCGCTGGCACCCTCCGAGCGTGCCCCTCCGCCCGCCACGCCACCCCCCGCGTGTGCCGCTCCTCCTGCTGCCTCTCCACTCCCCGCCGCGGGTGCCGCCCCTCCCCCGCCCGCCGCGGGTGTCGCCCCCGGCTGCGTCAGCTCAGAGAGCGTGCGCCCAGTCATGTGGAGCAGCGCGAGCGCCCGCTCGAGCCGGTAGTAGTTGTTGCGCTCCAGGGAGATGCTGCAAGTGTTTGGAGGTTGCTGCTTGGTTGTTTGTTGTTTGTTGCTTGTCGTTTGTCGTTTGTCGTCTGTTGTTGGGTCTTCGGTTGGTCGAGTGAGTGCCCGGCCGCGCCAGCGCCTGCTCTTGCCGGTAGTAGTTGTTGCGCTCCAGGGAGATGCTGCAGGTGGTTGGAGGTTGTTGCTGCTTTGTTGGTTGTTGGCTGTTGTTTGTGCTGCAGGTGGTTGGAGGTTGTTGTTTGTTGGTTTGTTGTTGTTTGTTGTCTGTTGTTGGGTCTTCGGTTGCTCGAGTGCATAGCAGCGCGAGCCTCGATCTTGCCGGTAGTAGTTGTTGCGCTCCAGGGAGATGCTGCATGCGGGCGGGGGTGGTGGTGATGCTGTTTTATGCTCCCCCCCTACCCCCCCAGGTAACCCCCCAAAGCCACGTTTTTACCATAACTGAAAACCCGCGTGCTGCAATGTGAGATCAGAAGGTTAGGTTACCGAGGATCCACCCTCGATCTGTACAGACAGACCCGGCCTCTACCCCCTGTCCCTCCCTCCCCCAAACGACACCTAAATTGTTCCTCGATTTTTTCATCCATGCGAGTGGAAACCTTCACGACCAGCCTTCCCCACAGTCCTCATACACCCACCCCCACACACAGTTAGGACGGTTGATGTTGTTGTAGGTAGTTTGCACGCGATTCTGCATGCGAAACTTTGCAGGTATCTTCCTAAGATACCCAAAAAGCCGGGAAAACAATAAAATCGCTGTGCACCCTCGGGGATTTTGACTTGTGTGGACACACTTGTGTGAACACACTTTGGGGGGCAACTACCCCCAAACGTGCTGCCGCGCAAAAGTGGGGCAAAACCAACTTGATTAGCATGTGCCGCGTGTGCGTCTCCTCGCTCAAAGTGAGCAACGGAGTCCTGACGAAGGTGATTAATGGGATCTTTCCACCTGAAAGCATCCGGGAAAGGGCTGGTGGGGCGGGGGGTGCAAGGGCGGTGGGGGCCAATCTTGACTACCGGCGGGCCCCGCGAGCCCTTTCCCGGATGTTTTCAGGTGGAAAGATACCATTAAACACCTTCGTCAGGACTCCGTTGCTCACTTTGAGCGAGGAGACGCACACGCGGCACATGCTAATCAAGTTGGTTCGGGGCTGAATCGAGCTGCGGGCTAGGGACCAGCCCCACGCCGCTCAATAGAGGACCCATGATATTGGTGGACCCGCGCTGCAGCTCCCGGAGGGCCGGGGGAGGCTTCCTCGGGCAATTCAACGGTAGCGAAGAGTGGACGATAAGTATGAAGGTGGAAGCAAGACCCCCTGCGGACGCCCATCTGGGTCATTGGAGCCTCGGAACATCATCCCGATGGTAAATAGCATCGTTTGATTACCGCCGGTCACTCCGCATGGGGTGCATGTGGGGCGATGGCATGCACAGCTGGGTCGCTCGCTTGACTGGGGGACAACACCGCCCCTCTACGCGCTAAACAACGGCCGAACGAACATCACACACGATTAGAGCCGCAGCGGAGCGTCTGGGGTGGCTCCCTGGTGCGGGCCGAGTTTTGCCCCACTTTTGTGTGAAGACAAATTGCGGCGCGCCGGGTGTCGCGGAGGCGCGTGGCGCTGCTGCATGGGCGTAACGCCCCCCATGCGACGGCCACGGCATGGGCATTGATGGGTAGTTTGCACGCGCCCAGCAACCTGCCGCCGAGAATTCCTGCATGATTTAATGTTTATAATGATTTGATTCCAAAAAACTGTGTGCACCCTCACCCATTTCGCCCCGTGTGTTCAGCTGTTTCACCCCCACACATTTTAGTCCAGGAGGATCCCCCTGTACCTCGCATGCCTAAAACCTCGATGGTCGAGTCCCCAGTATACACCCGATGACGACCAACCGGTCGGGGGGTGCGCAGCGTGACCGCCTCGGCGTATCGGCCGTCTTCAGCGTCAAAACGGACTGCAGAAGACTGGCACCCCGGCGAGCGCCCACGGACCTCCCGTCGCGTGGCAAGGTCCTAAGTGATGTTCAGAGCGGTGGCATGCAGAAAAATCGTTGGGCACCCTCGCGTCAGTGGCCCTGCGCGCTCATCCCGCAAATCACAAACAGGGTCCCAGTTTTTGGACCAAACACCATGCTGGCCCCCTCTAATGGCATCGAATCTTCATGAGAGTGTTACAGAATCGCACCAGCACGGCAGAGAGGGGTCGCTGGGGCCATTGGACGTGGTCGTGTTGCAACTGCGGTGTCCAGGGTGCCCCCACCCAGCCATCGCCTCAGGGACAGCCCCCACCCCCACGAGCCACCAGACCTCTCTAGTGAAGCCATTAGTAATCATCCGCCGACGTGCATTGCCTCGCGCACGACCATAGGCGAAGGGCACGCCCTTTCCAACCACCACACCGATCACCTCCTGAACGCTCCAGGAGGCCTCCCAGCCTCTGGTGGCACGCACAGCCTCATGGGGTCAACTAGACATATGCAGTGCGAGGAGGGCCACGGAGCAGGTCCAATTTGACCTCGGCCCCACTGCAGATTCAAGTTTTGGCACCCCCCAAACGCGGTTCCGCCCACTCCCCAGGGCCAGTGGCGAGCTCGATATATCGACCGAAGTCCATATACGATGAGCCAGGGTCCGGAGAGAGCTCCGGGGTACATGACAGGCATGTGACCCCAGCTGTCGGCGTTGCCAGCTACCCCTGAGCCCGTACCGCATGCCTCGCCCCACCCCGACGCGCGGGATCGCTAGCCTGGGATGCTGGTCCAAAAGTGCGTCAACAAAAACGACTCCCCAAAAGCAAAACGAATGTTCGTGGAGAATGAGGGTATCGATCCCCCCACCTCTCGCATGCTAAGCGAGCGCTCTACCATATGAGCTAATTCCCCTTTCAGGGAGCGGAACATGTGGAATCGGATAAGTTTCTCCGGCTCTGTTAGATAGATGACGACAACGCGCTGTGCAGGGTTTATACATTTACAAAGCTGAGCGTGACCCATAAGTAAGGCTTAAAAAAACCTGCGAATTTCTTCACGTTCGCTCCTCATCCCTCTTCGTCCCCTCATCAACATCCACGCAACGGACGCCGCCCCCCTCCTCGAACAACAGCACACACCGGGCGTTCGAGCGGGTGCCGTTACTAAGGATCTCAAAACGTGTTCCTTTCATTGCGTTCCCAAGTAACAAGCTCTCCCGTCTCCATTCATGTCTCCCCATGAACGTTATAATCCGACTCCCACTCACCGCACCACACAAGTAAGCAGTAACAGTAACACGGGGTTTCCAGCTAAACAGGCTACTCTTCTACTAGAGACACCCGCCGATACTCCAGCACACTTAAGTACTAGCGTACCGCCGGCTCCCGGCCGATAGACTACCGCTCCCGCCGGCTAGACTACCCCAAACAGCGGTCTCTGAGAGACATGTCTGGCAAGGAGCATATAGGAGAGGACCTTCCTCAGGGTCACAGTAGTGGCCTTGTGGCCAGTCAAGCCGGCAGAGCCGACTGGCGCTGACTGGAACGGTCCCCGCCTGGCAGTGCATGGCTGTCCAGCTCTCGTTTGCATGGGGCTCGGCCGGCGCCCCATGCCTCATGCATGGCCAGGTCCCACCCTCCAGGGGTGCATGGACGACAGAGTTGTCATGGAGGCTGCCTGAAGACCTTCCAACGCCAGTCACCGGCAGACGAGCGACCCCGAGGATGAGCGCGGTGACGAACGCTGCGATTGGTGAAGCGGATTTACTCTGTGTTGCCTCGGCGGTCGCCACCGCTGAAGCCGTGATGGTAGCCCGCCTCCACGGGCAGCCATCTTGACCAATGTCCAGCATGCATTGACGGGCGCCAGCTCCTCCGCTCGTCAATCAACTCGTCGAGATCGGTGCCGCATGGCGTCCTGCATGGGGGGAGGATAAGGGCCGTTTCCCAGCACGGGCCGCGGCAGCGCCGCGGCTACTCGCCCAGCCCTGGCAGCTCCGGGCAAGCTGCTCTTGTAGTGTTCCACCGAGGGGCAGTCTAGCAGGAGCCGGGCCAGTCGTATTTTACCCCGCTCGTCAGCGGCACAAGTAAGCATGTCAAAATAACTCTATCTATCATCTCGTCAGCGACACAAGTAAGCATGTCAAAATAACTCTATCTATCATCTCCCTTCCCCCCCCTCCCTCTTTCTCGCTCCCTCCCTCCGCCCTCCCTCCTCTCTAACATTCACCCAAGTCCACTGCGCCTCTCCACACTAGGGGGGAGTGGGGTGCGAAATTACCCATGTTGTATAAAGGTATTGCTGCCGATCGAACGGCTCTATTCGTTTTACAAAATGCCCCTACAGGTGCGGGTAACCCTTACTGTGATCTATCACCCTAGCCAAATTTCCTGGAGTTGAAGTGTGGGTCGAAGTGTGGGGTACTGCACAAGTGTGGGGGTGCTGCACAAGTGAGGCTTCTTCGTTTTGCAACCCGCCTCGACAAGAATACTCACCGACCCGCCGCCTCTGCGTCCCCCCCACGCAGTCAGCAGCGCGCATCCAGAGTCCCACTTGGCCCCTCAGCTGCCTCAGCCACTGCCAGCCGTATTTACCCCCCCCCTGTACAAGTCACACCCCTGTCCCCCCTTCAACACAAAACAATACACACGCGCGCTGGAGGGCTGACGCTGGCGTGGCCTTGCGGGCTCTCCTAGTAGAGCCCCCCCACCACATCTAGTCTAGGCCTCAACTCACGCCCCGGGGTCCCCCAGGTGCGTACGCGTAAGCCCTGTAAAACCAATACACACACCGCGCACTCCTACGCACCGAGCAGCTGCCTCTGCGTCTCCCCACGCAGTCAGCAGCGCGCACCCAGAGTCCCACTTAGCCTCTGGTGTCAGCTTCTCGGGGGGGCAGCCGAGGCGCACGGCCGCGTCGGCCCAGGCCTGTGCGTGCGTGTGTTTGTGTGTGTGTGTGTGTGTTCGTGTGTTGGGTGTGTGCGTGTGCGTGCGTGTGAGGGCGGGAGGAGGGGGAGAGACAACAGCCACTTGGCCTCTGGCGTCAGCTCCTCGGGGGGGCGGCTGAGGCGCGCGGCCGCGTCGGCCCACGTCTGTGCGTGCGTGTGTTTGTGTGGGTGTGTGTGTGTTGGGTGGGTGTGCACGTGTGTGTGTGTGTGTGTGCGTGTGTGTGTGTGTGTGTGTGTGTTGGGTGTGTGCGTGTGTAAGTGTCAGGGCGGGAGGGGGGGGGAGACAACAGCCACTTGGCCTCTGGCGTGAGCCACTCAGGGGGAGGGGGGGGGGCAACAAAGGCGCGTTGGCCCAGGCCTGCGTGTCACACGTTTAAATCAAGGGTTCAGGATTTTAGCGTTTTACCTACGGTTGTAGCTGCAGGTGTTACACGCACACTGCCAGTTACCTGTGCAGGGCCACAGACGTGGATTGAGAAACTCCCAGCGCTAGCGGCTAGCCTCAGTGATTTCCTTTTGGGCTGCTGGTAGCATACTGGCTGACATTGGTACCCATTTGGTGCCATTTGGTATGACTACTTCAAAAAACAAGTTGCTTGATGTTATGACCATCACATCGGGCTCGTCAAGAAATTACGTATGTTTGACGGTCGACGCTAGGGCAGCAGTCGAGGCGGTCGACAGGACGTTGGCTACCAGTTACAGTTACATGGCATTCCAGCTAAGACAACACTAGTCCTAGTGCCACCGCCCTGTGAAGGACGATAGCCACCAGCCGGTTACCTGCCGTCTAGACTACCGCTCCCGCCGGCTAGTTTAGACCCAAACAAGTCCCTGAGGGACATGTCTGGCAAGGAGCGTATAGGAAAGGACCGTCCTCCTCCTGGCCTTTGAGGCCAACCACGCCGGCTGTGCCGACTGGCGGCGCTGAAGCAGAAAAGTCCCCGCCTGGCATGGTGCATGGTTGTCCAACTCCATGCATGGGGCTCTGCCTGCGCCCCATGCGTCATGCATGGCCAGGTCCCACCCTCCAGGGGGGCCTGGGCAAACAGAGTCGTCATGGCAGGCTGCCTGAAGACCAATGCCGACGCCAGTCACCGGCAGACGAGTGCCCCCGAGGGTGAGCGCGGTGACAAACGCTGCGATGGTGAAGCGGATAAACTCTGTTGTTGCCTCGGCGGTCACCACCGCTGAAGCCCTGATGGTAGCTCGCCCCCACGAGCAGCCATCTTGACCGATGTCCAGCATGCATTGACGGGCGCCAGCTCCTCCGCTCGTCGATCAACTCGTCGAGATCGGTGCCGCATGGCGTCCTGCATGGGAGGAGGATAAGGGCCGTCTCCCAGCACGGGTCGCGGCAGCGCCGCGGCTACTCGCCAAGCCATGACAGCGCCGGGCAAGCCGCTCCTGTAGTTTCCACCGAGGGACAGTCTAGCAGGAGCCAGGCCAGTCGTATTTTATCTCGCTCGTCAGCGGCACGGAGATCCTAGTCACCAGCAGCGCCGCATTGCTGGGTCCAGGGCTCGGCGACGAGAACGCGCCTCCGTTAATCGAGCCCCATGGCTACCAGAAGACAACTAAAAAACTGAAAGAAGATCCAGGGCAGTAGTAGAGGTGGTCAACAGGAAGTTGGCTACCAGTAACAGTAACACGGGGTTTCCAGCTAAGCAGGCTACTCTTCTACTAGAGACACCCGCCGATACTCCAGCACACTTAAGTACTAGAGTACCGCCGGCTCCGGCCGATAGACTACCGCTCCCGCCGGCTAGACTACCCCAAACAGCGGTCTCTGAGAGACATGTCTGGCAAGGAGCATATAGGAGAGGACCTTCCTCAAGGTCACAGTAGTGGCCTTGTGGCCAGTCAAGCCGGCAGAGCCGACTGGCGCTGACTGGAACGGTCCCCGCCTGGCAGTGCATGGCTGTCCAGCTCTCGTTTGCATGGGGCTCAGCCGGCGCCCCATGCCTCATGCATGGCCAGGTCCCACCCTCCAGGGGTGCATGGACGACAGAGTTGTCATGGAGGCTGCCTGAAGACCTTCCAACGCCAGTCACCGGCAGACGAGCGACCCCGAGGATGAGCGCGGTGACGAACGCTGCGATTGGTGAAGCGGATTTACTCTGTGTTGCCTCGGCGGTCGCCACCGCTGAAGCCGTGATGGTAGCCCGCCTCCACGGGCAGCCATCTTGACCAATGTCCAGCATGCATTGACGGGCGCCAGCTCCTCCGCTCGTCGATCAACTCGTCGAGATCGGTGCCGCATGGCATCCTGCATGGGGGAAGGATAAGGGCCGTTTCCCAGCACGGGCCGCGGCAGCGCCGCGGCCACTCGCCCAGCCCTGGCAGCTCCGAGCAAGTCGCTCTTTTAGTGTTCCACCGAGGGGCAGTCTAGCAGGAGCCGGGCCAGTCGTATTTTACCCCGCTCGTCAGCGGCACGGAGATCCTCGTCACCAGCAGCGCCGCATTGCTGGGTCCAGGGCTCGGCGACGAGAACGCGCCTCCGTTAATCGAGCCCCAGTTGTTGGCTACCAGACAGTAACAGTAACAGTAACACGGGGTTCCAGCTAAGCAGGCTACTCTTCTACTAGAGACACCGCCGATACTCCAGCACACTTAGGTACTAGAGTACCGCCGGCTCCCGGCCGATAGACTACCGCTCCCGCCGGCTAGACTACCCCAAACAGCGGTCTTTGAGAGACATGTCTGGCAAGGAGCATATAGGAGAGGACCTTCCTCAAGGTCACAGTAGTGGCCTTGTGGCCAGTCAAGCCGGCAGAGCCGACTGGCGCTGACTGGAACGGTCCCCGCCTGGCAGTGCATGGCTGTCCAGCTCTCGTTTGCATGGGGCTCAGCCGGCGCCCCATGCCTCATGCATGGCCAGGTCCCACCCTCCAGGGGTGCATGGACGACAGAGTTGTCATGGAGGCTGCCTGAAGACCTTCCAACGCCAGTCACCGGCAGACGAGCGACCCCGAGGATGAGCGCGGTGACGAACGCTGCGATTGGTGAAGCGGATTTACTCTGTGTTGCCTCGGCGGTCGCCACCGCTGAAGCCGTGATGGTAGCCGCCTCCACGGGCAGCCATCTTGACCAATGTCCAGCATGCATTGACGGGCGCCAGCTCCTCCGCTCGTCGATCAACTCGTCGAGATCGGTGCCGCATGGCGTCCTGCATGGGGGGAGGATAAGGGCCGTCTCCCAGCACGGGCCGCGGCAGCGCCGCGGCTACTCGCCAAGCCATGGCAGCGCCGGGCAAGCCGCTCCTGAAGTGTTCCACAGAGGGGCAGTCTAGCAGGAGCCGGGCCAGTCGTATTTTACCCCGCTCGTCAGCGGCACGGAGATCCTCGTCACCAGCAGCGCCGCATTGCTGGGTCCAGGGCTCGGCAACGAGAACGCGCCTCCGTTAATCGAGCTACCAGACAACAACAAAAAAACTGAAAATAAGATCACTGGCTAGCCCACCGTTGAATCAACGCAGTGGTTTCCTTTTCAGAAGGTTTGATTCTTTCTCTGGAGCCATTTGGCTGGAAATCCGGCTCCATGGCCCCAAAATCCGGCTCCACACTGGCTCCACACGCCAACAACAAAATCTCTGGAATCAACGCAGCGACCCTGTCGAGCCTTAGTCATGAGGTAATGGGCACGGAACCCAGGTATTGAGCGATCCCCGCGTGGTTGATCAAACTGGTCACCAGCAGCACTCAGCCGGGGCCCTGCCCTCCAAGCATTGCAGACCTACTCACCGCCTTGAGCGCAGCGCTCGCGTGCGCCGCCGCTTCACGGTTGACTAGGGGCTGGATGCTAGGGCTCCAAATCCTACTACGTGAGGCTCCAGTCACGGCCCCAGTTTTTTTTGCTCAAGCCTCAGGCAGTGCATACCTACTCACCGTCTTGAGAGCAGCGCTCACGTACGCAGCCGCCTCATGGTGAAGTGTAAGAGGCCTGTTACAGGTTCTATGTTGGCTACAGCTCACGTGCGCCGCCGCTTCATGGTTGACTAGGGGCTGGATGCTAGGGCTCCAAATCCTACTGCGTGAGGCTCCAGTCACAGCCCCAGTTTTCTATGCTCAAGCCTCAGGCAGTGCATACCTACTCACCGTCTTGAGAGCAGCGCTCACTTGCGCAGCCGCCTCATGGTGAAGTGTAAGAGGCCTGTTACAGGTTCTATGTTGGCTACAGCTCACGTGCGCCACCGCTTCATGGTTGACTAGGGGCTGGATGCTAGGGCTCCAAATCCTACTACGTGAGGCTCCAGTCACGGCCCCAGTTTTCTGTGCTCAAGCCTCAGGCAATGCATACCTACTCACCGTCTTGAGAGCAGCGCTCACGTGCGCAGCCGCCTCGGGCGTCGTGCGTGGGCCCTGCGCCTTTCCGTGCGTGAGCCACCTGTGGGCGGTGTGTGTATGTGTGTGTGGGTCACAGTGTGTGTGTGTGTGTGTGTGTGGGTCACACACACACAGTGTCACACACACTGTGTGTGTGAGCGTGTGTGTGTGTGTGTTGGGCTGCAGGCTGAAGGGCCACGGTTAAATTAAAAAGCACCCACCTCAGGTAGAATGTGGTGCCTATCCACCACGATCAGCCGCAAGAAGGCAGCAAGAACAGTAACAGTAACACGGGGTTTCCAGCTAAGCAGGCTACTCTTCTACTAGAGACGCCCGCCGATACTCCAGCACACTTAAGTACTAGAGTACCGCCGGCTCCCGGCCGATAGACTACCGCTCCCGCCGGCTAGACTACCCCAAACAGCGGTCTCTGAGAGACATGTCTGGCAAGGAGCATATAGGAGAGGACCTTCCTCAGGGTCACAGTAGTGACCTTGTGGCCAGTCAAGCCGGCAGAGCCGACTGGCGCTGACTGGAACGGTCCCCGCCTGGCAGTGCATGGTCAAGTCCAAGTTTGAGTCATTTTCAAGTTTGAGTCAAGTTTGAGTTGAGATTAAAAAGGCTTTAGAAGGTCAAGGTCAGGGTCTAGCTAGGGATTCATTAAGAGCCCACCTCAGGTAAAATCCGGTGCCCCCCACCACGATCGGCATGCGGCCGCGAGAGAGGATGTCCGCCACTGCGGCTCGTGCCTCGTCAGAAAAGTCGCCGGCGGAGTACTCCTGTGCTCGTGTGCGTGTGTGTGTATGTGTGTGTGTGTGTTGTGCCGCCGCGCGAGAGGATTTCCGCCACAGCGGCTCGTGCCTCATCTGAAAAGTCGCCAGCAGAGTACTCCTGTGCGCGTGCGTGTGTGTGTGTGTGCGTGCGTGTGTGTGTGTGTGTGTGTGTGTGTGTGTGTGTGTTGTGTGTGTGTGTCGGGATGTCCGCCACAGCAGCTCGTTCATCATCAGAAGAGTTGCCAGCGGAGAACTCCTGTGCATGTGTGTGTGTGAGTGTGTGTGCGTGTGTGTGTGCGTGTGTGTGTGTGTGCGTGTGTGTGTGTGTGTGTCAGGATGTCCGCCACAGCTGCGCGTGCCTCATCTGAAAAGTCGCCGGCTGAGAACTCCTGTGTGTGTGTGAGTGTGTGTGTGTGCGTGTGTATGTGTGTGCGTGTGTGTGTGTGCGTGTGTGTGTATGTGTGTGTGTGTGTCAGGATGTCCGCCACAACTGCGCATGCCTCATCTGAAAAGCCGCCGGCTGAGAATTCCTGTGCGTGTGTGTGTGTGTGTGTGTGTGTGTGCGTGTGTGTGTGTGTGTGCGTGTGCGTGTGTGTGTGTCAGGATGTCCGCCACAGCTGCGCGTGCCTCATCTGAATAGTCACCGGCTGAGAACTCCTGTGCGTGTGTGTGTGCGTGTGTGTGTGTGTGTGTGTGCGTGTGTGTGTGCGTCAGGATGTCGGCCACAGCTGCGCGTGCCTCATCTGAAAAGTCGCCGGCTGAGAAATCCTGTGCGTGTGTGTGTGTGTGTGTGTGTGTGTGCGTGTGTGTGTGTGCGTGTGTGTGTGTGTGTGTGTGTGCGTCAGGATGTCCGCCACAGCTGCGCGTGCCTCATCTGAAAAGTCGCCGGCTGAGAACTCCTGTGCGTGTGTGTGTGTGTGTGTGTGTGCGTGTGTGTGTGTGTGTGTGTGTGTGCGTGTGTGTGTGCGTCAGGATGTCCGCCACAGCTGCGCGTGCCTCATCTGAAGTCGCCGGCTGAGAACTCCTGTGCGTGTGTGTGTGTGTGTGTGTGTGCGTGTGTGTGTGTGTGTGTGTGTGTGCGTGTGTGTGTGCGTCAGGATGTCCGCCACAGCTGCGCGTGCCTCATCTGAAAAGTTGCCGGCTGAGAACTCCTGTGCGTGTGTGTGTGTGTGTGTGTGTGTGTGTGTGTGCGTGTGTGTGTGTGTGTGTGTGTGTGTGAGTGTGTGTGTGTGTGTGTGTGCGTGTGTGTGTGTGCATTTGTGTGTGCGTGTGTGTGTGTGTGTGTGTGTGTGTTGAGTGATGGGGGGGGGGGCAGAGAGGAAGAGAGAGACGGCTCATCATCTGTTTTCGGCGGCGGAGCTCAGCAGCTGTCAGCCTTCCCACCTCTTGTGTAGCCGCCCACATCCATCAGGAGGTGCAGAATGCCCTGGCGCTGCTCTAGCGGAGATTTGTGCGCCCCTCCTCCCCCCCCCCACCCCTACAGATTGGAGAGGGGGGTTAAACCAGGGTTTACCCCCGGTTAACTTGGGTTTACCTTTCTTTCCGGTTTAACCTCGGCTTACACCTCCACCTTCCTCCCTCTTGTGTGGCCGCCCACATCCATTAGGAGGTGCAGAATGCCCTGGCGCTGCTCTAGCGGAGATTTGTGCGCCCCTCCTCCCCCCTCCCCTGGTGCGGGATGCACAGGACGGAGGACAGAGACAGACACAGAGAGAGAGACAGAGAGACAGAGAGATAGAGAGACAGACGGAGAGAGAGAGAGAGAGAGAGAGAGAGAGAGAGAGAGAGAGAGAGAGAGAGAGACAGAGAGACAGACAGAGAGACAGAGAGACAGAGAGACAGAGAGACCCCATGCATACACACACTAGCCGGCCGCCCCCCACCCCCACCACACACACACCCTCCCTCAAACTTCCTCCCCACCTCTGTGTGGTCGCGCACATCAACCAGGTGGTGTGGGATGCACAGGAGGGAGGACAGAGACAGACACAGAGAGATAGAGAGATAGAGAGACAGACGGAGAGAGAGAGAGAGAGAGGGTGCCCCCCCCACGCATACACGCATTGCCAGCAGCCCCCCCCCCCACACACAGACACACGCACCCTCCCTCCACCTTCCTCCCAACCTCTGCGTGGCTGCGCACGTCAACCAGGTGGTGTGGGATGCACAGGAGGACGGAGGACAGAGAGACAGACTAAGCAAGACAGAAAAGGAGAGAGAGAGAGAGAGAGAGAAAGTAAGAGAGAGATCGCCGCCCCCCCCCCACACACACGCATACACGCACCAGCCGGCAGTCCGCCCTTCTCTCCCCCCCCCCCCCCTTCTTTCCACCTTCAACCCACCTCTGTGTGGTCGCGCACGTCAATCAGGTGGTGTGAGATGCCCTGGTGCTGCTCTAGCGGAGATTCGTGCGCCCCTCCTCCCCCACACCCCCACCCCCACACACCCTCCCTCCACATTCCTCCCCACCTCTGTGTGGTCGCGCACGTCAATCAGGTGGTGTGGGATGCCCTGGCGCTGCTCCAGCGGAAGCTTGTCGCTGCCGATGTCCAGCGTGCGATACACTTGCACAGAGTCCGCGCTGATGACCTCGCCCCCGAGGCGCTTTGCCAGCTCCAGGCCGACTGCGGTCTTGCCGACGGCGGTTGGGCCGGTCACGACGATGACCTGGGTGCTTGCATGGGTGTGTGCTGTGTGTGTGCTGTATACGTGTGTGTGCCACGCAGCACAGCACGCAGCTTGCATGCGTCCCATGCGTCTGCATGCGCATGGCGAGCACACTCCTCACCTGTGGCAGCTTCCTCACGCCGCCCGCTGCGCCCACATCAGCAGAAGCTTCTCTATCAGGCACGCCCATTGAAGCTGCAGCCCCGATGGAGGCGATGCTGCGCGATCGAGATGAACTCGCCGCCGCCCCTCGCAACACCAGCTGCGACGCTACTCGAAAAGTGGTGGTGGGCAGGTGACGAGCGGACAGGACCGCGACAGGGCGCATGGACCCAAGAGGTCGGCCAGGTGCGGGGACGAGAGTTTCGAGGGATCCACACCTGCACACCATGAGGCCTGCGCAGACCGCAAGCTACGTACTGACCCACGCAGTGCGCTTCAATCGCAGCCCACCTTCTTACCCTTCATGGCACACGGTTTTGTGTGCCAACTGTTGCATTGATCACAATTCGCAGCTCAGCTTGTGTGCCTTGACATAGCCAGCGTTGGTGGTGTACGAGAGCTAGGCCAGGCGCAGGCGCAGCTGCGGGCGGCGCCGTGGGCAGGGTGGGCCAGCAGCTGAGCGCGCGCGCAGGCGACAGCCAGCATGACGACGCAGCAGCAGCGGCAGCAGCGGCAGCGACCACCGTGAGTGGTGCACAGTGCATGCACATGGCTCGCAGCGCACCATGCAGCCCCCTGCCAGGTCCCGGGCCAAACACACACACACATGCGCCATGCACACACGCGCGCATGGCCACGCATGCGGCCAACCACATGCTTCCGCCATGTGCGTAAGTACCACACACACTGTACGTGACCCACCACCCTCTTATCGCCCATCGGTGGGAACCCGTTGCAGCAGAAGCCGTTGTGCGGTTGCAGGGATTGGAGACGTGGTCAGCCGTGCCGTGCTCAGTTGAAGATCTGAGCTGTTGCACCCTAGCGAGCAACAACTCCTGACCAGGATTCATTTGCACTGTCTGCTGTGTTGCTGTGTCTGCTGTCTGCTGTGACTGTGGATGTAGCACAACCTTAAACCCTCAACCACACAGGGGCCCCATCAAGTTCCGTTCCGCGCTGCGCAACACAATCCTCGAGGTGCTCGCAAATCGGAAGGACTGGGTCGAGACTGAGCATGAGACGGACTGGGACTTCTTCTGGGCGGACAAAGGGTGAGTGGCAGTGGTGTGTGTGTGTGTGTGTTTGTGTGTGTGTGTGCGTGTGCTCGCAAATTGGAAGGACTGGGTGGAGACTGAGCATGAGACGGACTGGGACTTCTTCTGGGCGGACAAAGGGTGAGCAACGCACACATGCATGCATGCACACACACACATGCACACACACACACACACACACGCACACACACACACATACACAAATGCACACACACACACACACACACACACGCCTGCACACACACACACACGCACAAACACGCATGCACAAAAAAAAAAAAAAAACCTCGACCCACAACCTCCGTGCACAGCTGGATCCACAACGAACTCGACAAGATCCACCTGCACGACTGGCAGCGCATCAACCACTTCCCTAACCACGGGGAGCTCACGCGCAAGGTGTGTACATATACACGTATGTCCTTCCATATCTGTCCATATCTGTCCGTATCTGTCCATCCCCTAGGTGGGGGCGACAGCGGCTGCCAGGACGAAGACGGCATCACTCGTGTGCCACTCGTCTGGCGGGATGAGGGCCGCCATCATACTAGTTTGAGCAGCAGCACCGCACCACAGGCCCGATGACTGGGCCCCCTGATTACAGGGCCTCGAGATTGGGGTACAAGGAGCATAAGTTCGGAAGGGTGGGACGTGAATCAAATTCTAGAGCGCGTAATGTAATCGTGAAAAATCCGCCTGTATTCGGGACAATCCAGCAACTAAGACTAGGAACCAAACCTGCGTTTTGGGGTCTGTTCTGTGTGTTTCTACATTTGGAGCAGTTTTGCTGCGTGTGTGGGTCGATTCCAACGGGCCCCAAGCTCTTTGGAAAGGAAGCTGCCTTGAATCAGAGGACGAACATGTGCCGCGATCCTCGACGAAACACCCTAAAACACCTACAACGACGCACACAGGACCTGATATCAGACACCCCTAGCGCGCAGAGCGGCAGCTAGAGCGCCCCCCCCCCCTCGCAAAGCGTCAGCTCGAGCGCGCCACACCCTAATGCTCCGACCCCTCCTTTGACTCGGTAGAGATATCCCCTAAATGTGGCTGGATTCCAATGGGACCCGGGCCTCTTTAGAGAGCCCGTGTTCAAGGCTCCAAAGCAGAGGAGGACAATGGTGCACCGTCCTCGACGAAATACCTGCCGGCCCTTTGGCGGCAGGTCATAATTTTCGGTCCTCTCGGGACTGTAGCTCAGCCAAATCTGGCTGGATTTCAATGGGCCCGGCTCTTTGGAAAGCCCGTGTTCAAGGCTGCAACGCAAGAGGACCAATGTGGCACAGTGATGTCCTTAAGGAAACCGAGAATTTCCTGGTTGCCCCCACAACATTGGAGTGGACATACCGACTTGCTCCCGCAGGAGGCGATTTTTTTTGTAGAAAAGTGTGAAAATTGCCGATTTTCACACTTTTTGGAGCGAAATTTCCCGCAATTTACCCCCGCAGTTCCCCCCCAAATTTTCCGTTTTGCCGCCGCAGCGGGGGCTGCGGGGGCGCTAAGGACATCACTGATGTGGCATCGTCCTCGATAAGCACTAAAAAAACATCTCAAAACACTGCAGGACCTGCTCATCAAGAACCTCAAGCGCGCAAAGCGGCAGCTCGAGCGCGAGGACCGGGCAGCGGAGGCTGCGCAGGTGC
The DNA here is from genome assembly GCA_016618255.1 of Chlamydomonas sp. UWO 241. Taxonomy (NCBI): domain Eukaryota; kingdom Viridiplantae; phylum Chlorophyta; class Chlorophyceae; order Chlamydomonadales; family Chlamydomonadaceae; genus Chlamydomonas; species Chlamydomonas priscui. The sequence goes on along the minus strand of VFSX01000029.1, from coordinate 539,863 downwards.
GTTGTGTTGCGTCAGTTACCGATCTGCGTGCACGGTGTGTGTGTGTGTGAGTGTGTGTGTGTGTGTGTCCATGCTACGACGTGTGTCGGCGAGTTCAACTTTAAACCCCAACCAACCGACCACCCAACCGACCAACCGACCAACCAACCGACGCCCTGCGCATGTACAACTTACTCCCCATGACGTTTGCCGTTTGCCATGCAAGCACCTCGTGCGTGTCAGCGAATTCAAATTCAAACCCCAGCCAACCAACCAATCAACAACCAAATAACCAACCGCCACCCCGCGCATGTACAATGACGACATTGCAACTTCTGCCCGATGACGTTTGTCGTGCCAATCGCTTTTTGTGTTTTCAAATTCAAACCCCATCCACCCAACAACCATCTAACCGACCAACTGCCGCCCCAATAACTATCTTACGACCAACTGCCGCTGTACAACTTCTTCCCGATGACGTTTGTCCTGCCAAGCGAGTACCGCATGTTTGTCGAGGAGTTCCAACTCAACCAGCAAACCAACCAGCAACCAACCAACAACCAACCAACAACCACCACAACCGACCAAGCAATCAACCAACAACCAACTAACAACCAACCAACCGCCCAACTGCCGCCAGTACAACTTCTTCCCCATGACATTTGTTGTCCCGAGCGAGAACCGCATGTTTGTCGTGGAGTTTGAATTCGTGTTTTCCGAAATCAAACCACAGCCAGCCAACCAACCAACAACCCACCAACCAACAACCACCCCACCACCACCACCACCACCAACTGCCGCCCCAACGCAATACAACTTCTTCCCCATGACGTTTGTCGTCCCGAGCGAGTACCGCATGTTTTTGGCAAATTCAAATTCAAATCCCAATCAACCGCCAACCAACCGCCAACCCAGCCAACAGCCAACAACCCAACTGCCTCCCCAACCCCACCCCCACTTCTCGAAACAGTACAACCTCTTCCCCGTGACGTTTTTCGTCCCCCAGCGAGTACCGCATGTGTGCGGAGGAGTTCAAATTTAAACGCCAAACAACCAACCGACAACCAACAGAAGCAAAACAAGCAACAAAGCAACTACCCCCCCCCCCTCGCATGCACAACTTCTTCCTAATCACAGTTCAACTCCTCCCCCATGACGTTTGTCGTGCCGAGCGAGTACCGCATGTTTGTGGAGGAGTTCAAATTCATTGATTCCAAATTCAAATTCGAGCCAACTAACAACCGACGAACAGACCAACCGCCGCCCCGCGCATGTCCAACTTCTACCCGACAGTACAACTTCTTCCCAATGACGTTTGTTGTGCCCAGCGAGTACCGCATGTTTGTGGAGGAGTTCAAGAACAGCGGGGGGACATGGATCATGAAGCCAATCGGGCAGGCGCAGGGGCGCGGCATCTTCCTGTTCAACAAGCTGAGCCAGGTGTGTGTGTCAGTGTGGGTGCTTGCGTGGGTGTATGTGTGTGGATGGGGGGGTGAGGGTGGGGGGTATTTTAATGTGTGGGTGTGTGGGTGTGGATGTGCGGGGCATCTTCCTGTTCCAGCAGCTGAGCCATGTGTGTGTTGTCGGTGTGGGTGCTTGCGTGTGCGTGTGTGTTGAGGGGAAGGGCATCTTCCTGTTCCAGATAGCTGAGCCAGGTTTGCTCCACATTCGTAGCCGGTCCCACACAGTCCATGGGTGGCCACCCAATGCGCACTCGCGTGTTGAACCCAGAAAGTGTGAAACTTGACATTTCCACACCCTTTCTGCAAAGAAAAAACATGCCTCCGGCGGGTTGAGAATGTGGAGTGAGCCGTGAGGCCCGGGTTGAGCATTCATTTCCCCAAGATTCTAAGTGGAACCGCTGGGTCCCACTCAATGCGAGCTCCCGTGGTCAACGTGACGAGCCGTCTGTGACGCTTGCGCAGCACGCTCCCACCCCGTCTCTCTCCCAACGCAGATCAGCGACTGGCACCACACAAACCTCGGCAGCAGCAGCCCAGTACACAAACACACGCACACAAGCACACATGTGCCGTGCACACACGCGCACAAAATTGCCCCCGGGCATACGATTTGTGCTTACAAAAACGTGTCCAGAGCACACACACACACACACACACACTCGCACAAACAAACACCTGTGCATACAGATCAGTGACTCGTGCAACAAGAACCCCGGGGAGAAACTGGTGAACAACGGACCCTGCTGCCCAACACACACGCACAAACGCACACACACGCACACACACGCACACACACAACCATCAAGATCAGCAACTGGCACGGCACACAACCCTCCGCAGCAGCAGCAGCAGCAGCAAACGAGTGACCCGGTCTAACACACACACAAGCACACACACACACACACACACAGACACACACACCTGTGCATAAAGATCAGTCACCAGGCGGGACATTGCTGAGCAGCGGACCCAACACACACACACACACACACTCCCACGCACGCAGATCAGCGAGTGGCGCAACAAGAACCCCGGGGAGAAGCCGCTGAATGACGAGGAGGCACCGGAGACATATCTGGCGCAGCGATACGTCGACCTGCCTTACCTGGTGGGTCTTTCTATTGGATGATTGATTTAACAGTACTTTGGACTCCCATGACGGCGTTTTATACCTGTGCTGGTGGTAACCGCCCCCCCCCCCCCCGCCCCGTGCCTCACAGATCGGCAGCAAGAAGTTTGACCTGCGCATCTATGCGCTCGTCACCTCGCTACTCTTCCCCCCTCCTTCACGCGCACACACACACACACACACACACACACAAACACACACAAACACACACACAAACACACACACACACACAGATCGGCAGCAAGAAGTTCGACCTGCGAATCTACGCGCTCGTCACGTCGTACTCTCCGCTGCGCGTCTACCTGTACCGCTCTGGTTTCGCGCGCTTCACGAACACGCGGTACAGTTCTTGCGGTGTTGCATGCAACAGGGAGGGTGTTGCAAGGGTGTTGCATGCAACAGTGGGTGTGTGTGGTGGTGGTGGGGGGGGAATAGGGGTGCTGTGCGCGTGCCTCTACCGCTCTGCTTTCGCGCGCTTCACGAACACGCAGTACGGTTGTTGCGGTGTTGCACGCAACAGGGGGTGCAACAGGACGGTGTTGTGCATGCAGCAGTGGGTGGCAAGAGGGGCGCTGCGCCTGTGCCTGTGTTTGTGTGTGTGTGTGTGTGTGTGTGTGTGTGTGTGTGTGTGTGTGTGTGTGTGTGTGTGTGTGTGTGTGTGTTCTCGTAGCGACGAGTGGTCACCCGCTGTTAACAGACGCCTGTCAATAACGACATATCAGTTAACTGGAACGCATGCGTGTGCGTACGTGTGCGCAGCTACTCGACCAAGAAGGAGGGCATCGGCAACGCGCACATGCACCTGACGAACGACCTCTCCGCCCTTCCCGAATAACTCACATCTTCTCACTCGCGCCTGGTTGTGTGTGTGTACGTGTGTGTGTGTGTGTGTGTGTGTGCGTGTGTGTGTGTGTGTGTGTGTGTGCTTGGGTGCCTGCCTGTCGCTACGTGTGTGCGTGTGCGCGTGTGTTCTCGTGGCGACGAGTGGTCACCCGCTGTTGACAGCCGCCTGTCCATAGCGACATCTCGGCTAACCGGGACGCATGCGTGTGCATGTTTGTGCGCGCAGCTACTCGACCAAGAAGGAGGACATCGGCAACGTGCACATGCACCTGACGAACGTCGCGATCCAGAAGGTGTGGAGTGTGGGGTGTGGAACCCTAAACCCTGGAAACCCTCAATCTGAAACCCCCCAAACCCCACACTCGACGAACCTGTCCGCGTCATGCTCGTACGATATGAACGTGAAGGTGACCCCCCCCCCGCCTTTCTGTGTGTGACTGTTATTTGGGGGTCCACTCGACTCCATCGACCCACCCTTGCACACAGAACGCGCCCGGGTTCGACAAGTCCATCGGCATGAAGTGGTCGATCCACTCGCTGCGGAACTACCTGCTCGCGCGGCACGGCGGTGAGGCCACCAACGAGCTGTTCCACGGGATCCAGTCGCTCATTATGCGCTGCCTGCTGGCGGTGCAGGTGCGTGTGTGTGTGTTTGTGTGCATGTGTGTGTGTGTGTGTGTGTGTGTGTGTGTGTGTGTCTGCCTGGCTGGCCGTATGGCGAGGCCACCAACGAGCTGTTCCACAAGATCCAGTCGCTCATTATGCGCTGCCTGCTGCTCAACAAAAAGGATCCTCCTTGAACGCTGTCTGTGCCCCTCTTCCTGATGCTCTCCTTCTCTCTCTTTCTCTCTCTGTCTCTCTCTCAACGCAGCCCGCGATGATCAATGACCGGCATTCGTTTGTTTGATGACATGCAACAAAATAATAACAACGCTTGTGATGGCCCCTCTAGAGATCTCTGCACGTGATACTGTAGTGCTGTGATGACCGCCCCCTCCCTCCCAACGCAGCCCGCTGTGATCAACGACTAGCCGCATGCACGTGACATACAGCCTGTACTGACAATGCAATGCTTGACCTCTCTCCCCCCCCCACCCACGCAGCCCCCCACCCACCCACCCACGCAGCCGCATGCACGTTACATACAGCCTGTGCTGACAATGCGATGCTTGACCTCTCTCTCTCCCCCCCACACACGCAGTCCCCCCCCCCACGCAGCCGCATGCATGTTACACACAGCCTGTACTGACAATGCGATGCTTCACCTCTCCCCCCGCCCACACACACAGCCCGCGATGATCAACGACTGCCACTCCTTCGTGTGCTGACATGCAACATCATCATCACAACGCTGACAAGTAGTACAAGTGCTGGTCACTCCTCACAACGCTGCCTGCTCCCTCTTGCTGATGCTCACTCTCTCTCTCCCTCGCCACTCTCTCTCTCCCCCCCTCTCCCCTCTCTCTCTCTCTTTGACTCTCACTCCCACTCTCACTCTCCCTCACGCAGCCTGCGATGATCAACGACCGCCACTCCTTCGAGCTCTACGGCTACGACGTGCTGATCGACCAGGATCTCAAGCCGTGGATCATCGAGGTGTGTGTGTGTGTGTGTGTGTTTTGCGCGTGTGCGTGTGCACGCGCTGGTGTGTGTGTGTGTGCGCGTGTGTGTGTGTGTGTGTGTTTTGCGCGTGGGTGTGTGAGTGTGTGTTTTGCGCGTGTGCGCGTGCACGCGCTGGTGTGTGTGTGTGTGTATGTGCGTGTGTGTGTGTGTGTGTGTGTGTTTTGCGCGTGTGCGCGTGCACGCGCTGGTGTGTGTGTATGTGTGTGTGTGTATGTGCGTGTGTGTGTGTGCGTGTGTGTGTGTGTGTTGCGCGTGTGCGCGTGCACGCGCTGGTGTGTGTGTGTGTGTATGTGTGTGTGGGTGTGTTTTGCGCGTGTGCGCGTGCACGCGCATGTGTGTGTGTGTGTGTGTATGTGTGCGTGAGTGTTGTGGCTCCTGCATTGCCTGTCAGCCTGCTCTTTGAAGACGAGAAGATTGTTGCATCCCCCTTGTCGCCTCATATTGCAGGTCAACGCGAGCCCCTCGCTGAGCGCGTCAGACAAGGCCGACTGGGCGCTCAAGACGGCGATGCTCGAGGACATGCTCGACGTGCTGGACTTGGAGGGGAAGAGGGACCCGGGAAAGGTGCTTGTGGGGGGATGCGCGCGTGTGGGGTGTGTATATGTCGGTGTGTGTGCTTGTGAGGACATGCTTGATGTGCTGGACTTGCAGGGGAAGAGAGGCCCGGGAAAAGTGCGCCAGGCTCATGAGAGGGGAAGAGATGATGAGAGAGAGAGAGAGGGGAAGAGATGATGAGAGAGAGAGAGAGAGGGAAAAGGAGTACGTGTGCGGACCCGGGAAAGGTAGGCGAGTCCAATGAGAGAGCGAGAGAGAGAGAGAGGGGCTGCAGACGACAGTGAGATTGCACGTGTGGGTGTGGGTGCGTGTGAGAACATGCTCGTCGTGCTGGACTTGGAGGGGAAGAAGGACCCGAGAAAGGTGTGTGTGGGGTGTGTGTGTGTCTGGGTGGGTAGGTGGGCGGGCACAACAAACACAAAAGCAGACGCGAACACAAACATTGACACAAACAACACAAACGCAAGCAGCACACATACACACACACACACCACCACCAAAGGTCGAGCTGCGCGTCGGAGGCTTCGACCTCATCTGGGAGACACGCACACACACACAAACACACACACACACACACACGCGCGCGTCACACAAACACGCACACACACACACACACACACAAACATGCAGGTGGAGGTGCGCGTCGGAGGCTTCGACCTCATCTGGGACGGCGGCCCCCTTGCACACACACACACACACACACACATGCAGGTGGAGGCGCGCGTCGGAGGCTTCGACCTCATCTGGGACGCCCCCTCCCCCTCCCCCACCCCACTCCTCTGATCTCCGATCGACCCGGGAGTGCGTTGGATGCCCCTCGCCGAGATGACTCTGAATTCGGAGTTTTCCCCCTCCCCTTTCTGCCCCAACACGTCGAGCTGCGCGTCGGAGGCTTCGACCTCATCTGGGACGGAGGACCTTGCACACACACACAAACACACACACACACACACACACACACACACACACACACTCGCACACACGCACACACACACACACACACGTGCACACACACACACGCACACGCACACGCACTCATACACACACACACACACACGCAAGTCGAGCTGCGCGTCGGAGGCTTCGACCTCATCTGGGACGGAGGACCTTGCACACACACACACACTCACACACACAAACACACACACACACGCAAACATGCAGGTGGAGATGCGCGTCGGAGGCTTCGACCTCATCTGGGACGGAGAACCCGCGCCTCCCGCTCCCCCACCCCACTCCTCTGATCTCCTATCGACCTGGGAGTAGATGCGTTGGATTCTCCTCCCCTTTGTGCCCAAACAGGTCGAGTTGCGCGACAGAGGCTTTGAGCTCATCTGGGACGGAGGACCTTAAGCACACACACACACACGCAGGTGGAGCTGCGCGTCGGAGGGTTCGACCTCATCTGGGACGGAGGACCCGCGCTGCGCTTCGACCGCCCGACGTCGCTGCCGACGATGCTTGGCGCGTTCAACGAGCGCGACAAGAACCAGCTGGTGCGTGGACACACGCACACACAAACATGCACGCACACACACACACACAAACAAACACAAACACAAACACCACCCCTGCCGACAATGGCCACATGCACGCGCGCACACGCGCACACACACACGCACACACGCGCACAAGTGCACACACACATGCACACATGCAGACACACACACACACCACGCACACACACGCACACTCCCACAGCGCGCGTACAAGGAGACGGGGCCGCCCGGACAGGAGCCTCCCAAGCACAAGGCGCTGCGAAGCAAGACGGACACGGTGTAGCGAGCTGCTGCCGTTTACAGTGCACAGTACACACCCTCGGCCGCGGCACCCTGGGTCACGGGACCCTCGGCGGCAGGACCCTCGGGAGGCTCGGGGCGTGGGCTTGAGGGAGCTGCTTCGTGAGGCTGGCTACCAAGCACGCAGCTGCTCCCGATGTCTGTCGCATTCATGGGCGGTACGCAAGAGCCTCCCCTGGGTGTACAAAGCGCTGCGGAGGAAGCCCGACAGCCGCGGGGTGTGGCTGGCTGCTGTCAAGTGTCAACTCCGGGCACGACCCCTGGTCCTGAGCTGGTCTTGGCTGTCGACCAGCTGTCGTCGCCCAAGCACATGGCGCTGCGGAGCAAGACGGACGCGGTGTAGCGAGCTGCTGTCGTTTACAGTACGCACCCTCGGGGCGTGGGATTGAGGGAGCTGCTTCGTGAGGCGGGCTACCACGCACGCAGCTGCTCCCGATATTTTCTACATGGGCGTACTCAGGAGCCTGCCTTGGCTAGCAGCGTGCAGTGTAGCTAGGTGGCCAAGGTCGCACATTGGCGGTACCCTACGGCTGCGCACTTCCCGTGTCGTCGAGACCAAGGCCTTGCATCTCCTGCAGCATGCGAGAGCCTCGACAGTGGCAGCGGCAATTGCGACGCAGTTATCGGCTGTTGCGAGCGACAAACCTCAGTGCTCTTGCACGAGCCAGGCCCCAGCAGCTGCACCAGCGGAGGGATGGCACAGGCAGCAGCGATGGTGACCGCGTTGGCAGCAATGCCTGTATCATGTAATCGTACTGCCTTCTTGCACACCAGCTGCAGAGCCAGCCTCCCCCAGCAGCTGCACCAATCGAGGGATGGCATTGGGCAGCAGCGATGGCGAGCTCCGCGGAACCATTTCAGGACGATAAGCGAGCCCCAGCAGCGCTCCACCATCTTCTCGGCAGCTGGATAGTCAGGTCCAATCAGCCGCACAAGTGGAGGGAGTGGCGATGGTGACTGCATTCGCAGCTACTCCAGGAGTGCTCCTGCTGCATTTTGTCAAGAGCCAGACCCCAGCGGCTGCACCAGTGGGAGGGGTGCATCTCCGTCGCGGCACAGCTGCGCGATGTCGCCAGCGACTGCGCTTACTGGCTCGGGCTTTGGCGCCCACCAGAACTCAACTCACGGCGGGGGAGCAGAGGCATCGTGTGGGGTGCGGCGTGGCTGCGGGCATGGCAGGCAGGGGGACATGCAACGGGACTGAGTAACGCGCTGAGGGCTGAATGGCGGACGCATGACGGGCTCCGTACGCACGTAGGCTAGCCCGTGGCAGGACTGAGGCCTGTCCCTGACACAATGTGCGTGGCACGGCATGCACCAGGGCCCCCTGCAGGGGGCATGCGTGCCAGCATGTGTGACGGCCCGGCGGGATCACCGCTCATGCGGCGCTGTGATCACATGTGCGAGATCTCGCTGCTGTGTGCGCCATGCATGCACACTCCGTTCGACCCCAGCCTCGCCGCCTCCGCCACCTTCGCCTGCTGCGCCCTGCTTTGGAGCGGGAAGCTGCCCGGCAGGTCCCCATCCAGGCAGCAGTTGGACGCCGCCGAGGCCGCCGAGGCCTGCGTGTGTGCGTGTTGGGTGGTGTGGTGGGTGGTGTGGAGGATTGGAAGGGCTCGCCTGTGCTTGTGAGCGTGCGGGTTCACCCCCCACAGACTATACACACCTCGGGGTGGCGGCCGTAGCATGCTCCAGCTCAGCGCCACCAACTGCCTTCCGAGCGTGACCGACCCCCCACACACACACGCACACATGCAGCTCGGGGCAGGTGCCGCAGCGGGGCCCAGCTCAGCGCCCACTGCCACCCGAGCGTGTCAGACCCTTCCTCCCACACACGCACACGCACGCACCTCAGGGGCAGCAGCCACAGTGTGTGCCAGCTCAGCGTCCACCAACTGTCGTCCGAGCATTTCAGACCCTCCGAGCGCACGCGGCATGCGAGCCTGTCACACGGAACGTGCGCGCATTGAGGCCGGCCGCGTGCATCACCTGTGTGTGTGTGTGTGTTTAAATTGTGTGTCTGTGTGGTTGGTCGAATTTACAGTCGTGTCGGTCGCCTTTGATGTGTGTGTGTGTGTCTGTGCGTGTGTGTTTATGAAGGATTATCCGTGCTGCATTTTACGACTAGCGCTTCGACCCCTACGCGCTTCGGTGTGGGCCATGGGGCCAAAAATAAGCCTCAGTTGTCCTCTTTCTTGCACCCCACCGCCCCACCATGCTGTCGCCCCACTCGCTGCTGGGTCGCGCCCCCTGAGCCGCCAGCCGCATCACCCGGCATGCGCCACCTCGCCTGGCATCAGTGGCGACGCGGTGCGCGCCTCCTGCTGGGAGCAGCTCTGGTGCAGTTCCACCACGGGATCGCAACGCTGGGCGAGGGCCTGAGGAGGTGGGGCCAGGCGAGGGAGGAGGCAGGGGCGGGGGGCGAGGCAGGGGCGGGAGCAACGATGCCAGTGGCAGGCATGCAGGCGGCAGCGGCAGCGCAGGGAGGGAGCGCAGCCCTGCCGGCGGCCGTGGGCGGGGAGCGAGCAGCCAGCCTGGGCCAGGTGGTGGGCGGCAGGTGCGTTGTCCATGCGAGCGCACTCATGCGTGCATGCCCTGCAAGCGTGCCCATGCGGGCCGCATGCGCACGCATGGCGAATGGTATGCGCATCCTGCCGCACGCACACCTGGCCTGCGTGCGCTGACTTGAAACGCCGGCGCGTGCAGGCACCCGGGCGCGGCACCTCGAGCGCCTCGTCTCCCAGTCAGCTGACCGCCGCCATCAAGGACTGCACCTCGCCGGACGAACTTCTGTCTCTGGTGGATCAGCACGGCCAGGCGTTCAACTACATCCATTCCGCCGCTGTGCTCAGCCAAGCGGCACAGCTGTGTGCGCGTCTGAGGTGCACGATCCCACGCAGGGGTATCGAGCGCATGGTGCAGCTGGCACGGGAGCAACTGCTATCTATGAGAACACGAGAACTGGCCAACACGGTATGGGCGCTCGCAAAGCTGCAGCACAATGACGGGGCCTTCATGGCCACGCTCCTCAAGGTGGCCACACCGCAGCTGAGCAATTTTAACCCATAGGCCCTGGCCAACACGGCCTTGGCGCTCGCGACGTCGGGCCACTATGACGTCGCCTTCATGGCCACGCTCCTCAAGGTGGTTACACCTCAGCTGCGCTTCTTCAACCCACAAGACCTGGCCAACACGGCGTGGGCGCTTGTGACGCTGGGCCACGCAGACAGGGCCTTCATGGCCGCGCTTGTCAAGGCGGCCACGTCGCAGCTGCGCAATTTCAACCCACAGGCCCTGGCCAACACGGCGTGGGCGCTCGCTGTGCTGGGTCACGCGGACGACGCCTTCACGGCCACACTGCTTCAGCAGGCAGCAGGCAGGGTGCTCGACTTGAACGCCGAAAACGTGAAGCAAATGTTCCAATGCATGCTGTGGCTTGAGGAGCAGCACTCGGACGTCGCCATGCCTGTGCAGCTGGCTGCCGCGTGCAAGAGGGCGTGGCTGGAACAGCGCGACGATCCGTAACCCTCGCGCATTCAGCTCGAGGTGCTTGCCGTGGTGCGCCAGCTGCCTGGCTGCTCTGGTGCTACCAGCGAGCAGGCGACGGACGACGGGCTCTTCAGCATCGACATCGCCGTGCACCTGCCGGATGGCAGCAGGCTGGCGGTTGAGGTCGACGGCCCGCAGCACTTCTTGAGCAACCCGCCGGGCAGGCTCAACGGAGCCACGCTGCTGCGCAACCGGCTGCTCGAGGCGCGCGGCTGGCGGGTGGTGAGCGTGCCGGTGATGACTGGTTGGGTCCCGCGCGCGAATGAGGGCCAGCATGCGGCGGGGGTCTACCTGCTCAGCCTCGGCGTGGGGCCGTTGTAGGAGGGGACGGGGCGAGCGCTGCCGACAAGAATCAGCGTCTCTGATTCAGAGAGGACTGTGGCGTCGTGCCTGCCTCCGTGGGCCCCCGTGATATGAGATAAGTTGCTGCTGCCGCATTTTGTGTTTTTATTTTGTGGTTGGCCGTCGTGCAACCGACGTGTCGATTTGGGGTGTGGGGTTTAGATGTTTCACCGTCTATGACTGGTGAGAGTAAAGAAGACTGTTTCTTTCTTTGTTGGAGTAGTGGACGGCGGGCTCACTCTGAACAAGACGTCCTAGATCCCTGAGAGGATGGTTTCTTTTGAGGGGAGGTGGCGCCACATGCGTGCGCTGGCGGGTTGTGATGTGGTAGCTGAGCGGAGTGCTGCGGCGGGTGTGCACAACGGCCCCGCTTCCGGTGAGTTGAGGGTGGGCTTTTTGGTCCCTTCATGGTTTTATACCTTGGGCCCGCCATCCGTTTCCTGGAGGGGTTGAGTGTGGAGCCTGCACTGTGGTGCTGCTTGCTTGGTGCCCGCCACCGCGTGTGGGTGGCGCTTCCGTGGGGCATCCCCCCTTTTTTCTGTTGGCAGGTCTTCAGGACTGCTTCCTCTAAGTCCTGCTGGAGCTTTGGAACCGAACGCGTGCCCGCCAGAGAGTGGATTGTAAAAACTCATCATCATTTCTGAATGAGCTACAGAGTATGGCATACTTCTGCCATACTTATGCTATACTTCTGCCATACTTCTGCACCGCGTCTCCACGCAGGTTGATGGTCAGTTGCATGAGGCTCAGTGTGGTTTCAGAAAAAGCAGAGGCACTGTTGATGCGATTTTTACTCTGCGCTCGCTGAGCGCGGCACATGCTGAGTACAAACAATGCATGGCTGTGGCATTTGTCGACTATTCTAAAGCTTACGATTGCATAAACCGTGTGGCACTGTGGAGAGTCCTTAGATTATATAGTGTTCATCCGCACATTATTGATCTGTTGGAGGATCTTCACACCAACACCGCAGCTGCCGTGCGGCTGGCTGGGAAAATCGGGCACGAATTCCCCGTGTCGTCTGGTGTGCGACAGGGGTGCGTCATTGCTCCTGTGTTGTTCAATGTTTTTATTGACCACATAGTGAAAAAGGCGCTAGACATGATGCCAGAGGGGGCTGGCGTGTCAGTCGTGACCCGAGCCGGCGGCTCTGTGTTGTCGTCGTCGGTTGAGCGCATAGTAATGCTGATGTATGCCGACGATTATGTTTGTTCTCGCATGACCCAGCTCAGTTGGCGCTTATGCTGAAAATCCTTGACAAAGTGTCCTCTAGCTTTGGCATGCAAATCAACGCCGCCAAGACAGAAGTGATGATTTTGCCAGCAGATTTTGACGCGGATCTGCCCACGTTTGCGCTGACTGGTGGTGAAGTGAAGACCGTCTCCGCATTTAAGCATCTAGGGAGTTGGATAACCCAGAGTGGTGGTGTGGAAAAGGAGATCGGTGTGCGTGTCGGTCGCGCGCTGGGCGTGTTTGCGTCTTTTGATAAGATTTGGGCCAGCAAGAAGATGCAAGTGCAGTCTAAGATGCGGGTTTACAACACTTTCGTGCTGCCCCACTTTCTGTACGGCTGCGAAACATGGGCCCCTACTAAAACACAACTGACTCGATTGGAGGTTGCCCACTCTAACTGCCTTCGTCGCATTCTGGGTGTGCGCCTGGTCGACCGGCGCAGATTCACTTATATTCGGCAGGCGTGCGACACTGAGCCAATTGAGAGCCTCGTGGCAAAGCGATCAATGCAGTGGCTAGGCCATGTGATGCGCATGCCGGCTTCTCATTTTCCTCATAAGACTTTTGACTGAACAATGGATGTGGCTCGGCAGCAAGGCCGGCCTCCAGCCTCGTCCCGACACTATTTTCTTAAGCTACTGATTCAGCAGCTAGGCGAAACTAGTGGCACTCGTTCTGATTGGAAGACTTTTTCGGACACGGCGTTTGAGCGTGCTCAGGATAGGGTCGGGTGGAGAGCCGCGGTGTACGGTCCGGCTGCCCCTCAGGCGCCGGCCCCTCGACCACGGCGGTCAAGTAGATTGGCAAGCGCCACTTTACCCCCTATCCCCTAGAAGCAGTTAGGACCTATTTTGGAGGCGTCGCACAATAGCTCTCCTTTTTGCTCTGGGACTACACGTTGGCAGGCAGCCGGCTGGTGGCTACCGCCCCTCACAAGTAATTGTTAGGGCCAGAACTGGACTTGGGTCTAGGCGGTGGTACTAGGACTAGAGGTAGTCTTTGCTGGAAAGCCGATGTAACTGAGCTACAGAGAGATGGCGGAGGAACTTGTGCAAGAACGGTAGACGTTGACAGGGTGGACCGACGCTCGCACCACTGCACATGGAGAGGCTCACGCAGCCACCTGTCTGCTATGGAGACCAGCCCCTTCCCTGGCCCGCTTCCTACTCGCTCTGCCCAGGGGCAATGATGAGCCTCAGCTCGCGACTCGATCACACGATGCTGCCTGCGCCCATGCACCACCCCTCCCACCTCCACGCCTGCACCCGAGCACCCCCGCTTGACGGTGACACGGCGTCGCACGTCACTTGAAGCATCACAACACGTTTTACAGCACGCTTCATCGGCATCTTCTCGCGGTGAGGATACATCACGCGACCACCCGCTCAGCCACCCATCCCGGGCTCTCTCGTCACCATTGCTTATTTATGTGCGGGTGATGTGTCGCTAATATACACCGCGCCTCACAGGCGCAAATCCGTTGGTGGTGCTGGCCACGTGGGAAGACGCACGCAGACACGTTTGCCAGGCGCACCCACACGCCGCCGCCGCACATGCAGATCGCGCATACGCGCATACGCGCCGCGAGCGCGCGGGCGCCTGCCTTCCCCTACACATTCATTGATCGCGTTGCATTGATGTGCAGCCACTGATCCTGACGATGGACTCAGAAGGCGGCCACACTGCTGCACACAGACGGGCGTGCCTGGAGCAGGGGCAGGGAGGCCCTACCGCCTACTTGCCGCCCCCCAGCTGCTTGCCATCGGGCCCGACCGCGAAAAACTCTGGCTGCATCGGCTGCTGCTCCTGCGTGGGCAGCTCGCGCCACGTGCCTGCGCGCGGCGAATACACATGCGTGCGTGCGCGCACCGTTTGGGGGGGGGGGGAGGGCGCGTGCCGTGCGTTGTGTGCGTTGTGTCACGTCGTCCTCCTGTCCTGCTGGAGCTTAGGAACTATATGTGTGTCCCGAAAGAAGTGGAAGAAGTAATCTGCCATGGTGGTGCGTGTGCAGTGCGTGTGTGCAAGCAATGTGCGTGTGTGCATGCCATCCCATGCGTGCGGTTGCAGCAGCCCCCTAGTGCATTGCTCACCCGCGCCGTTGACGCCAAACTTCCCGCACAGCGACAGGCGTTCGCCCACTGCCAGCTTGGGCGTGTTAGGACTGCGGCACACGCATCCAAGGCATCAGTGGAGGGCGCAACAGTTGTGCTCGCAAGGGCTCGCATTGCCCCGGAATTACGAGATCACCGCGAGATCACCGCGCCAATGGCCCCTCAGCATATGCGTGATTGAGCCACGCAGGCGGGATAGGCGCACAGGCAAACACAAGCCCGCCATACGACTCACTC
>VFSX01000029.1:515000-520000 GCA_016618255.1 Chlamydomonas sp. UWO 241 | reverse complement strand
GGTGTTGCTTACATCATAACACGGGCCCTGTTACTTCCACCAGCCTCTAGGGTCCTCATCTGCGTGCGTGCTGCGGCGGATCCATTGCGAATCGCGCGCGCGCTTGACTAAACAGGCGCCTCTGCTGTCTACTGGCTAATCGTCCATCCACACAATGTGTCACATCGGGCGGCCTCCTGACTACTCACGGGGCACGCGGTGCGCATCATTGGTTACCGGGGATCGCTGCTTGTGAGGCCAGCGTTTGGTCGCTATCAGGCAGGCACTGCGTGGCGCTGGCTTTGCGAAGCAGGATCTGTCGTCCAGGACGTCGTGGACGAGGCGTGGCTCACCTCCGAACAGGGCAGGTACCCTGCCTGCCGGCCTGAGCACAGCTCACCACGAGACAGCGTATGGATAGCCTTCAGATGGAGGCAGAGGCGCCAAGGTGGGTAGGATATGTAGCCCCTATATCCAGGAGGTCCGCACGATGTGCAGCTACACATGCTGCGGATGCATGCATGGCTGGATGCATGCATGCATGGCTTGAGGCTCGGCTCGGAGAGGGGCCCCCAAGGTGTTGCAGTTGGAGAGGGGCCTCTAGGTGTTGCCGTGCATTTGCAGTTTAGCGTGCAACACCCCGTAGGCGCCATTGACCCCATCTACAGGGCGTCTAACAGCAACCTAGCGGATTACGACATCGCGGAATGCGTCTACAGCGGCGCATTGTCAGACGTGCACATCGCGAGGCACGTGCGCAGCGGCACCCATGTGGCAGTGAAGGCCTACCACAAGCACACGCTGGGAGCGCTGGAGAGGTTGGTGGGGCTGGACAGGGGTTGGTGGGGTGCGCATTGGCGTGTGCAGTGTGTGTGGGTGCGTGCGCCGCACCCACACGCACGCACACACACACACACACACACACACGCCGCGCCCACGCCGCGCCCACGCTGCACCCATGACGCGCGCGCAGGTGCGCACTCTACCGCGAACTGACCATCCATGGATCGCTGGTGCACACTCACATCGTGGGGCTGCTTGATACGTTTGAGGACGAGCAGGCAGTCTACCTGGTGCAGGTGCGAGTGGGAGAAGTCGTCGAAAGCATGACACTTTGGGAGGCGCCGTTGAACACTGAAACACACGGCCCCAAAGCGACACAGTCAGCGAGGCAGGGGAAGGGGGGCGCGTGTGTGCCGATACATTTGAGGACGACCGGGCAGTCCACCTGGTGCAGGTGCGAGTGGGAGGGGTCAGGGGGTGCGTCACACACGGTGCAGGTGCGAGTGAGGGAGGAGGCAGGGGGTGTGTCACACGGACTGTAAAATCCATCATCATCATCATCAGGGGTGAGGGGGAGGGGGAGGGGTCAAGGGAGGGGAGGGGGAGGGGGAGGGGGAGGGAGAAAGGAGGGGTTTTGTCGTTGGTGTGGTGCCTGGGTTGCTGGGCTCGCCACATGTGAGGATGAGCAGGCAGTCTACCTGGTGCAGGTGCGAGTGGGAGGGGTCAGGGGGGAGGGGGGGGTATTTTCCTGGTGTGGTGTCTGGGTTGGTGTCTGGGTTGGTGGCGCACACTCAGATCGTGGGGCTGCTTGATACGTTTGAGGACGACTAGGTAGTCTACCTGGTGCAGGCGCGAGGGAGGGCGCGGGGAGGGGGGGGGGGAGGGGGGGGACACACACACACACACACACACATACACAGGAGCTCGCATCGTTCGGCGACCTGTGGGCGCGCGCATGGGCAAACGGACCAGTTGGACACACACACACACACACACGCACACTGCTGCCACCGATTGGACACACACACTGGTGTCACCAATTGGACACACACACACACACACACACACACAAACACACGCAAACACACACACACACTGGTGTCTCACAGACTGTAAAATCCATCATCGTCATCACACACACACGCACACACTCACACACACACAGGAGCTCGCATCGTCCGGCGAGCTATGGGCGAGCGCACGGGCAAACGGACCGATTGGATACACACACACACATACACATACACACGCACACACACACACACACACACACACAGGAGCTCGCATCATATGGCGACCTGTGGGCAAGCACACGGGCAAACGGACCGATTGGATACACACACAAACACACACACACACACGCACACACTCACACACACACACACACACACACATACAAACACACACACACACACACACAGGAGCTCGCATTGTCCGGCGACCTTCGGGCGAACGCACGGGCAAACGGACCGATTGGACACACACACACACACACGAACACACACACACACACACGCACACACACACACACACACACACAAACACGCACACACACACACACACACACACACGCACACACAGGAGCTCGCATCGTACGGCAACCTGTGGGCGAGCGCACGGGCAAATGGACCGATTGGATACGCACACACACACACACACACACACACACAGGAACTCGCATCGTCCGGCGGCTTGTGGGCGAGCGCACGGGCAACCAGACCGATTGAATACACACACACACACACACACACACACACAGGAGCTCGCATCGTCCGGCGACCTCTGGGCGAGCGCACGGGCAAATGGACCGGTTGGAAAGTACCGGGACGAGGCGGTGTGCGCACGGGAGGTGATCGTGCCGATGCTGCTGGCGGTCGGGTATCTGCATGCACGAGGCATCGTGCACAGGTGTGTGTGTGCGTGTGTGTGTGTGTGTGTGTGTGCATGTGTGTGTGTGTGTGTGTGCACGGGAGGCGATCGTGCCGATGCTGCTGGCGGTCGGGTATCTGCACGCACGAGGCATTGTGCACAGGTGTGTGTGTGTGTGTGTGTGCATTGGTGTGTGTGTGTGTGTGTGTGCGTGCATGTGTGTGCATGCGTGTGTGTGTGTGTGTTTGTGTGTGTGTGTGTGTGCGTGTGTGTGTGCATGCGTGTGTGCGTGTGTGTGTGTGTGTGTGTGTGTGCACGCTGCTGCGGTTGGGGGATTTCAGGGGCCTGACAGTTAGCTCAGCAGCAGCAAGCAGCCAGTATCATCAACATCAGCAGGTCAGCGGAAAAGCGGGCAAGGAGCAGGAGCAGGAGCAGGAGCAGGAGCAGGAGCAGGAGCAGGAGCAGGAGCAGGAGCAGGAGCAGGAGCAGGAGCAGGGGCAGGAGCAGGAGCAGCAGCAGGAGCAGGAGCAGCAGGAGCAGCAGCAGCAGCAGCAGCAGCAGCAGCAGCAGGAGGAGCAGCAGGAGCAACACCAGCCCCCTCATCACACACACGCACACACACACACCACACACCAAACACCACACACCACACACCACACACCACACACACACCACACACACACAGAGACATCAAGCCCGAGAACATCCTACTCACGTCCGACGGCACGCTGAAGCTGGCCGACTTTGGCTTGGCAATCAACATGCATGAGGAGCGTCCTGTATCGCGCGTCGGAACGCTCGATTACATGGTGCGTTTTGTGTGGGGGCCACGGAGCCTTAACCCTGAACCCTTAACCCAGCCGGAAACCCAATGTTTTTTTCAAACCAAGCAAAATAAAAGCCGGGAAGCAGTTTTGGTAGCCCCTGGGAATAAGGACTTGACATGGCGATCAACAGCTGTCCCCACGTGCAAGTGTTCATGCAGCTCTGTGTGTGTGGTCGTGTGCAAGCCCCTCAAGCATCCCAAAATCCTCCTCCCCCCCCTAGGCCCCCGAGATCTTCCTGTGCCCCCCGAAGCTGCCCCCCCATGTGTGCGCCCCTCAAGCATCCCAAACTCCTCCCCCCCCCCCCGGCTAGGCCCAAGATCTACCTGTGCCCCCCGAAGCTGCCCCCACCCCGTGTTTGTGCCCCTCAAACATCTCAAACTCCCCCCCCCTAGGCCCCTGAGATCTACCTGTGCCCTCCAAAGCTGTCACCGCACGAGAACAAGCGCGACCGATCGCTGCAGTACTCGACAAAAGTTGACGTGTGGGCTCTGGGCGTGCTGGCGTACGAGCTGCTCACTGGCGTGGGCCCGTTTGAGAGGTGTGTGGGGGGGAGGGCTTGGGTTTCGAGGGGATTCAGGTTTGGGGTTCAGTGTTTGAATGGGGCACGGTGAAGACAAACGTGGGCGCTGGGCGTGCTGGGCGTGCTGGCGTACGAGCTGCTCACTGGCGTGGACCCGTTTGAGAGGTGTGTGTGGGGGAGGGCTTGGGTTTCGATGGGATTAGGGTTTGGGGTTCAGTGTTTGAATGGGGCGCAGTGAAGACAAAAGGGGACGTGTGGGCGCTGGCGTGCTGGCATGCGAGCCTCTTACCAGCGTGGACCCGTTTGAGAGGTGGGGGAGGGCTTAGGGGTGAGGGTTTGGGGGCGCGCGCGCGCCGGGAATTGGGGTTTTGGGGTTGAGTGTTTTAATGGGTTTTAACTAGAGGAAGGGACGGGGGTGGGGGTAAAGACAAAAGTGGACGTGTGGGCGCTGGGCGTGCTGGCGCACAAGCTGCTCACTGGCGTGGGCCTGTTTGAGAGGTGTTTGTGGGGGAGAGCTTGGAGGTGCAGGTTTGGGGGGGGAATTGGGGTTTTGGGGTTCAGTGTTGTGATGGGTTTTAACTAGAGGAAGGGACGGGGGGCGGAAGGCAGGGTGAACGCGTCGGGGCTGAACAGTTTCCTGTTTAATCGTAGATCTTTAGATCGTAGATGAGCAGGAAACTAGAGTTTCTGCTTATAGCCTCAGTTCACACTGAGGTGAAACTGAGGAGGAGCCAGGTATAACCTGGCTCCCTTCCTTAGTACCTCATCCTGTTAATTCGTTACTAAGGAAGCTTAGCTTGTGTTTGTTTGCTGTGACCTAGTCACAGCTTCAAGCACGCTACCTTTCCATCCGTGCAATCGGCGAAGGGTGACGTGAATGGGCGCCGGGCATGCAAGCTTCTCACTGGCGCCGGCACATTTGAGTGGTGGGAAAGAGATTGTAGTGTTTGAAAGTGAGGGGGGGCAGAAGGCACCCAGCGCTCTCGACAGGGGTCGGGCGCACACAACCAACCTTCTCACTG
>VFSX01000029.1:487500-512500 GCA_016618255.1 Chlamydomonas sp. UWO 241 | reverse complement strand
ACGTCGAAATGGAGCTGGGCAGTGGCAGCAGCAGTGGCAGGGGGAGAAGGGGGTGGGAAACTCCAGGCCGCTCACCCTCACCCCCACCTTTCACCCGTCACTCTCACCCTCACCCTACACCGCATTCCACCCAATGCAACAGGTGGCCTGCTACGGCGGCGCTGCTCTTCGATAGCGACGCCAGCCATGCATGCACGCGTGCAACACCCATGCAACGCCCCATTGCACACCCCATGTAACACCTCATTCCACACCCAATGCAACAGGTGGTTCTGCTCTTCGGCCAGCTATGCATGCACGTGTGCAACACCCATGCAACGCCCCATTCCACACACCATGCAACACCTCATTCCACGCCAAATGTAACAGGTGGCGCTGCTCTTTCACAACACGCCGGTCATGCATGCACGTGTGCAACACCCATGCCACGCCCCATTGCGCACTCCTCATCTCCAGGCGCTCACGGCGCAATTCAAGGACAGCGGCGTGGCTTCTGGGAGCTGCGGCTCCGGCTCCGCCTCTGGATCCCGGGCCAGCACAGCCCGCATGGGTGAGTGTTTCATTGTGTGTGGGGCCTGGTTGCGTGGGTTTGGATTGTGCTCTGCGGGCTGTCTGGAGGCTGTGCATGCGGCTCTGGGTCCCGGGCCAGCACCGCCCGCTTGGTTGTTTTGGGGAGACTTGTACGTGGGATCGGGATCCGTCTGGCTCTGGCTCTGGCTCTGGCTCTGGCCCGGGCTCTGGCTCTGGCTCTGGCTCTGGCTCTGGCTCTGGCTCTGGCTCTGGCTCTGGCTCTGGCTCTGGCTCTGGCTCTGGCTCCGCCTCTGGATCCCAGTTCAGCACAGCCCGCATGGGTGAGTGTTTGGGATGGTTGGTTGTGTGTGTTGGTTGTGTGCACTGCATATGCCTTGCGGCCTCTGCGTGACCCAAGAAACATAGTCTGGGTGCTTCCGCGTCCTCTTCCCCGGTGGCTGTCCCTCCCTTGCGCTTCAGCTCACCCTCCTCCCACATTCCTCCCACGTTCTCATTCTACCGGCCTCCCAACTTCCTCGCACCCTCCTCCCAACTTCCTTTCATCTTCCCATCCCATCCGTATGTCCTGCCCCATCCCGGGCAGGAAGGGCCCAGACGCGCCTCGTTCCTCGCGCCACAGCTCACCCTCCTCCCACCTTCCTTCCATCTTCCTCGCACCTTCCTCCGACGTGCAGGCCGTGGGAGTGGCGGCCCTGGCGTCCTCGCTCGCCTTCGCAAGGCGCGACTCGTTCCTTGCGCCAGCGCCTACCTTCCTCCCACCTTCCTCCCACCTTCCTCCCACCTTCCCATTCCACCTGCAGACCGTGCCGCATCTGGGGCGGCCCTCGCGCCCTCGCTCGGCTGTGTAGAACGCGACTCGTTCCTTGCGCCAGCGCCCACCTTCCTCCCACCTTCCTCTCACCTTCCCATTCCACCTGCACACCGTGCCGCATCTGGGGCGGCCCTGGCGCCCTCGCTCGGCTGTGTAGAACGCGACTCGTTCCCTGCGCCCACGCCCACCTTCCTCCCACCTGCAGGCCGTGCCGCATCTGGGGTGGCCCCGGCGCCCTCGCTCTGCTTCGTAGGACGCGACTCTTTCCTTGCGCCAGCTCTCAGCGAGACAGCTGAGGCTGTGGGCTCGGACGCGGACGCGGCCGTGGCAGCGGACGGACTCCATGCGGCGGTGGCAGCGGACGGCGGCGCAGGCTCCACTGCATGGGCGCGAGGCGACGCTGACACGCGCGGCTGCACGTGAGTCGCGTGCCTGCCCCTGCTGCTGCTGCTGCTGCTGCTTACAATGCTGCCTGCCGCTGCCCCTGCTACTTCTCCTGCCCCTGCTTGCTGGTTCCTGCTGCTGTCCTGCTGCTGCCCCTGCTGCTGCTGCCGCTGCTGCCCCTGGCCCTGCTGCTGCCCCTGCTACAGCCCCTGCCCCTGCCCCTGTCCCTGCTACTGCTGCGGCTTCTGCTGCTGCTGCTGCGGCTTGCCCTGCTGCCTGCCGCTGCCCCTGCTACTTCTCCTGCCCCTGCTCCTGTCCCTGTCCCTGTCCCTGTCCCTGTCCCTGTCCCTGTCCCTGTCCCTGTCCCTGTCCCTGTCCCTGTCCCTGTCCCTGTCCCTGTCCCTGTCCCTGTCCCTGTCCCTGTCCCTGTCCCTGTCCCTGTCCCTGTCCCTGTCCCTGTCCCTGCCCCTGTCCCTGCTACTGCTGCTGCTGTGCTGGCGCTGCTGCTGCTGCCCCTGTCCCTGCTGCTTCCCCTGCTGATGCTGCCCCTCCCTGCCCTCGCTGATCCTGACCCATTCCACCACGACGCAGCACCACTACCGGCGCGGACGGATGCAAGGAAAACGGCCCCGACGCGCCACGCGAATCGCCGCTCGGCCAGTTCGAAGGCGCGTCCGAGTTGAGCAGCAGCTCCGAACTTTCGGCGCGCTCGCCCGACAGCAACGCTGGGCCGTCGGGGCAGCAGCACTTTCTACAGCAGGCAAGTTGACGCTACTCCTGCACCCTTTCGGGGTTGAGGTTTTTAGGCTTCTACAACCTAAGACCTAGACCCAAACTCCCCTAAACCCCAGGCCCTAGACCCCAAACCTTGAAACTAGAGCCCCTCGTTGGCCATCAGAGCTGCAGCAGCTGCTCAGGCAGGCAAGTTTACCACAATTGCATGCGCACACGTGGAGCCCTGAACCCTTGAACCCTTGGACTGATTATCCTTGGCTTCAACAGCGAACTTGGAGTGCTGAAACCTTTACCCGCAACCCCTACCTCAACCCGCAGGCACAGCACGCGCTCTCATCCACGCCGAACGCGGTTATGGTGACCCAGGCCGGAGAGCAGCAGCAGCAGGGGCAGCAGCAGCAGGGGCAGCAGCATGGGCACCAGCAGCAGGGGCAGCAGCAGCAGGGGCAGCAGCAGCAGCAGCAGCAGCAACAGTGGCAGCAGGGGCAGCAGGGGCAGCAGCAGCAGCAGCCCCCCCACGCGCCGCCGCCGCTGCTGCGAACCGGCTCCCCCTCCCTCCCGCCCGACGGCGGTCTCGTGGGCGCGCTCGGTGCGAGCGCGAGCGCAGATCAAGTGGGCTTGCGCACGCCCGTCCGCCGGCTGTTCACTCGCTCCGAGTGTGGCCTCGTGCCGCTGCTTCCGGCGAGCTCCAGTGCTGGGACGCCGCCCCTCGCGCCCAGGTACCAAGGGGTTTGGGGATTAGGGGTTGCGGCTCACGGGGTCAAGGGTGTAGGGTCAAGAGTCGAGGGCTGTTCACTCGCTCCGAGTGCGGCCCCTTGTGCTGCCGCCTCCGGCGAGCTCGAGTGCTGGGACGCCGCCCCTCGCGCCCAGGTACTTAAGGGGTTGAGGGTCACCGGGGAAGGGGGGGGGGGGGGGGGAGGGGAAGGGGGAAGGGATCCCCTTAGAACCTTGACGCCAGGGGCGGTGTCCAGCCACTCAAGCTCGCCGGAGGCAGCGGAACGAGGCCGCACTTGGATCGAGTGAACAGTCGGCGGCCCTTTTTTTGACCCTCCCCCCCCCCCCCCCCCTGCTCATCCTGCACTCACATTGAACCAGAGCCCCTCCCCCCCCAACAACAACAACAAATCCCCCCCCCCTTCCCCCCCAGACACCCACACCCACCCAACAATACACCAACACGCAGCAGCGCGACAAGCGTGTGCGCATCGCCCGGGACCTTCTCCCCATCGCCGCCCCCGCTGCCCCCACTCTTTGGGAGAGACCTCCGCACGAGCGGATCGTTCGGCAGAAGCAGTGAGTCATGTGTGTGTGTGTGTGTGTGTGTCATGCGGTCATGTGTTTGTGCGTGTCATGTCATGTGATGTGTGTGTGTCATGCGGTCATGTGTGTGTGTGTGTTTGTGTGTGTGTGTGTGTGTTCTTGTGCAGCATGTGTTGAGATGCCCCGCCTGCCTCCCCTCCCTCCCTCCCTCCCTCCCTCTCTCTTCCTCTCTCTTCCTCTCTCTCTCCTTCACGTTTCCTCTCCATGCCTCTCTTTCTTTCTCTCCCTCTCTCTCATGCACACACACACACACACACACACACACACGGGTCTAATGCGCCATCAAAGGCCTCCAACGGGCTATACAATCGACCACACACACACACACACACACACTCTCACCAGGTCCCGCCCCACGCGTGACAACGCGGCTCAACATCGCGGCGCGCTCGCTTGGGGTGTCCTTCCAGGATGCCGGTGCAATCCCGGGCAGAGCAGCCTCGCCTGCGTCAGCGCAAGCAGGCGTCATATGGTGGGTTGCTCAAAACCCTTTACACAAAACCCTAAACCCCAAACCCTGAATACTGAACCCTGAACCCGAAACCCTTAACCCAAAACCCCTAAACCCTAAACCCTGAACCCTGAACCCTAAACCCTGAACCCCAACAGGCCGTCCCGAAATGTGCACGCCGGCATCGTGTGTTAGGTTGCCCCAAACCCTTGACCCAAAACCCAAAGTCCCAAACCCTTGACCTTCAACCCTAAACCAAAAACCAAAACCCCTGAAACCCAACAGGCCGGCCCAAAATGCGCACGCCGGCATCGTGTGTTGGGTTGCCCCAAACCCTTTACCCAAAACCCAAAGTCCAAAACCCTTGACCTTCAACCCTAAACCCTAAACCAAAAACCCTGAAACCCAACAGGCCGGCCCAAAATGCGCACGCCGGCATCGTGTGTTGGGTTGCCCCAAACCCTTTACCCAAAACCCAAAGTCCCAAACCCTTGACCTTCAACGCTAAACCCTAAACCAAAATCCCTGAAACCCAACAGGCCGGCCCAAAATGCGCACGCCGGCATCGTGTGTTGGGTTGCCCCAAACTCTTTACCCAAAACCCAAAGTCCCAAACCCTTGACCTTCAACCCTAAACCCTAAACCAAAAACCCTGAAACCCAACAGGCCGGCCCAAAATGCGCACGCCGGCATCGTGTGTTGGGTTGCCCCAAACCCTTTACCCAAAACCCAAAGTCCCAAACCCTTGACCTTCAACGCTAAACCCTAAACCAAAATCCCTGAAACCCAACAGGCCGGCCCAAAATGCGCACGCCGGCATCGTGTGTTGGGTTGCCCCAAACCCTTTACCCAAAACTCAAAGTCCCAAACCCTTGACCTTTAACCCTAAACCCTAACCAAAATCCCTGAAACCCAACAGGCCGGCCCAAAATGCGCACGCCGGCATCGTGTGTTGGGTTGCCCCAAACCCTTTACCCAAAACTCAAAGTCCCAAACCCTTGACCTTCAACCCTAAACCCTAACCAAAAACCCTGAAACCCAACAGGCCGGCCCAAAATGCGCACGCCGGCATCGTGTGTTGGGTTGCCCCAAACCCTTTACCCAAAACTCAAAGTCCAAAACCCTTGACCTTCAACCCTAAACCCTAACCAAAAACCCTGAAACCCAACAGGCCGGCCCAAAATGCGCACGCCGGCATCGTGTGTTGGGTTGCCCCAAACCCAAAACCCTAGACCCCAACACGCCAAAAGGTGTCCAGCTAGCTACCTAACCGATATGCAACTGAGGCACCGCTCGGCGCGTGGGTGCCGGCATCGCATGGTGGGTCGTCACAGAAACAGTCACATCGACGTTCCAGTCGTGTGCCACGCACCTACAGGCAGCGTATGTAATCCCAACGCAATGTCATCACCCACAGCACTGAACCGCCCCCACCGCCCACCGCCCACGCGCCCCCGCCGTTTCAACAGGCCCAACAACGGCAGCCGCTCCAAAGCAGCAACGCAGCTGCAGCAGCTGCAGCAGATGATGGCCCTCCATCCTCCACCCTTCCACCAATGCCCATGCTATCTGAACTGCCCCCACTGCCCACCGCCCACACGCCCCGCCGTTTCACAGGCCCCACTACGGCAGCCGCTCTGACGCGGCAGCGGCAGCAGCGACGACCGATACCATTTACCCCACACCCTCAATCCTGGACCCCTTAACCCCAAACGCTGAGCTCCAACCCCTCAACCCTGGCCGCCGTTCTTACAGGCCCGACAACGGCAGCCGCTCCGAAGCAGCACAGCAGCTGCAGCAGCAGCAGCAGATGATCCCCTCCCCCCCCACCGCCCCCGCCCCCCTCCCATGCCATCCCCCACAGCACTTTGAACCGCCCTAACCGCCCACGCCCGCCCACACGCCTCGCCGTTCCAACAGGCCCGACAACGGCAGCCGCTCCGAAGCAGCACAGCAGCTGCAGCAGCAGCAGCAGATGATCCCCTCCCCCCCCACCGCCCCCGCCCCCCCCCATGCCATCCCCACAGCACTTTGAACCGCCCTAACCGCCCACGCCCGCCCACACGCCTCGCCGTTCCAACAGGCCCGACAACGGCAGCCGCTCCGAAGCAGCACAGCAGCTGCAGCAGCAGCAGCAGCAGATGATCCCCTCCGCCCCCGCCCCCCTCCCATGCCATCCCCACAGCACTTTGAACCGCCCTAACCGCCCACGCCCGCCCACACGCCTCGCCGTTCCAACAGGCCCGACAACGGCAGCCGATCCGAAGCAGCACAGCAGCTGCAGCAGCAGCAGCAGATGATCCCCTCCCCACCCACCGCCCCCGCCCCCCTCCCATGCCATCCCCCACAGCACTTTGAACCGCCCTAACCGCCCACGCCCGCCCACACGCCTCGCTGTTCCAACAGGCCCGACAACGGCAGCCGATCCAACGCGGCAGTGGCAGCGACGACCCAAACCTCTACCCCCACACCCTAAACCCTGAACCCCTGAACCCCAAATGCTGAACTCCAAACCCTGATCAACCTTTGCCACCGTTTTCACAGGCCCGACAACGACAGCCGATCCGAAGCAGCGACGCAGCTGCAGCAGCTGCAGCACATGATGGCCCCCCCGCCGCTTCCCCCCGGCGCCCCCGGGCCACCCCTACCCCGCTCTGGGAATCTGGTCGCGCTGCTGCCGCCCGGCCGAACGAGCGAGCCAGGGAGTGGCGGCCTTGGAGGTGGTGGATTTGGCGGTAAGTTTGCGGTTTAGGAGTGTTTTGGGTTTAAATTTCAGGGTCTGTGTCTGGATATTGCCGCACCTGGGCCCCCTCTAGGTTTTGCCTCCTGTACACTGCACTGCTGGCGCCCGGCCGTAAGAGTGAGCCGGGGAGTGGCTGCCTGGGAGGTGGCGGCTTTGGCGGTCAGTTTGGGGGTTCGGATGAGTGTTTTGGGTTTAGATTTCAGGGTCTGTCTGGATTTTGCCGCACCTGGGCCCCCTCTGGGTTTTGTTTCCCGTTTGCCACGCTGCTGGCGCCCGACCGAAAGAGCGAGCTGGGGAGTGGCGGCCTTGGAGGTGGTGGCTTTGGCGGTAAGTGCCCCGTTTTTTTTTTTTCAAGGGCCTCTATCTAGAAGGGTTTAGGGTTTGCCGCTGGGGGGGTGGTGCAGTCGTGAGGTTTGATCGTTGAGGCTGCAGGGTTGGGGCTCGATTAACGGAGGCGCGTTCTCGTCGCCGAGCCCTGGACCCAGCAATGCGGCGCTGCTGGTGATGAGGATCTCCGTGCCGCTGACGAGCGGGGTAAAATACGACTGGCCTGGCTCCTGCTAGACTGCCCCTCGGTGGAACACTTCAGGAGCGGCTTGCCCGGCGCTGCCATGGCTTGGCGAGTAGCCGCGGCGCTGCCGCGGCCCGTGCTGGGAGACGGCCCTTATCCTCCCCCCATGCAGGATGCCATGCGGCACCGATCTCGACGAGTTGATCGACGAGCGGAGGAGCTGGCGCCCGTCAATGCATGCTGGACATTGGTCAAGATGGCTGCCCGTGGAGGCGGGCTACCATCACGGCTTCAGCGGTGGCGACCGCCGAGGCAACACAGAGTAAATCCGCTTCACCAATCGCAGCGTTCGTCACCGCGCTCATCCTCGGGGGTCGCTCGTCTGCCGGTGACTGGCGTTGGAAGGTCTTCAGGCAGCCTCCATGACAACTCTGTCGTCCATGCACCCCTGGAGGGTGGGACCTGGCCATGCATGAGGCATGGGGCGCCGGCTGGGCCCCATGCAAACGAGAGCTGGACAGCCATGCACTGCCAGGCGGGGACCGTTCCAGTCAGCGCCAGTCGGCTCTGCCGGCTTGACTGGCCACAAGGCCACTACTGTGACCCTGAGGAAGGTCCTCTCCTATATGCTCCTTGCCAGACATGTCTCTCAGAGACCGTTGTTTGGGGTAGTCTAGCCGGCGGGAGCGGTAGTCTATCGGCCGGGAGCCGGCGGTACTCTAGTACTTAAGTGTGCTGGAGTATCGGCGGATGTCTCAAGTAGAAGAGTAGCCTGCTGAGCTGGAAACCCCGTGTAACTTGCTGCAGGGTTGAGGGCTGAGTTTTTGGGGTTCAAGGGATTAGGGGTTAGGGATAAGGGGATTGGGGATTAGGGGATCAGGGGATTAGGGGTTCAGGGGTTCAGGTTTTGTCTAGCTAGGTGCTCCGCCAAACTCCTGCCCCTCTCCTGGGCCGCTTTGGAGCCCTAGTTTGCCTCCCCCGCTCCGGGCATCTGGCCGTGCTGCTGCCGCCCGCCCGAAAGAGCGAGCCGGGGAGTGACGGCCTCGTCAGCTTCTGCGGGAAGTTCTCCGGCTTGGGGGTGTAGGGCTTTGGGGTCTAGGGTAAGTCTGTAAGTGGTGATATTTTACAGAGAAGACCCCCTTTTAGTTATAGTACCACCGCCTAGACCCAAGTCCAGTTCTGGCCCTAACAATCATTGCGTGTAGTAGCCTCACTCGAAGGCGTAGTAGCCTCTCCAGCCACGTCTTGGCCTTTCTCGCCCCGGGGGGATCTCTATTTTGGTGTTTGACGATGCACCTGCCTCTCGTCTCTGTTTCCCCACATGTGCTCACCTACTTCGACAAGCGTTTGCTGCCGCTGTGGTAGGGGACCCGGGGTGCACCTACGCTCTTCACAGAGTGGGGGTTCCCTACCACCGACAGCCAGCCATCTCATTAAGGTGCTCGAGCTGTACGCGCCGAGCACGGTCTTGTACACCTTCAGGAGTGTCCCTGGCTCGAACATCCATCGTCCTCAGTATCTTTACTCAAACAGTCACTCAAATTGGCTAGGTAGTGCCCTACAACCATCCTCATACATACATGCAGGTAGCTTTGGCGGCCCAGGCAGCCTCGGTGGTGGCGTTAAGCCTCGAAAGAGCGAGCCTGGGATCAATGGCCTCGGTGGTGCATGTGTGTGTGTGTGTGTATGTGTGCGTGTGCATGTGTGTGTGTGTGTGTGTGTGTGTGTGCGTGCGTGTGTGTGTGTGCGTGTGTGTGTGCGTGTGTGCATGTGTGCATGTGCGTGTATGTGTGTGTGTGTATGCACGTGTGTGCGTGCGTGCGTGCGTGTGTGTGTGTGTGTGTGTGTGTGTGTTCAACAGCTTATCTAGGGCTGCCGTTCAGAGTTGCCTGTAACGATCTCTCTCCCTCTCTCTCCCTCTCTCTCTCCCTCTCTATCGCTGTGTTTGTGCACACTGAGGCATTCACCTGGTGTGCATCATCCCCTCTGTCCATCCCGATCCCGATCCCAATCCCGATCTCAATCCCAATCCCAATCCCAATCCCAATCCCAATCCCAATCCCAATCTCAATCCCAATCCCAATCCCAATCCCAATCCCAATCCCAATCCCGATCCCGATCACGATCACGATCATTGTATGCAACATCCTTCCAACATCTTTCACGTCCTCTTGCCTACAGGCGGCAACGGGATTTTCAGCGTCGGCGGCGGCATACCACCCGCATCGGCCTATGGCTTTTCTGTCAGCAACGGCGGAAGTTGCGGGGGGCTGTTTGGTGGGGGAGGCATCCTCTCGTCAGATAGTGGTGGGTGTCTTTTTAAGGGCTGAGGGAGAAGAGATAAGGGAGATGGAGAAGGGGGAGAAGGGAGAAGGGAGAAGGGAGAAGGGAGAAGGGAGAAGGGAGAAGGGAGAAGGGAGAAGGGAGAAGGGAGAAGGGAGAAGGGAGAAGGGAGAAGGGATTCATTGCGGATCGTGATGGGTGCCTTTCAAAGGGCTAAGGGTGTAGGGCTTGGGGTTTAGGGATGTTTGGGTTCCTAAAGGGCCCAGGGCTTGGGGTTTGGGATGTGTAGGGTGTAAGGATGAGATGTTAGGTTTTGGGGGGGAGCTGAGGGTTTAAGGCTTGCGGTAATGGGATGTTTAGGGATGTGTAGGGTGTAGGGATGAGATGTTACGTAGGTTGGGGGGGGGCGGGGGGCAGCACTCGTGTGATGGTGCATGCGCATGGGCGATGGTGCTTGGGTGTGCATGCGTGCGTGCGTGTGTGCCATGCGTGTGTGTGTGCCATGGTAGCACGCGCGCACCACGGTGCTGCTGCTGATGTGCCACCCCTGCGCGCCAACCACCCCTTGCACGCTGCTGACGGCGCCCGCTGCTGCTGCTGCCCCTGCTGCTGTTGCTCAACACACGCACATCGCGCCGCTCGGTCGCTCGCATGGGTGCCGGTGCAACGTGTGCTGCCGTGCACGCACGCACGCGCGCACACACGCACGCGCGCACATGCATGCGGCCTTAACAAAATGCGCACACATGCACGCACACACACACACACGCACACACACACATGCACATGCACATGCACATGCACATGCACATGCACATGCAGGTGGTGGGGCAGCCCCCCCCCCCCATCCAGGCCCCCCACTTTGTTTACGAATTTCGTGCAGCAATCGTTGGGGGAGGATGGCTCACACACATGACATGATCACGCACAAACACATACACATGCACACACACACAAACACACACACACACACACGCACACACACACACGCTCACACACGCACACACACAGGCGGCGGTGGGTCAGCCCCCCCATCCGGGCCCACCACATTGCTCCAGAAACTCATGCAACAATCGTCTAGGGAGGACGGCTCACACACATGACATGAACACGCACAAACACATACACACGCACACGCACACACACACGCACGCACGCACGCACACACACTACACACACACACACACACGCACACACACACACACACACACACGCACGCACACACACGCACACACACACACACACGTGCAGGCGGTGGTGGGTCAGCCCCCCCATCCGGGCCCACCACATTGCTCCAGAAACTCATGCAACGTTCGTCTGGAGAGGACGGCTCACTGCCATGGCTCCCGGGCGCACGCACGTCTAGCAATGGGACGGGGGGTGACGGTGAGTTTTCTGATGAATAAAGGAATGAATAAAGGAATGGATGAATGAATAAAGGAATCAAGCAAGCAAGCAAGCAAGCACAGAAGTTAGTAAGTTGGGGGGGGGGGACGGATCGCTGCCGCGGTTCCCGGGCGCACGCTCGTCGAGCAATGGGACGGGGGGCTACTGTTTTTCTGAGTTTTCTGATCAATAAATGAATCGATTCATGGATGAATCAATCAATAAATAAATCAAGTACGGAAGTTAGTAAGTAGGGAGTGGGGGGGGCGGCTCACTGCCGCGGCTCCCGGGCGCACACACGTCAAGCAATGTGACGGGGGGCGACGGTGAGTCTAATCAATACATGAATGGATGTTATCAAGGAAGGAAGAAAATAAGGAAAAATCAAGGAAGGGAGGGAGGGAGGAGGGAGGAGGGAGGAGGGAGGAGGGGGAGGGAGGGAGGAGGGAGGAGGGAGGGAAGGAGGGAAGGAGGGAGGGAGGGAGGGAAGGAGGGAAGGAGGGAAGGAGGGAAGGAGGGAAGGAGGGAAGGAGGGAAGGAGGGAAGGAGGGAAGAGGGAAGGAGGGAAGGAGGGAAGGAGGGAAGGAGGGAAGGAGGGAAGGAGGGAAGGAGGGAAGGAGGGAAGGAGGGAAGGAGGGAAGGAGGGAAGGAGGGAAGGAGGGAAGGAGGGAAGGAGGGAAGGAGGGAAGGAGGGAAGGAGGGAAGGAGGGAAGGAGGGAAGGAGGGAAGGAGGGAAGGAGGGAATCAATCAATCAATCAAGCGCGACAGCATCAGCTTTTGCGGCATGGCGTCAGTGCTCGGCCGTGAGTTGAGCAGTACTGGTCTCAATGGGCCACCCGGACGCTCTACTCAAACACACACATACACACACACACACACAAACACACACACACACACACACACATGCACACACACACGCACGCAGGCCTCCGCGACAGCGTCAGCTTCTTCTGCTGTTGAAAACATGCGCGCGCACACACATGCACACACACACATGCACACACACACACACACACACACGCACACACATGCAGGCCAGCGCGACAGCGTCAGCTTTTGCGGCATGGCATCAGGGCTCGGTCGTGAGTCGAGCAGCACGGGTCTCGGTGGGCGCTCTACGCACTCAGAATCGGGAAGCTTTGGCATGTCCATGTCGGCAGCGGGGGGCGTGCGGAAGGTGCGTGTTGTGGGAGTGGGGCGGTGCGTTTGTGTGTGTGTGTGTGTGTGTGTGTGTGTGTGTGTGTGTGCATGCATGCATGCATGTGTGCGTGTGTGCGTTCGTGCATGGTCAGCATATGCAGCGCACCGTGCACTGTGGCACCTGCCACCATCGCGCGCGCTGGCTGTCGGCAACTAACAACTAGCAACTGGCAACTACAGCTAACAACTGATGACTAACCAGCCCCTCGCGCCGTGCCCAGACCCTGCCAGCTTTGGGCTGGCTGCCGGCAACTAACAACTTACAGCCCCAAACTGACAACTTGCAACTAACAACTAACAACCAACACCTTTTTGCAACGCAGGCGGTGAGCATCGCCCCGTGCGCAGCGGCCCCCGCCGGCTTTGCGCGCGTGTCGGCCACGTCCTCGACCTCCACCTCCCGCCCGACAACGTCCGCTGCCCGCCCCAAGTCGCGCAACCCAAAGATGTGCGACGACCCGCCACCACCCGCGACGGCCGCGGGCGCGCTGCCTTCCAGCGGGGGCTACACCGCGACGGGCATATATACGCGCGGCGGGGGCAGGAAGTGACCGCCGACGCCACAGGCCGACGTGGTCGCGGACCCGCCGCCCACCGGGGGCACGCTGCGTCCCAGCCGGGGTTACATGGCACACGGGGCATCTACGCGCGGGGCCGGGGCAGAAAGTGACCGTCACTGCCACAGGCCGACGTGGTCGCTGACCCGCCGCCCACCCGGGGGCACGCTGCCTCCCAGCGGAGGCTACACCGAGATGGGTATCTACGCTCGGGGCGGGGGCAGAGAGTAACTGTCCCGCCGCCCGCCACCGGGAAGTCACCGCCGGCCGGCCCGGTGCAAGCCGCGGAACCAAAAAATGCGTGCGAGGACATGCCCCGCCGCCCGCCCGCAACGGCCGCGGGCGTGCCGCCTCCCAGCGGGGGCAACAGCGCGAGGGGCATCTACACGCGGGGCGGAGGCAGGAGGTGACCGCCGCCGCCTGCCACTGGGAAGCCTGAGTGAGCGGGGACGGGTTTTACAGGTTTTCACGCACGCGCCCGGAGGACACCGGGGCATGAGTTGAGGCCCAGACTACACGTCTAGGTGGGCTCTACTAGGAGGCCCCGCAAGGCCACGCATCGCGCCAGCCTACCAGTGAGTCGGGGACGAAGAAAAACGCCACCAGGAAGAACTAGACCGGGCCTGATTGCGCCCTCCGGCGTACCTCACCCCCTTTCTCAAACGTGCCACCTCTTACTCAGCCACACACACACACAAGGATCTAGTGAGCTCTTGGTCGAGTTGAAGGCGCGCCCCCCTCTGACAAGAGGGGGTGCTCTGTGGTGATCAGGGTGTGGCGCTATTATACGTCGTGAGTGCTACGGCACGCCTCCAAACAACACAATCCACTGAGCACGTCCCTCTGACAAGAGGGTCAGGGTGTGGCGCCATTTAACGTAGTGAGTGCTACAGCATGCCTCCGAAGAACATGATGCACTGAGCACATCCCACACGATCACCTCCCTGCTTTTTTTTCCTCCCTGCCCCCCCCCCCCCCCGGATTCTAGCAACAAATGTGTTCCCGCTTTCCTTTGACCGGACTTCTTCCTCACACTTTCCTTTGACCTGCTTGCTTCAAGCGAGTTATGCAGAGTGCCGTTCACTCATACGGTTGGGTTGCCCTTGGTTGCCCCTGCTGCTACGTGGGATACTTTTATACAACTTAGGGTGGCTGACCACTGCCTCACAATGATGCTGTGCCGCTGTGCGTTGGGGCCACGAGGCCCCAATCAGGCACCAGTGAGGCCGCTGCTGGAATGTTGCACACAGTGCGACGGATCTCCCCAGCCGCTGCGAATCATCTTCTGTGCGATGGATTCAGTGTGCACCGACGCACTTGATATGTCGGTGGTGCGAGGTTGACTGAATTGGATTCCCTGGATTAAGTCACCCCCGTTCCTACAAGATCAACACCGTTACCATTGTTAGGCAGCGCCACCAAACTCCCTCAACCTGGTCACCACACACCAACTTCAAGCCATGCGGCACCGCACTTTTCGGGCTGCTTGCACTGGGACGATGCCAGCTGATCTCTGCATCCTAATGATGCGCCGTATACTCATATTCTAATACGACCTATGTGTGACTGACTGCTCCAAAAGTTCCGGGCTGTCGCATTTTGGGGTGGCCAGAAAGGATTGTTATTTAAGCGTGGGAAGTAGGCCGTGACAGGTGAAAAAACAAGTTTTACATGCATATGGCCCCCTGCGGAAGGGGGAAGTGGTATGATGGGGTGTGGGTGTGTGGGGTGGCATCGGTCCACATTTCCAACCGATCGGGCTCCGACGTAGGAGCCTCGACATTTAGACCTGGGACCTTTTTTACTGTTGGTCAGACATTGCAAAAGCTGTATCACCTCTCCTCCCGACGAGAGTTTTTGATGACGAACTGCTCCAAAGGTTCCAGGGGGTCGCATTTTGGGGTGGCCAGAAACGATAATTATTGAAGCGTGGGCAAGCTGTGGCAGAGAGCATCATTTGGGTAGCACGTCCTAAGCGGCACGCGCTCTTGATGAGCAAGATTCTCTTGGTGGCCTCTTGATGATTGCCATCGCCATGGCGGAGGATACCCTGGTATCCTGCCGGTATCCCTCTGAGTTGATCTGAGTTAAATAGAAGTGAGGGGGACTTGATTCAGGCTCAGCGAGCAGGGGGTGCTGTTATTCAGCTCAGCGAGCAGGGGTGTGGGGGAACGTGTAACGATGGGAATGTCGTCCATCTGCCGTCCGGATCAGAGAGAGGGTCCACCCTTAGCTCTTCCACATGCACCCATCGACCTAGTGGCGTGCTGCCCGCGCTATGCGATGTCCTGCGGCGTGCTTTGACTTGACACAGAGCGTCACCTGCCCTGCTGCGTCCTTTGATTTGCTTTGACACATAGCGCGCGGGAGGGGGCTCCTAATGTCGTGAACTAAAGCCATACCTCCACCCGCGCGCCCAGCGTGTGTGACTCCATCCGCGCGTTGCGCAAGGTGCGCCCCTCTGTCACATCCGCATGGCGCTGATGGCAGCAAGCAACTGGCTGGTGAGGCGGCGGGACTGTGGTTGGACGGAGTGGATGCGGTGCTGGCTGACTTGGCGGCTCTGCTAGCTTGGCCGACGGAATCGTATTGATGCTCAGAGCACGGGGGCAGGCAGGCACTGCCCAGGCACGCCGACGCAGGTGGTGATCGATGTTACAGTCGTGTGTGCCGCCCTAACAGGTTTAGGCCGTGACAGGTGTGCCCAGAGGGCACAGGCAGTTGAGCCCTGTCTGCCCCAAACCGCCCTCCCTACCCCCTACCCTTCCCTGATCCAGTCAGAACTAGCGCTTGCCCCCCCCCCTCCTACAATGGCCCCACGCCGAGGCTGACCAGGTAGTCCCGCGCCGCATGCTGGCCCTGCTCTGCGTGCGGGTCCCAACCAGTCCTCGCCGGCACGCTCACCACCCGCCAGCCGCGCGCCTCGAGCAGCCGGTTGCGCAGCAGCGTGGCTCCGTTGAGCCTGCCCGACGGGCTGCTCAGGAAGTGCTGCGGACCGTCGACCTCAACCGCCAGCCTGCTGCCATCCGGCAGGTGCACGGCGATGTCGATGCTGAAGAGCCCGTCGTCCGTCGCCTGCTCGTAGGTGGCACCAGAGCAGCCAGGCAGCTGGCGCACCACGGCAAGCACGTCCAACTGTGTGCGCGAGGGTTGCGGATAGTGGCGCTCCTCCATCCACGCCCTCTTGCATGCGGCAGCCAGCATCGACGTCCGAATTCTGATCCTCGAGCCAGAGTGCGCACTGTAATGATGATGATGATGTTTGGTTACAATCCACTTCTGGCGGTCACACGTACGGTTCCAAAGCTCCAGTGGGACTTAGAGAAACAAGGCTCAAGGCCCACAAAAGGTCAAGCTACAAGTAGCCCACGGTAACGCCATCCACACTTGGTGGCGGGCGCCAAGCAAGCAGCACCACTGTGCAGGCTGCACACCCAGCCCCTCAAATGGCCAGAGGGCGGACCCAAGGTATAAAACCATGAAGGGACCAAAAAGCCCTCCCCCAGACCACCGGAAGCGGGGCTAGTAGCACACCCGCCGCAGCACTCTACTCAGCGACCACACCGCACCCGCCACCGCACGCGTGTGGCGCCACCTCCCCTTCAAAAACACCCCCAGAGGGAATGCCATCTAGCAAGCAGGTGCAGGCACCCGCTCGCCGTCAACGACGAGGCGCGCGCGGTGGAACTGCGCCCGCTTCCCCGCAACCTTGGCGGCGAGGAAAGCGGGCCACAGCGCCTGGTGCTGCGCCTCCTCGCGGTCACTGAGGACGTCGAAGACTGCAGTCGAGTCCACGCAGCGGCGCAGCTCGTGGCGCCAGCGCACGACAGTGTCGGCCACGGCGTCAGACGCCACGGTGAAGAGCACACGCAGCACACCGCCCCCGCGTGGCTCCACGCCGATGCCCCCGACGGCAGGCTTGGCGTTGAGGAGCGACGCGACACGACGCCACCATCAGCCGGCTCCCGCCGGCCGGTGCCGCCGTAGAGGAAGCGCACGACATCCGTAGCCAGGCGGACGGGCAGGCTGGTGCCGTCCTCGGCAGCTGCAGCGATCCGCTCCGCCGCCGCCGCCGTCGCCTCCTCTTCATCCATCCGCCTGCCACCGCCCGCGAGGAACCAGTTGGCGCCGCGTGCCACCGGGATGGACAGCACGAAGCTGCGGCGCAGCGACGTGTCGCCCACACGCGCAGGCAGCCCCCCCCGGCGGGAGGGGCCGCGCGCAGATGCGGCACGCGTGGCGCCCGACGCAGGCCGCTCCGTCGCCGCCCCCCCCCCCGCCGACGCCACAGGGGCGGCAGCAGCAGCGGGCCGGGCAGGCTGAGCAGCCTCGGCAGCAGGCGCAGCGCGGGGCGCCGCACTGTGGGCCGCGTGGCCGGCCCGCGCGCGGGCGGGCTCTGCATGCGGCATGCGGCATGGGAGATCAAGTCGAGCACCATGCCTGATGTCTGCTGAAGCAGCGCGGCCATGAAGGCACAGTCTGCGTGGCCCAGCACCGCAAGCGCCCACGCCGTGTTCGACAGCACCTGTGGCTTGAAGTTGCGTAGCTGCGGCGTGGCCGCCTTAAGGAGCGCGGCCATGAAGGCGCGGTCGTAGTGGCCTATCGTCGCGAGCGCCCACGCCGTGTTGGCCAGGGCCTGCGGCATGAAGTCGCGCAGATGCGGCGCTGCCGCCTTCAGGAGCGCGGCAATGAAGACGCCGTCTTTGTGTCCCACCGTCGCGAGCGCCCACATCGTGTTGGCCAAGTTCTGTGGGTTGAAGTAACGCAGCTGCGAAGTGGCCGCCTTCGGGAGCGTGGCCACAAAGGCACGATCTTTGTGCCCCAGCGTCGCAAGCGCCCACACCGTGTTGGCCAGCTCCTGTGGCTTGAAGTCGCACAGCTGCGGCGCGGCAACCTTGAGGAGCGCGGCGATGAACACGCCGTCTGTGTCTGTCTGCCCCAGCGTCGCGAGCGCCCACACTGTGTTGGCCAGGGCTTGTGGTGTGAACTCACGCAGCTCCAGCGTGGCCACCATCAGGAGCGCGGCAACAAAGGCACCGTGTTTGTGCCCCAGCGTCGCGAGCGCCCACACCGTGTTGGCAAGGTGCTGTCGCTCAAAGTCGCGCAGCTGCGGTGCGGCCGCCTTGAGGAGCGCGGCCATGAAGGCATCGTCTTTGTGCAGCAGCTTTGCGAGCGCCCATGCCGTGTTGGCCAGTTCTCGCGCTTTCATAGATCGCAGTTGCTCCCAGGCCAGCTCCACCATGCGCTCGATGCCCCTGGGTGGGATCGTGCACCTCTGGCGCGCACACAGCTGCGCCGCATGGCTGAGCGCAGTGGCCGCGTTGATGTAGTCGAATGCCTGGCCGTGCTGATCCACCAGCGCCAGGAGTGCGTCCGGCGAGGTGCAGCCCTTGATGTCGGAGTTGAGCTGGTAGGAAGACGGGGCGCCTCCATTGCTCGAGGCGCCGCGCCCGAGCTGCACGCACGCACGTGGGGGCGTCTGGAGTCAGCGCACACAGGCCACGTGCGAGTGCCTGCAGTCCCTAGGGTGCGCATGCCGATCGCCAGCATGCACATGGCGGGCGCGAGTCGCATGCGGCCTGCGCGTCGCATGGGCATACACGAGCATGCTCGCATGGGGCAACGCACCCGGTGCCGCCCATCACGTGCCCCAGGAGGGCTGCTGGCTCCCCGCCCACCAACAGAGCTTCGCCCTCGCCCTGCGCTGCCACTGCTGCCTGCATGCCTGAAGCTGGCATCGCTGCTGCTGCTCCTGCCTCGCCCCCCTCCCCTGCCTCCTCCCTCGTCTGGCCC
The DNA here is from genome assembly GCA_016618255.1 of Chlamydomonas sp. UWO 241. NCBI lineage: Eukaryota > Viridiplantae > Chlorophyta > Chlorophyceae > Chlamydomonadales > Chlamydomonadaceae > Chlamydomonas > Chlamydomonas priscui. The sequence goes on along the minus strand of VFSX01000029.1, from coordinate 493,794 downwards.
TGCCTCCCCACGCCCTCGACCAGCGTTGCGATCCAGTGGTGGCACTGCGCCAGAGCTGCTCCTCCCAGCAGGAGGCGCGCACCGCGTCGCCACTGATGTCATGCGCCAAATGCGAGGTGGCGCATGCCGGGTGATGCGACCATCGCATCCACCGGCATCGCTCGGCGCAACGGGGGCGACCCCACAGGGAGCGGACGGCCAGCATGGTGGTGGGGGTGGCACGCACGTGGGTCCTGGGCGTCCCGGTCCAGGGTCCCTGTTCAACCTTCCACACCCATCGCCCCCACACCCACCCCCCGCCGCCCATCTTCCTCTCCACGCAAACACACGCCCATCGATCTAGTCTGACCTAGCTGTAGGCCCATGCTTGTATGCTCGGACACCTCCGCATCGTCGTACATGTGAGCCCTTCTTAACGGCCGCGGGTGGCATGAGTTTTGCTGCATCCCTGCTGCATCCCTGCTGCATCCGCATGGCGCACACACATCGCGATATCGCACATGTGATCACAGCCGCAGGAGCTCATCCATGTCCGCCACGCCGCCACGCATGATGCCATGCATTCCAGAGACCTGATGCATGCCGTGCCATGCACACAGTGTGTCAGGGACACCAATCCAGATCTGACAGGGGCTACGTGCGTGCGGAGCCCGCCATGCGTCTGCCATACCCCCCCAGCACGCTACTCAAGTTACGTTGCACGCCCCCCTGCGCCTGCCATGCGCGCGGCCCTGCCTCCATACCCTCGCCGTGACTTGAGGAAACTGGTGTGGAATCTGACCGCCAACGCTCGCCCGAGCCAGCAGGCGCGATTGCTGGCGACCATCGCGCTGAGGAGAGAGATGGAGATGCAGACAGCCGGTCGGGCGGTACGGGCGGCCGGTCCCATTCCTCCGCTGGTGCAGCTGCTGGGGTCTGGCTCTCCAGCTTATGTGCAGCAGGAGTACTGAATCAACTTGAGCGAAATCCTGGCAACGTGTTCGCCATCCCTGGTGCACGCTGGTGGCGCCTGTCTCTTCATCTGAACTGCAGCCCACACCTCTTCCCTCATGCACCCGGGCGTGCAGATGGCAACCGTGCAGCTGCCCAGCAACTACAGGCCTGACGATGCTACACGCCTGGCAATGCCTTACTTGCCTCCCGCTTCCTTTTCATATACGCACACCTACCTCAACAAGCATTTGCTGCCGCTGTGGTAGGGGACCTGAGGTGGCGCCCACCCTCTGTTTGGATTGGCACTTCGGTGCGCGGGCGCGGTATGTCACGCCCACACAGAGTGGAGGTCCCAGACCACCAGTAGCCAGCTATCCCAGTTGGGTGTCGGGCTATACGCGCCATGCACAGTGTCCCCGACTGAAACATCCATCACCATCATCAAGCCTCCCCCCCCCCTCCCAACAGCCCCCCAGCAGTTGCAAGCCATCACCAAGCCCCAGGCCCCAGGCCCCAGGCCCCAGCTGAAAGCTGCCACTAAAACCGCGTGATGAAGCCGAGCGGCTGTGCCACAGCGTCTGGTGTGCCGTGAGCCATGAGCTCTGTTCCGTTATGGGAGTCGTGTGTAGGCGGCTGCCGCGTACTCAATGCCTTCTGAAAGCTTTGACAACCGCAAACTACATTGGTCGTGAATAACATTGATCGCTTTGGTACATGAAATCCAGATCGTGACCGCCGCCGCAGAGCCGCCTGCCTGCCTACCACTGCCACTACAGCGCCAGCACCGCACCACACAGCCGGTGTGGGGTCACCAGGCATGCCGATCACCGGCGTGCTCGTCGACGCCCCCGCCGCCCTCCCAACCAGTCCCGCTCCCCTCGGCAAACGCACCAGCCGTAGCTATCGCCACCAGAGCCGCAGCGCCTGCCCTGAGGACCCCCCTCACCTTACACCCCCCACCGCTGCTCTGTGCGCGCAAACCGCGCCGCCGCCGCTCGCAGCCCGCCCCGGGACGCGCGCGCAAGGCGCCCCACGTGGTACACCTCGCACGCGCGCGTGTGGAACGGGGGGTAGCCCGCCAGGGTCGCGACGGGGCCGTACACAAGCACGGCGTCGGGCTCGCGCGCCACAGACGCGCCGCCGGCGGCGGCCGCGATGCGCGCCCACAGCGCGCGCCCCGCCGCCTTGTGCACGCCCACGGCCGCATGCGCCACGTCGGGGGGCGCCAGCCCCGACGCCAGCCCTGGTGATGCCGTTGGGGCCGCGTGCGCTAACCCGGATGGTGTGCACGTCGGGTGGGGCCCAGGCGTTGACGCACACGAGTGTGGGGGCCCATCTGCTGACTGGTACAAGTCTGCGGCAGGGGCGATGGAGGGAGGAGAGGAGGGGGAGCAGGGGGAGGGGGGGGAGGGAGAGGCCGCGCGACGCTGGCTCGTGGGGTCGACGGAGTAGTCGTTGCGCGTCCCTCCTGCAAGGGAGGCGGGGTCATCACTACCAACAGCATCGCCCGCCGCGTGCGCACCACACCCTGGCCCCGCTGGCTCTGCTGCTGCTCCTGCTCTTGCTGCCCCTGCTGTTGCTGCTCCTGCTGTTGCTGCTCCTGCTGCTGTCGCTCCTGCTGTTGCTGCTCCTGCCGCTGCTCCTGCTGCTGTCGCTCCTGCTGCTGTCGCTCCTGCTACCGCTCCTGCTGCCGCTCCTGCTGCTGCCCCTGCTGCTCTTGACCCCACGGCGGCCACGGCTGGTGCCACGGGCGCTGGCCCCGCTGGCTGCGCGCGCGCGGCGCGCTTCGTCAGCGGCGTGCGTGCGGCGAGCACGAGCGGCGCCTCAGCGTCTGTCCGGTCGAGCAGGTGCACGGTCAGCACCATAAGGTGGGGGGAGGTGGGCGCGGTGGCAGCGGCGGTGGCAGACACCAGGGACGCGTCGCCTGCGGCAGGCGGGTCGGCAGCAGAGCCCAGAGGAGGGGCCGTGGCGGACCGCGCACCGGGCGGCGGCGGCGGTGCGCCGCCGAGGTGCTGCGCGCAGCGCGCTCGACCCGCTACTGCCGTCGCGGTCGCTGCTGCTGCCGCCGCCGCTGCTGCTGCTGCCGCCGCCGCTGCTGCCGCCGCCGCTCCTCCTGCTGTTGCGCCGCCCGCCGTGAGCGGCCCCACCGGCGAGCACATGCCGCCGCCGCCACCGAACGACGTAGCGCTGCCGCCGCCGCTGATGGCCCTACCGCTGCCGCCGCTGCCGCCGTCGTTGCACATGCCGGCGACCTCACAATCTGCTGTCTTACAACCAGCTCTCTCACAACTGCCTCTGCCGGCGACCTCGCAGCTGCCGACGCCGTCGCCGTCGATGCTGCTGCCGTCGGCGGCCCTGCATCCGCCGCCGGTGCACGCGCCTGCGCTGTCACAACCTGCGCTTTCACAACTACCGTCGCTGCCGCCGCTGCCGACGCCGGTGCTGGCGCTCGCGGAGGCATAGTCACAGGCGGTGCCAACTTCACAACAGTCCATCCCGGAGATCCTCTCGTCGTCCCCACAGCAGCATGCACAGCTCGCGGTGAGCGGCGGCGCCGCCCCGCTTCTTCGCCGACACGCTCCGCCGCCCGCGCCGCACGCCAGCAGCGCTGCGTGTGCGTGTGCGGTGGCCTCGCCGCGCCCACTGCATCCAGCCGGGCCGCACTCGCCCTTGTGTGCACCAACTCCCGAGCCCCACCCGACCTGCGGGAACCGGGAGTGGCACATGCGCCCGGTGCGACGATGCGCACGTAGGATGGTCGGTGCGCCTGCCGCACGCTCGGTGGAGCCTCACGCACAGCACGAGGGGCTCACATGCTCGTGCACACGCGTCGTTTGTGGACACACACACGCACCGTGGTGTGGAAACACACACAACGCACCTGCAGTGACACTCGTCGCCCCCCCATGGCGCCCGTCGCTGCGCCTGCCGCCAGCTGCGCCCCTAATGCCCCCGCGCAGGCCTTGGCGGCGCCGTGAGGGTCGTACATGAACAACGTGGTCACTCCGAGTTCGGCACACCTGGAGTGTGTGTGTGTGTGTGCATGGAGAGTTGTGGAGGGTTTGCATGGCGCCATGCAAAACGCATGCATGTGCGGCGATTCGACCGAGGCCGAGGACGAGCAGCCACCCACGTATGGGGCACTACTGAGTGCAGTACTCCACCCACCACTCGATGAGCTGCGCCAGGTCACCAGCTCGTATGCTCGATGGATTCGGCTCTGCCAGTACCACTGCGAGCGTGTCCAGCTGCATCCCTCCACTGGGCTGTCCCGGCCCTCCAGGCGCCACCGTCAATGGCCATAGTGTACCTCGTCCATGGGTGATGGCGAGCAGCGCGTGCCACAGGGCGGCGACAAAGCGAGTGCAGAGCTTCAACCCAAGGAACACCAGATCGATGCACACGAGCGCCACTATCAGCGCAGCGCCGCACACGCGGAGCCTTATGAGCGAGCCATGCATCTGGAAATACAGAGGGGAGAGGGTGGGCCAGGGCCAAAACAACCAGATCCACACCACTTTTTGCACAAAACAAGAAATACCAGCTGCGCTAGCGCTACAACTATAGCTTCTCTACAGCTTCACGCCAGCAGATCTAAAACGGTGGAGCCACGCGAACGGTGTGCAGCTCCTCTCACAGCTGGGACTTGAGACGATGTACTTACGCGCGCATAGCCCTGTGGTGGGCAGCAGCAGCAGTGGTCGTGTCAGAAGGAGGGTGGATGTAAAGCGTGCGTGGGCGGGTGAGACGCACCGGCAGGCACGCACTCGCACGCATGCACGCACGCACGCACGCACGCACGCACGCACGCACGCACGCACGCATGCACGCACGCACGCACACACGCACACCCCTGCCTGACCCCTGCCCAACCAACCAACAACCAGCGCTGCTCACTTGTAGTAAAGCTCGATGTAGTCGAGCGCGGGCGAGTGCCACGACCAGTCCTGGCGCATGATTGCGGACTGCAGCTGCCGGAAGCCGTCGCGGTCCTGTGGGTGGCAGCAGAGTGCAGTGTGTGGTGGGTGAGGCAGTGATTTTGTTTTCAGTTTTTTTAGTTACTTTCTGGGAGCCGGCACGCGGACCAACGTTCCGTTGACCGCCGTGACCGCTGCCTTAGCGTTGACCGTTGACCATCAAATTTAGGTCATTTTCAAGCTCTTGACGAGATCTATCTGGTGGGATCGTCAGTAGCCAATGGCTCCCAATGGCTCCCAATGGCTCCCAGGAGCCCAGAACAAAATGACTGGTGAGAGGGCGAGTGTGGGTGAGACGGTGGGTGAGTGCAGAGTGGTAGCGGTGGTGGCAAAAACAGCGGAAGCGGTCGCTTTGCGCGTGCTGGTGGCAAAACAAAAGAAATCCCCAATGAAGAGAACCGAAAACACACCTCGAACCAAGCCGCCAGCGCCCGGTTGAGCGCCGTGTCCAGCCCAGCGGTGTCGGTCGCCTCGAAGACGTAGCCTGCACGTGTGTGTGTGTGTGCGTGCGTGTGTGCATAGCGACGAGTGGTCACCCGCTATTGACAGACGCCCTTATGCAGACCTCTGGAACGACACCGCCGTTATCTATGCAACGATCTGGAGTGGAATGCGCGCGTGTGTGTGGGTGGGTGGGGGTGGGGGTGGGGGGCACCATGCAAGCACACGCGCGTGCACCGTTGGGCGCCATCCCGCAGTCGGCCGCGCGCTGCGCGTCGTGGTCCACGTCAAACACGGTGTCGGCGAGGCCGCCGGTGCGGCGCACGACGGGCACCGACCCGTACGCCATCGCGATCATCTGCGTGTGTGTGTGTGTGTGTGTGTGTATGCGTGCGCGTGTGCGTGTGTGTGTGTGTGTGCGTGTGTTTGTGTGCGTGCGTGTGTGTGTGTGTGTGTGTGTAGGCGAGTCCGCTCGTGCGGCGCACGACGGGCACGGACCCGTACGCCATCGCGATCATCTGCGTGTGTGTGTGCGTGTGTGTGTGTGTGTGCGTGTATGTGTGTCGGTGAGGCCGCTTGTGCGGCGCACAACGGGCACTGACCCATACACCATCGTGATCATCTGTTTGTGTGTGTGCGTGCGTGCGTGTGTGTGTGTGTGTGTGCGTGTGTGTGTCGGCGAGGCCACCCGTGCGGCGCACAACGGGCACCGACCCATACGCCATTGCGATCATCTGCGTGCGTGCGTGCGTGCGTGTGGGGGGGGGGGGGGCGAGTCCGCCCGTGCGGCGCACGACGGGCACGGACCCGTACGCCATCGCGATCATCTGCGTGAGTGTGTGTGCGTGTGTGTGTGTGTGTGTGTGTGTGTCGGCGAGGCCACCCGTGCGGCGCACCACAGGCACTGACCCATACGCCATCGCGATCATCTGCGCGTGTGTGT
>VFSX01000029.1:450000-485000 GCA_016618255.1 Chlamydomonas sp. UWO 241 | reverse complement strand
CTTTTCGTGAGTTTTGATTAATTGTCCCACTTGCCGGATTTTGACCGCGTTGTCCGTTGCGGGGTGCTGAAGGCCATGACAGAGTCATTCGACAAGCTATATGGCGGGGAGACCAAGCTCAGCGACGAGACCCTGAACCAGCTGGAGAACGATGTAGCGGCGTTTGAGCTCACACGCGCCACAGAGGTGGACGAGGCGCACGGGCGCCCCCCTGACCTGGCTGAGACGGAGGCGTGTGTGCGAGCATTGCGCTCGGCCGCCGCTCCGGGCGGTGACCAGCTGGACGCCATGCTGTTGCGGTGTCCACCTGACATCGCATGGCTCCACCGGGTCATCATCGCCGTATGGCGGTCGGGGAGAGCCCCAAGGGAATGGAAAACTGCTATTATCACACCGTTATTTAAGGGGAAGGGTCCGCGCGACTCCCCTGGTAACTACCGCGGTATAAGCCTTCTCTCTATCGCCGGGAAAGTGTACGCTGCCATACTTCTGCACCGCGTCTCCACGCAGGTTGATGGTCAGTTGCATGAGGCTCAGTGTGGTTTCAGAAAAAGCAGAGGCACTGTTGATGCGATTTTTTACTCTGCACTCGCTGAGCGCGGCACATGCCGAGTACAAACAATGCATGGCTGTGGCATTTGTCGACTATTCTAAAGCTTACGATTGCATAAACCGTGCGGCACTGTGGAGAGTCCTTAGATTATATAGTGTTCATCCGCACATTATTGATCTGTTGTAGGATCTTCACACCAACACCGCAGCTGCCGTGCGGCTGGCTGGGAAAATCGGGCACGAATTCCCCGTGTCGTCTGGTGTGCGACAGGGGTGCGTCATTGCTCCTGTGTTGTTCAATGTTTTTATTGACCACATAGTGAAAAAGGCGCTAGACATGATGCCAGAGGGGGCTGGCGTGTCGGTCGTGACCCGAGCCGGCGGCTCTGTGTTGTCGTCGTCGGTTGAGCGCATAGTAATGCTGATGTATGCCGACGATTTATGTTTGTTCTCGCATGACCCAGCTCAGTTGGCGCTTATGCTGAAAATCCTTGACAAAGTGCCCTCTAGCTTTGGCATGCAAATCAACGCCGCCAAGACAGAAGTGATGATTTTGCCAGCAGATTTTGACGCGGATCTGCCCACGTTTGCGCTGACTGGTGGTGAAGTGAAGACCGTCTCTGCATTTAAGTATCTAGGGAGTTGGATAACCCAGAGTGGTGGTGTGGAAAAGGAGATCGGTGTGCGTGTCGGTCGCGCGCTGGGCGTGTTTGCGTCTTTTGATAAGATTTGGGCCAGCAAGAAGATGCAAGTGCAGTCTAAGATGCGGGTTTACAACACTTTCGTGCTGCCCCACTTTCTGTACGGCTGCGAAACATGGGCCCCTACTAAAACACAACTGACTCGATTGGAGGTTGCCCACTCTCACTGCCTTCTTCGCATTCTGGGTGTGCGCCTGGTCGACCGGCACAGTAACAGTAACAGTAACAGTAACACGGGGTTTCCAGCTAAGCAGGCTACTCTTCTACTTGAGACATCCGCCGATACTCCAGCACACTTAAGTACTAGAGTACCGCCGGCTCCCGGCCGATAGACTACCGCTCCCGCCGGCTAGACTACCCCAAACAGCGGTCTCTGAGAGACATGTCTGGCAAGGAGCATATAGGAGAGGACCTTCCTCAGGGTCACAGTAGTGGCCTTGTGGCCAGTCAAGCCGGCAGAGCCGACTGGCGCTGACTGGAACGGTCCCCGCCTGGCAGTGCATGGCTGTCCAGCTCTCGTTTGCATGGGGCTCAGCCGGCGCCCCATGCCTCATGCATGGCCAGGTCCCACCCTCCAGGGGTGCATGGACGACAGAGTTGTCATGGAGGCTGCCTGAAGACCTTCCAACGCCAGTCACCGGCAGACGAGCGACCCCGAGGATGAGCGCAGTGACGAACGCTGCGATTGGTGAAGCGGATTTACTGTGTTGCCTCGGCGGTCGCCACCGCTGAAGCCGTGATGGTAGCCCGCCTCCACGGGCAGCCATCTTGACCAATGTCCAGCATGCATTGACGGGCGCCAGCTCCTCCGCTCGTCGATCAACTCGTCGAGATCGGTGCCGCATGGCGTCCTGCATGGGGGGAGGATAAGGGCCGTCTCCCAGCACGGGCCGCGGCAGCGCCGCGGCTACTCGCCAAGCCATGGCAGCGCCGGGCAAGCCGCTCCTGAAGTGTTCCACCGAGGGGCAGTCTAGCAGGAGCCGGGCCAGTCGTACTTTACCCCGCTCGTCAGCGGCACGGAGATCCTCGTCACCAGCAGCGCCGCATTGCTGGGTCCAGGGCTCGGCGACGAGAACGCGCCTCCGTTAATCGAGCCCCGACCGGCACAGATTCACTTATATTCGGCAGGCGTGCGACACTGAGCCAATTGAGAGCCTTGTGGCAAAGCGATAAATGCAGTGGCTAGGCCATGTGTTGCGCATGCCGGCTTTAAGTCTTCCTCGTACGACTTTTGACTGCACAATGGATGTGGCTCGGCAGCAAGGCCGGCCTCCAGCCTCCTCCCGACACTATTTTCTTAAGCTACTGATTCAGCAGCTGGGCGAAACTAGTGGCACTTCTGATTGGAAGACTTTTTCGGACACGGCGTTAAAGCGTGCTCAGGATAGGGTCGGGTGGAGAGCCGTGGTGTACGGTCCGGCTGCCCCTCAGGCGCCGGCCCCTCCACCACGGCGGTCAAGTAGATTGGCAAGCGCCACTTGACCCCCTATCCCCTAGAAGCAGTTAGGACCTATTTTGGAGGCGTCGCACAATAGCTCTCCTTTTTGCTCTGGGACTACACGTTGGCAGGCAGCCGGCTGGTGGCTACCGCCCCTCACAAGTAATTGTTAGGGCCAGAACTGGACTTGGGTCTAGGCGGTGGTACTAGGACTAGAGGTAGTCTTTGCTGGAAAGCCGATGTAACTGTAACTGCCCGTTGCCCTGCCGTTGACCGCCTGCCCTCATGTCCCACTGGAGCTTTGGAACCGTACGTGTGACCGCCAGAAGTGGATTGTAACCAAACATCATCATCATGTAAAGTTATTTTGGAAGCTCTTGACGAGCTCTGTCTGGCGGGCTTGTCAGACTACCAATCCACTCAAGCATTGAATGGGTTGAGCTGTGTTTGAGGTCAAAGTACAGCCGGAATACAGCCAAAATGGCTATGCAGAGCCAAAGAGGAAATCACTGTAGAACCCCCTCCCGCACCTTTTGTGCAACCAGCCGCGTCACGCATGCGGCGATCGCACCGAGGCCTAGTAAAATTACAAACACTCTCTACCCATGTTAAGTTCATAAGCTCTTCGCCAGGGGCTCCTGCCCTGGCGCCGCTCGATGGCGGACAACCGGGACAACTGCGCTTGGTACTGGGCGGCTGAAAATCTGGAAATTTACCCTGAGCGGCTGTGACGCACAGCGCTACTGATGAACTGGTCCTGATGGGGCGAGGCTATGTGGCAGATGGGGCAGCGGTACGATGGAGAGCACGATGCACGATGGCGAGAATTGCGGCGAGCATGCACCCCCTCTCACAACGATCGGAACTCAAGCAGATTGCGGCTCCTAATGGTTTACTGTGCCTGGATGGAAGAGAGAGACGGATGGCGAGAAATTGAGAAACATGGGAAGCGAGGCACATGCGGCTAGGCTTTGTGAGGAGGTTGCGGCGCAGGGGTTCCCTGCCCCAAGGCGCAGATTATTAGATGGCGACGCGATCGATGCACCAGCCGTGCGGCATGGGGTGAGGCGAGGCCCCACCAGCGGGCGGGCACCATAATGGAGATGGCGGCTAAGAACGGGGAATGCGGCTACCGGGGATGAGGCTACGGGTTATGCATGCCAGTGGACGGCGGACAAGGCTAATGCGTCACGGCGCATGGGTAAAGAACGGGGAATGAGGCTACGGGAGCTGGCGGGCGCGGCGCGCGCACGGCGCGCGCGGCGCATGGGGGTTGCATGGCGGCGCTCTGCGCGTGCATGCATGGAGGAGATTGCTGGCGGGCATGGAGGAGCTTGCTTGAGGGCAAACAGGAGATTGCTCGCGGGCGTGGAGGAGATTGCAGGCGGGCATGGAAGCGGATGGCGAGAAATTGAGAAACATGGGAAGCGAGGCACATGCGGCTAGGCTTTGTGAGGAGGTTGTGGCGCAGGGGTCCCTGCCCCAAGGCGCAGATTATAGATGGCGCAGCAATCAATACACTAGCCCTGCGGCATGGGGCGAGGCGAGGCCCCACCAGCGGGCGGGCACCATAATGGAGATGGCGGTTAAGAACGGGGAATGAGGCTACAGGGAGAGGATACGGGTTACAGATGCCAAAGGGGACGGCGGAACAAGGATCAGCCATAGGTGTCACTGGGAATGGCTAAAGAACGGGAATGAGGCGGGTGGTACGGGTGCTGGCGCGCATGGAGCGCGGCGCGGCGCATGGAGATCGCATGGCGGCGCCCATGCATGGACGAGATTGCTGGCGGGCATACAGGAGATTGCTTGCGGGCATGGAGGAGATTGCTGGCGGGCATACAGGAGATTGCTGGCGGGCGTGGAGGAGATTGCTGGCGGGCATGGAGGAGATTGCTGGAGCCAATGGCGGCGGCGGGACTAGTAGTAGAACACAGGCGCACACCAACAATGCGTTGCTGTCACTACCTGGGTGGTATAGGGTGGATCTGGGGGCCCAGTGTCCTGTCTAGGTCCAGTGCGTGCGCGCGTGTGGGGGTTTACCCTCACCCCTACCAGGTAGCCAGCCAGTTTCCCACTGAAACTGAATTTAAGGTGTCGGGCGCTAGCGCCGACACCGGTCTTATACATCATTTCTGGTGTCACACAGACTGTAATATCCATCATCATCACCCAGCCGCGGCATTCACAGGTGCACTGGTGCAGGCAGCCAATCTATCGACGCACCTTTTGTGCGACCGGCCGCGTCACGCACGCGGCGATCGCACCGAGGCTAAGTGAAATAACACACACCCTCTCTACCCAGCCGCTGCATTCACGGGCGCACTGGTGCAGGCGGGCAGTCTACCTATCGACGCACCTTGTGTGCGACGAGCCGCGTCACGCACGCGGCGATCGCACCGAGACCAAGTGAAATCACATACACCCTCTCTACCTGCTCTCTACCCAGCCGCGACATTCACGAGCGCACTGGTGCAGACGGCCAGTCTATCGACGCACTTTTTTTGTGCGACCAGCCGCGTCAAAGCACGCGGCGATCGCACCTACACCACGTGAAATGACACACACCCTCTCTACCCAGCCGCGACATGCACGGGCGCACTGGTGCAGGCGGCCAGTCTATCGACGCACCTTTTGTGCGACCAGGCGCGTCACGCACGCGACGATCGGGACGTCGATATCAGCCATCTTGAGCTGCGCCCGCAGCTTCTTCCGCGCAGCCGCCTTGCCCTCAGTGCACCTGCGACACAGAAGGAGGGGGCATTTAGCACACAACATTATTAAGAAACGAGGGCCAAGAGGGAGGGGCACGTCGTTGCCCGCCATCTTGAGCAGCGCCCGCAGCTTCTTCCGCGCAGCTGCTTTGCCCTCAGTGCACCTGCGACACCGATGCAACAGCAGGAAGCAACACATTCAGAACGCAACATGAAGAGAGGGAGGGGTCAAGAGTGAGGGCACGCATCGATGCCTGCCACCTCGAGCTGCGCCCGCAGCTTCTTCTGCGCAGCCGCCATGCCTCGGTGCACCTGCAACACAGAAGGAGGGCGCATTTAACACACAACAGTTTGAAGAGAGGAGGGTCAAGAGGAAGGGGCGCGTCGATGCCTGCCATCGTTAGCTGCGCCCGCAGCTTCTTCCGCGCAGCCGCCATGCCCTTGGTGCACCTGCAACACAGAAGCAACAGTGGGGAGCAACACACATTCAGAGTGCGACATGAAGAGAGGGGTCAAGAGTGAGGGGACGCATCGATGCCTGCCATCTTGAGCTGCGCCCGCAGCTTCTTCTGCGAGCTGCCTTGACCTCGGTGCACCTGCGACACAGGAGGAAAAAGGAGGGGGCAATCAACACACAACATTTCTAAGAAACGAGGGTCAAGAGTGAGGGGCGCATGGATGCCTGCCATCTTAAGCTGCGCCCGCAGCTTCTTCCGCGCAGCCGCCTTGCCCTCAGTGCACCTGCAACACGGGAGGAAAGGAGGGCGCATTTAACACACAACATTATTAAGAATCGAGGATCATGAGTGAGGGGCGCGTCGATGCCTGCCACTGTTAGCTGCGCCCGCAGCTTCTTCCGCGCAGCCGCCTTGCCCTCAGTGCACCTGCAACACAGAAGAAGGGGGCATTTAACACACAACAGTATGAAGAGAGGGGTCAAGAGGAAGGGGCGCGTCGGTGTCCGCACTCTTGAGCTGTGCTCGCAGCTTCTTCTGCGCAGCTGCCTTGCCCTCAGTGCACCTGCAACACAGGAATCATAAGAGCACGGCATTACGAAAGTGGGTCAGAGGGGGCGGCGCGTCGCCGTCTGCCATTTTGAGCTGCAGGCAGGAACGGGGCCCTGTGGTGTCATTGAGGAAACCAAGAATATCCTGTTTGCCCTCGCAACAACATGAGAGGCAACATGTCGAATTGCCCCCGCAGGAGGCGTTTTCTCGGGAAGAGTGCAAAATCGTCGAACTCCACACTTTTTGGAGCGAAATTCCCGCGATTCACCCCCGCAGTTCCCCCCAAAATTTCCCTGTTTGCCCTCGCAGCAGACTCTGCGGGGGCTGCGAGGGCGCTAATGACACCACTGAACGGAGCCCTATGGGTCCCAAACACACCTCCTGCACACAGTTATCCAAGAACACTCAAGTTGGTATTTTGGTATTTGTAACGGTAACGCACCCTGCCGTGGTCACACTTGACCGTACGAAACAGGTCCCCCCCCCCTGTGCCCCCCCCCCTTCTCTGGGTCGCTGCACACCCAGTTGTTCACAGAGGCCCTGATAAGATCTACAAAGCACTGTGCACATCACTAGACCGGTCTCACCTGTCATGGTCATACATGACCGGCAGGAACGGGTCCCCCTCTGGGTCCCAGATCTCGCTGTCGATCCCGTTCCGGATCCCGTGCAGCTTGTGGAGGTAGGGCGCGATGCAGCCGGAGCCAGAGATCTCGGACGCGTAGGTGGGTGACACGGTCGTCGCGACCTGGGGAGAGGTGTGGGGAAGGTGTGGAAAATGTGTGGGGGGAGTACTTTCGTTGTTTGTGTGTGTGAGGAGGGAGGGTGTGGTTGGGGTGTGGTGCGATGCGGACGGAATCGGAGATCTCGGACGCGTACATCGGCGACACGGTCGTCGCGACCTGGGGAGAGGTGTGGGGGAGGTGTGGAAAATGTGTGGGGGAGTTGTTTCCCCCCCTCACCAACGAATTCAAAAAACATCTCCCGAAGCACCTCGCTTGACTGCATCGCGCGCTCAAGTCTGCTCCGTACGACAGATTGTGGATTGTGAACAGCACGCCCATGCCGCGCCCACACCACGCCCCTCAATCATTTGTTCATTTTTTCAACGTGAAGAAGACAAGGAATAATCCCACCCACCTCCAACCCACCTCGCCCCTAAAAATAACGTTTCACATCGTGAAGAAGACGAGGAATAATCCCACCCACCTCACTCCGCAGGACGGGTTGTGGATTGTGAACAGCACGCGCATGTCTCCTCTGGCTGCCCACGCCGCGCCCACGCCGCGCCCCTCATACATCGTTGTTTCAATCTGAAAAAGCTAGCTCGACTGCATCGCGCGCCCAATGAGGTCTGCTCCATAGCTCAGGTTGTGGATCGTGAACAGCACGCGCATGTCGCCACGGTCTGCCCACGCCCCTCTTGACAAAACAAAATAACGTTTCCCCGGGCCAGCAAGCTCAAAACAAACAACTCCCCAACGCGCACCTCGCTCGACTGCACCGCGCGCCCAACCAGGTCTGCTCCCATAGCTCAGGTTGTGGATGGTGAACAGCACGCGCACCCCTCCCCTGGCTGCCCATGCCGCGCCGACGCCTCACCCCTCAAACTGTCCTCAAACATCGTCTTCAGCATGAAGCAGAAACAAAAAGAAAGACCACCCACCTCGCTCGACTGCATTGCGCGCCCAATCAGGTCTGCTCCATAGCTCAGGTTGTGGATCGTAAAGAGGACGCGCATGTCGCCACGGTCTGCCCACGCAGCTGGCGCGGTCGGCCAGTCGTGGCAGTGTACGACGTGTGGGCGCACAGCCTCGGGCATGCTGCATGGGGAACGTGTCAGTTGTGGTGGTTGGTTCAGTGCCTCCGTGTCAGTCGTTGTGGCAGTTTTTTTGGCAGTTGTCGGTTTAGTTTCAGTGAGGGCGTCAGCGGTCGGCACGTCGTGGCAGTGGACGACGTGTGGGCACACAGCCTCGGGCATGCTGCATGGGGAAAGTGGCAGTTGCGGTGGTTGTTTCATTGCCTCCGTGGCAGTTGTTGTGGCAGTTGCCGCGTCAATTTCAGTGAGGGCGTCAGCGGTCGGCACTTCATGTGGCAGTGGACGACGTGCGGGCGCACGGCACCGGGCATGCTGCATGGGGAAAGTGGCAGTTGTGGTGGTTGTTTCAGTGCCTCCGTGTCAGTTGTCGTGGCAGTTGCCGCGTCAACTTCAGTGAGGGCGTCAGCGGTCGGCACCTCATGTGGCAGTGGCCGACGTGTGGGCGCACGGCCGCATGGGCATGCTGCATGGGGAAAGTGGCAGTTGTGGAGGGTGTGTCAGTGCTTCCGTGGCAGTTGTTTTGGCAGTTGTCGCGTCAGTTTCAGTGAGGGCACCAGTCGGCGCGCCGTGTGGCAGTGGATGGCGTGTGGGCGCACGCCCTCGGGCATGCTGCGTGGGAGGAGGTTGGGGAGGTTTGTTGGAGGAGGTTGTGCCTGTTTCCGTTTCCGTGTCAATTGTTGTGGCAGTTTCAGGGTTTCAGCGGTCGACACACACGTACATGTTTCAGTTTGTCAAAATGAACAGACAGCGCATAAATGTTTCCTGAACAGACAGCGCGCATAAATGTTCTCCTTTATCCCCTATCCCCTATCCCCGAATGAAACGTTGGGAGATGATTTCCCCTAAAACGCTGGAGCCGATTATCCCCATCCCTTGTCCCCTTTCCCCTACTGAAACGTTGGAGCCGATTGTGAGCGCCGGCACACGTGTTGAAAACCTCATGTTGTTCATTGCGGGACACCACAAAACTGGGCTTGGGTCAAAGCGGTGAAACTAGGACAATCAGGGTGTCGGCAGTTGACACACAAGTTGCGTGTTTCAGTTTGTCAGAGTGACAGCTTTCCTGAACAGACAGCGCACATGCATGTTCTTCTTGATCCCCTATCCCCTCTCTCCTATTCCTATCCCCTACAGAAACGTTGGAGCCGATAATTGCCTAAAACGTTGGAGCCGATTGTCCCTTATCCCCTATCCCTTATCCCCTACTGAAACGTTGGAGCCGATTGTCCCTTATCCCCTATCCCTTATCCCCTACTGAAACGTTGGAGCCGATTGTCCCTTATCCCCTATCCCTTATCCCCTACTGAAACGTTGGAGCCGATTGTCCATTATCCCCTATCCCTTATCCCCTACTGAAACGTTGGAGCCGATTGTCCATTATCCCCTATCCCTTATCCCCTACTGAAGCGTTGGAGCCGATTGTCCCTTATCCCCTATCCCTTATCCCCTACTGGAACGTGGGAGCCGATTGTCCCTTATCCCCTATCCCTTATCCCCTAATGAAACGTTGGAGCCGATTGTGACCGCCAGCACAAGTGTAAAACCTCTTGTTGTTCATTGCGGGACCGCGGAACTGGGCTTTGGTCGAGGCGGTGACACTAGGACTAGAAGGCAGTGCTTCCTGGAAAGCCGATGTCACTGTTTATTGTACTCACCGCTTCAAGTACTCCATCGCAGCGTTGACGAAGAAGCCAAAGCGCGAGTTGTCGTCGTTCCGCCCATAGATGCACCCGACCCAGAAGATCCCGTTTTGCGGCTCGAGGAACGTCGTGGGAATGTCGTCGACGACGCCCTTCCACACCTGTAAAGTGTGAAAATAAATAACGAGCTTCAGATTGGCTTCAGATTAATAATGGGCGGGTTCTATGCGGGTTAGAACCTGCATATAAACAACAGAACGATGGTTGATTCCAGGAGTGTCGTGGTCGCTGTTTTGGTCGCCTTGACATGCACCTGACCACCCAGAACCCAGACCCCGTTCTGCAGCTCGAGGAGGGTCGTGGGGATGTCGTCGACAACGCCCTCCCACACGTGGCAACGTGTGAGAACGAGTTACGCATGTTTGTGGGCTTTGTAGGGCTTCAGGTTGTCAACGGGGTTGGGGCAGTATTTCAGGGTTGTTTTGGTCGCTGCTTTGGTTGCAAACTCCCGTGCTGCAGCTCGAGGAGCGCCGTCGGGATGTCGTCGACGACGCTCTTCCACACCTGCAAAGTGTGGGGTGGTCAGGCTCAGGTGAAGAACTGGGTTTAGGGCTGTAGGTCGGGATGTTTGTCATCATTCTTTGTGGTTGTGGTCGCTGTTTTGGTCGCCAAAAGATGCACCCGACCGCCGAGGACAGCCCGTGGTGGGGCTCGAGGGACGTTGTGGGGATGTCCTTAACGACGCCCTTCCACACGTGGCAACGTGTGGAAACGAGTCACGCATGTTTGTGACGTTGCAAGCTTGCAATATTTATCGGCCTAAGGTTATGTAGTTTTTTTGAATCTCTCTGCTTAGGGCCCCAGGTTGTTGAGGGGTTTAGGGCAGTATTTCAGGGGTGTTTTGGTCGCCGCTTTGGTTGCAAACTCACGCTCTGCGGCTCGAGGCATGCACCAGCGCTGTTCTTGAAGGAAACAGGAAAGAGGTAATGCCATCTTCGTCCCCGCTTTATAGCAGGGAATGCCGAGTTGCCGCCGGAAAAGTGTGAGCATGAAGAGTTCCACACTTGGAGGGGCGGAATTCCCCCGCAGGCACACACAAACCTTTTGACTTCGGTTCCCCTGAATGAAAACGACGACAAATAGTGAAAGTCGTCGACCAGCCCCCCCCCTCATTTGGTGGGTCACACTTTGGGGTCTGGGTTGCACCTTGGAACATATTTCACACGTTGGAGCGTGGGTCACACCTTGACTTCGGTTCCCCCGAACGAAAACGATGACGCGTAGTGGAAATCGTCGACCAGGCCGAAGTTAATGGTGTCGAACTTGGGGATGATCGCCTGTGTGTGTGTGGGGGGGGGGGGCAGGGCGTGCGTGTGCATGTGTGTGTGTGCGCGCGCGTGTGTATGTGTGTGTGTGTGTGTGTGTGTGTTAGCAGCCATCGGCCAGTCCGAAGTTGATGGTGTCGAACTTGGGGATGATCGCCTGTGTGTGTGTGCGTGTGTGCGTGTGTGTCAAATCCCTGAGCCCAAGGATATCCTCTCGTACTAGCGCATATGGCTGGTCACCCGCTAGCGAAAGAACCTAAGATCCATGGGTGTTTTCGACTTCTGAAACGATTGCCGGGGTATGTGCTTTAGCACAGGCAAGAGCCGTAAACCAGAATGCCTAGCGGTGGGATCTGTAACGATTATCTCTCTCGGTGTGTGTGTACATGCAGCAGCAGCAGTGTGTGTGTGTGTTGTGCGTGTGTGTGGTTGATTTTACAGTGCGTCTGAAGCCTTTGATGGCGTGTGTGTGTGTGCATGTGTGCATGTATGTGTGTATGTGCATGTGTGTGCGCGCGCGTGTGTGCAAGTGTGTGTGTGTGTGTGTGTGTGTGTGCACGTGTGCATGTGTGTGTGCATGCGCGTGCTCGTGCGTGGACACGTGCGCCCAGCCCCATCTCCACGACTCAGCCTCACCCACCTAAACGAAATTGGCCCACCTCCTTCACCGCTTATGACCTAGTATGGGGTTTACGGTCGAGGTGTGTGTGCCTCAACTCTAACAAAAACTAGAGAAACCATGAAATCTGCTTAGAATCTGCTTAGAATCTGCCTAAAACCTGCCTAGAACCTGCCCAGAAGCTGCATTTAAGCCAACCCAAACCCACCTTCACGAAAATGGCCCACCTCCTTCACCGCTTATGACCTAGTTTGGGGTTGACGGTTGACGTGTGTGTGCTTAAAACCCTGGAGAAACCCCTTTCTCTAGAACCTGCCTAGAACCTGCTTAGAAGCTCTGCCTAGAACCTGGACCTCACTCACCGCTCATATGACCTGGTTTGGGGTTTGCGGTCGAGATGTGTGTGCCGACACCCTAAGAGAAACTGTTGAACCAGCAGAGAGGCTACCTAGAACCTGCCTAGAACCTGCCTAGAACCTGCCTAGAATCTGCCCAGAACCTGCCTAGAACCTGCCTAGAACCTGCCAATTTGCCAACCCCGACCCACCACGACGACGTGGCCTTCCTCCAGCACCGCTTATGACCTAGTTTGGGGTGTACGGTCGAGGTGTGTGTGGAAAAACCTTGAGAAACATTTTCCTCCAGAAGCTGCCTAGAAGCTGCCTAGCACCTGCCTTATATGCGCCAACCCCGACCCACCTCCACGACGTGTCCCTCCTCCAGCACCGCGCGCCCCAGCGCAGTAACGACGTCGCCCATGCCGCCAACCTGTGTGTGTGTGTGCATGTGTGTGTGTGTTTGTGTGTGAATGTGCATGTGTGTGTGTGTGCGCGCACGTGCGCGTGCGTGTTTCTGTGTGTGTGTGTGTGTGCGTGTAGCAGCAGCAGCAGCAGCAGCAGCAGCGCGCGCCCCAGCGCAGTGACGACGTCGCCCATGCCGCAAACCTGTGTGTGTGTGTGTGTCTGTGTGTGAATATGCATGTGTGTGTGTGTGCACACGTGTGTGGTCGATTTTTTTTCGATTTTTTTACAGTCTTGTTGGACGCCTTTAATGGCGCATTAGACTTGTGCTTGCGCACTCAATCCCTGAGGCAGGCAGATTCTATCACCCGCACTAGTCCACTCAGTGGATACACATTGACTGTGTCCATCCCACTGGCTTTAGTACATCTGGTCGCGCCATGCGTCTCAGTTCGGGCAGCCAGCCTGGCCACCCTCCTCCTCCTCCGTTCATCATGTGGCGCACGCCCGACATGCCGCCAGCCTCCATGCATGGCGCTTGCGCTGCGAGGGCGCTTGCTGCCAGTGCACCTCCGTCGTCATGTGTCTCATGCAAGTAAGATTCGCCATGCATGGAGAGACCCTCCATGCAGGTCACTGAAGTGCCCCGCGATTCGTGCCATAGCTGCAGTCCGTAGGCCGAAGCCGTCGCCGCAGCCGATGTAAGTAGCCGTGGCCGATGCAGATGCAGATGCCCTGAGGGCGGACGTGTAGCCGATGCGATGTGAGTGCAGATGCAGGGTGTCCCTGGCCGTAGCCGAAGCCTTAGCCGATGTCAATCAATAGCCGATGCCCATAGCCGGTGCCCTGGCTGTAGCGTAGCTGCAGCCTCTGCCCGGTGCCGGTGCCCGTGGCTGCATGGGGGTACCGACGATGGCGGCGCCGACTCCTGCCAGCAGCCCGCCCTCCGTCCCCGCATGTCTCGCAGTTGCCTGCCGTATGACGCCGTGCGTGTGCACGTATGACGCCGTGTGTGTGCACACGTGTGTGTGTGTGTGTGTGTGTGTGTGTGTGTATGTGCGTGCGTGTAGCAGCAGCAGCAGCACCACGCGCCCGAGCGCAGTGACGACGTCGCCCATGCCGCCGACCTGCGTGTGTGTGTGTGTGTGTGCGTGCGTGTGTGCGTGTAGCAGCAGCAGCAGCGGCAGCGGCAGCAGCAGCAGCAGCTTCAGCAGCAGCACGCGCCCCAGCGTAGTGACGACGTCGCCCATGCCGCCGACCTGTGTGCCATAGTGCAGCAGCAGGAGCAGCAGCATGTGTGCGTGTGTGCAGCAGCAGCAGCTCTGTGGGTGTCGAGCGTTGGTGGCGGCGGCGGTGGCATTGCCCATGCCGCTGACTTGTGTGTGTGAGTGAGTGTGCGTGTTTGCATGTGTGTGTGTGCAGCAGCAGCGGCAGCAGCAGCAGCGGTGCAGCAGCGCGGTCACGACCCCCCCCCCCCATACACCCACGCACCCACGCTCCCACACACCCTACATACTCCCCCCCCCCCCAAACACGTTTGCAATCAGTGCACTCTCGACCGCGATGTGTGCGATGGGCATCACTGACACACTTCCACACCCTCCCACACTTACACACCCACACCTCCACACTCCCCCACGCCTCCACAGTTCCCTACACTCCCCACACCTCCGCATCGCACAAATGCGTATCACACCCACCTACACCTCCCCACACACTCCCCACACCTCCACAGTTCCCCACACTCCCCACACACCTTGGCGATCGGCGCCATCTCGACCGCAATGTGTACGATGCGTATCACCGACGCCGGCGCAGCCGTGATTAAGCTCCTTCCTCCGCCCTGCGCATGCACCATCAGAGTTGACACGATTAGAGTGATGCCATCAAATCAGAGTGACACCATCAGAGTAAAACGATTAGAGTGGTGCCATCAGATTAGAGTGATGCCATCAGAGCGACGCCGTGATCAAGCTCGTTCCTCCGCCCTGCGCGCATCGCAAGGTTACCCATCAGAGTAAGTCGCAGGCAAAATATTGACTGCGGAAGCCAACTACCGACAAGGCTAGGCTGTGTCACAGGTGGCAGTCCAGCCCGAGACTGTTGTCCACAACCCCAAACACAACTAACCTGCCCCCAGGCAGCCTCCAGGCCCATTTATTTTTCCTTTTTTTCTTCATTTTTCAACAGATAGCGACAGGAAGAGGACTCTCAAAACGCTGCCCTATTAACACACACGCAAACGACCATAACCACACCACAGCCGGCCACCCATCGACAGGTGGTATTCCAGCCGGAGATTGTTGTCCACAAACCTGAACACAACTAACCCGCCCCCAACCCGCCCCAGACTCATTTCTCCTTCATTCTCCTTCATTTTTGAACAGATACCAACAGGGAAAGGACGCTCGAAACACCGCCCCATATCACACACACCCACAACCCCAAACCCACACCACAGCCGGCACGATCGACAGGTGGAAGTCCAGACCAAAGTTGTTGCCAACCTAAACCCCAAACACAACAAACCTGCCACCAGCCCCATTTCTTTTTTATTCTTGTTCATTTTTTAAACAGGTCAACGACAGGAAAGCGCCCCCAAAACAGCGCCCCAGTACACGCACGCGCAGTTTCTGCACCCACCACAGCCGGCAAGATCGACGGGTGGTAGTCCAGCCCCTGGTTGTTTTCTACCATCCCTCCGCTGCCGTCCTGCTCCCGTCGGCCCCATTCTTCTCCATTTTTCTCTTTACTTTCTTCGTCTTTTGAACAGCGACAGGACCCCCCAACGCGGCCCCAAAACACTAGCAGAGCAAAAGCCCCAAACCCACCACAGCCGGCACGATCGACAGGTGGTAGTCCAGCCCGAGGTTGTTGTCGATGAACCCGCCGCTGCCGTCGGCATTGTCGGTGAAGTTGAGGTCGAGGCCCCACACGTCGGAGGGCACGTCGATCGTGACCTGTGTGACGGAAGAGTGAGGGAGAGAGTGGCAAAGGAGTGAGAGCAGGCGGGACGCGAGTGATGTGTGGACGTTTTTTTTCCGAGTTTCGGTGAAGTCGAGGTCGAGGCCCCACACGTCGGACGGCACGTCGATTGTGACCTGTGTGAGGGAAACAGTGGCAAAGGAGTGAGCCCGGGCAATACAGCAGTGAAGCGTTTTTTTTGAGTGGAGTTGAAGTTGAGGTCGAGGCCCTACACGTCGGACAGCACGTCGATTGTGACCTGTGTGACGGACGAGTGAGGGAAAGAGTGTGACCAGGCGGTACAAGGGTGTTTTGTGGACGTTTTATTGTTCTTGTGCCGCTGACGAGCGGGGTAAAATGCGACTGGCCCGGCTCCTGCTAGACTGCCCCTCGGTGGAACACTTCAGGAGCGGCTTGCCCGGCGCTGCCATGGCTTGGCGAGTAGCCGCGGCGCTGCCGCGGCCCGTGTTGGGAGACGGCCCTTATCCTCCCCCCATGCAGGACGCCATGCGGCACCGATCTCGACGAGTTGATCGACGAGCGGAGGAGCTGGCGCCCGTCAATGCATGCTGGACATTGGTCAAGATGGCTGCCCGTGGAGGCGGGCTACCATCACGGCTTCAGCGGTGGCGACCGCCGAGGCAACACAGAGTAAATCCGCTTCACCAATCGCAGCGTTCGTCACCGCGCTCATCCTCGGGGGCGCTCGTCTGCCGGTGACTGGCGTTGGAAGGTCTTCAGGCAGCCTCCATGACAACTCTGTCGTCCATGCACCCCTGGAGGGTGGGACCTGGCCATGCATGAGGCATGGGGCGCCGGCTGAGCCCCATGCAAACGAGAGCTGGACAGCCATGCACTGCCAGGCGGGGACCGTTCCAGTCAGCGCCAGTCGGCTCTGCCGGCTTGACTGGCCACAAGGCCACTACTGTGACCCTGAGGAAGGTCCTCTCCTATATGCTCCTTGCCAGACATGTCTCTCAAAGACCGCTGTTTGGGGTAGTCTAGCCGGCGGGAGCGGTAGTCTATCGGCCGGGAGCCGGCGGTACTCTAGTACTTAAGTGTGCTGGAGTATCGGCGGGTGTCTCTAGTAGAAGAGTAGCCTGCTTAGCTGGAAACCCCGTGTTACTGTTACTGTATTGTTCTTGAGTTGAGTTGAAGTTGAGGTCGAGGCCCCACACGTCAGACGGCACGTCGATTGTGACCTGTGTAGTAATGCGGGGTTGAGAGGATGATACATAGTGGAGGGAGTGTGAAGGCAGTGTGGACGTTTTTGTTTGTTTTGGTGAAGTTCAGGTCGAGGCCCCCACACGTCGGACGGCACGTCGATCGTGACCTGCGTGGCGGAAAGCGTGACGGAAAGAGTGGAAACGGAGTGAGTCCGGGTGATACAGGGAGTGATGTTTGTCCGCGTGAAACACTAGTGTTGTTTTTTGAGTAAAGCTGGAGTTCCGGTCGAGGCCCCACACATCTGACGACACTGCGTGCCCTGTGATGAAGGAGTGGTTTTTTTGAGGGGTTGCAGGTTTAAACTAGGTTCGAAAAACATGCACGACACGTGTACACACACACGCACACGCACGCACGCACCGTCTGAAAGCCCAGGCCCCCCGTCTCGCGAGCAGGCGACATGTGCTACATAAACGCCTTCACTTTTTTTTGAAAATAAAGCAAGACACACACGCAGAGACACACGGAGACACACACACACAAACACGCACACACGCACGCACGTACCGTCTGGAAGCCCAGCCCCCCCGTCTCGCGCGCAGGCGACATGTGCTGCATGAACGCCTTTGCCGTGTGCGCAGAGCTCCCTCGGTCGAAGCTTCCGAAGACAAAGATGTCGGGGCGTCCGCGCAGCGGGGTGAGCTCTGGGTTGTAGTGGATCTGCGTGCGTGCGTGTGTGTGTGTGTGTGTGTGTGCATGTGCGTGTGTGTGTGTGTGTGTGTGTATGCAGGTGTGCGTGTGTGCATGCGTTTTTGTGTGTGTATGTGTGTGTGTTGTGTGCCTGTCTTAACGCCACAAAATCCTGGTCACCGCCCGGCGGCTCCTGCAGCTGCAGACACACAGTTTTACAGCTGTGCGTGTGGTCCTGTTCTGGCCGTGGATTTGTATAGTCGTGTGTTGACGCACCTACAGGCAGCGTAGTCAACCTTGCTCGGCGTATAGCGCCCGGGCAATACAGACGGGTGACTGGCTACTGGTGGTGGGGGTCTACTGGGTCGGGGCTGGACCTAGGCAGGGCACTCGGCCCCCAGGTCTGACTTCCTCCCCGTGGGGGCCCGGCCGGGGTTCACAGGCCCGCGGGAATCGTGTCCCCTAGATCTCCACCGTTGTGGCTGGTAGCAGAGGCTGGTACTTTTCACCATGGATTGTACAGTCGAGTGCAACGCACCATAATATTGAATCCCAAGATGGACAATCATCACGCGGGATTGCTAACAAACTGAACAGATATTCGTGTGCGTGTGCGTGTATGTGCGTGCCACATGCACACACACACGCACACACACGCACACACACACCCACTCACACACAAGCACACACACACACACACACACACACCACACAAGCACACACACACACACGCGTGCACGCACACACACACACACACACACCCCTGGAGCGGCATCCCAGTCACCGGCGTTGAGGGAACGGTGAACAAGATCTCGTGGCGCGCGGACAGGCGCTTGAACACACACACACACACACGCATACTAAGCTGGTTAGAAGGTGGGTAGAAGCTGGGTGGAAACTTGGTAAATGCTGGGTAGAAGGTGGGTAGGAGCTGGGTAGGAGCTGGGTCGAAGGTGGGTACGCACCTGGAGCGGCGTGCCCGCCACCGGCATCGCGGGAACGGTGAACAAAATATCTTGTGCCGTACGGACAGGCACTTGAACACACACACATAGCAGGGTGGGAAACACCCATACAAATGCCCCTCACACACACGCACACACACACACACACACACACACACACCACACACACACACCACACAAGCACACACACACACACAAGCACACACACTCACAAACACTCACACACACACAACACACAAGCACACACACAACACACACACACACACACGCACGCAACTGCAGCGGCATGCCAACCCCTGGCGTCGCGGGAATAGTGAACAAGATCTCGTGGCGCGTAGACAGGCGCTTGAGCACACACACACACACACACACGCACGCGCACAAGAAGCTGGTGAGAAGGTGGATAGAAGGTGGATAGAAGCTGGGTAGGAGCTGGGTCGAAACTGGGTACGCACCTGGAGCGGCATGCCACCGGCGTCGCGGGAACGGTGAACACGATCTCGTGGCGCGCAGACAGGCGCTTGAACACACACACACACACACACACACGCGCACATGAAGCTGGGTAGAAGGTAGGTAGAAGCTGGGTAGAAGGTGGGTACGCACCTGGAGCGGCATGCCAGCCACCAGCGTCGCAGGAACAGTGAACAAGATCTCGTGGCGCGTAGACAGGCGCTTGAACACAAACACAGAGAGAGAGAGAGAGACATCGTTAAAGAGAACTCTGCACGGCAGACCTAGATAGGCTGTTTCTGGTCATCATTGAGGAGATTCCATTTGGAGGCGGGTGACCAACCGTGCGCCAACAAGAGGGTGAATAACCTCATTCAAAAAGCAGTGGGGGAAAGGGGCAAATGCGGGTCACTGACGGCTGTGTTCGTCACTCCGCTTCGACTGAGTTTAAACTAGGTCTCGGCAGATTGACCTCCACAGTTGTGGAAATCTCGCTAAGAGGATCCACTCGGGGGTGACTCGCTTGGACAAGAGGTCCATGAACTCGGGGTGCTTGGAGATGTCGCGTTTGAAGTTGGAAAAGTGGGTGTTTGCGGAGGAACGGAACTTGACGGAGTGGGCGAAAAAGTCGCCGGCGCTGAGCCGGTAGGATGTGATGGCGCCGCCGGCATAGAGCGAAGTCATGTCCGGTCGGCGGTACGCGAAAAGGGCGGCAGTGGGGGGGTATATGATGTCGGGAGGGAGTGGGGGGGGAGAAGGGACGGGCGGGTGTGTGGAGATGGAGGGGCGGGGGGACGGGGGAGGTGGGAGGCGGCGGATGAGGGAGCCGATGAACGTAGCTCGGTGCTTGTTGGTCGTGTCGATGGGGAACGTACAGGGGGGGGAGGCATGCATCGTGATGGTGGAGGTGTGCTCTGTGGTGTGAGGAGGGATGCCCTTGATGAGGCGGAGGAAACGGTTGTGGGTTACTTCAAGTCGGTGGATGTGGGCCTTGTTCAACGTCCATGTCTGGCAGCCATACAGTAGGGCAGAGATCACAAAGGCGTTGTAGAGGTGGATCTTGGTAGTGGGAGAGATTGAGTTGGAGTTCCAGAACCGGGGAGTGAGACGGTTGAAGGCGTACCAGGCACTTCCGATCCGGCGTGAGATCTCTGAGTCGAGGATGTCGGAATCAGACGTGTTGGGAGCGTCATCAGAAGGGGCGGCGGGGGAGGACAGAATACTTCCCAGGTATTTGAACTTGGAGGTGGAGTGGACCAGGTGGGGGGTAGATGAGGAGTTGGAGGGGATGGTGATAGGGGCGGAGGGGACGGTGTGGGCAGAAGGGTGGCCAAGGGATTGTGCCACGGTTTTGTCGTAGTTGATCGCAAGGGCCAGGTCTGAACAGATGTGGTCGAGGAGGGTGAGCATGGTGCGGAGGTCTTCCTCGGAGGGGGCGAGCAGGGCGATGTCGTCGGCGTAGAGAAGGAGGGGGAGGATGGTGGTCAAAAAGTCCTTGCGGGACTCA
This sequence comes from Chlamydomonas sp. UWO 241, assembly GCA_016618255.1. NCBI lineage: Eukaryota > Viridiplantae > Chlorophyta > Chlorophyceae > Chlamydomonadales > Chlamydomonadaceae > Chlamydomonas > Chlamydomonas priscui. The sequence goes on along the minus strand of VFSX01000029.1, from coordinate 464,699 downwards.
GGGGTGTACAGTTTTCCGTCGATCATGTAGCCAATTTGAATGCCAGCGTTGGGGAGCTGGGCAATCAGGGACCAGACAACTGTGTCGATGTAGACATTGAAGAGGAGGGGGGAGAGGGGGCAGCCTTGCTTGACGCCAGCTTTGAGAGGGAAAGGGGCTGAGTATGCACCGTTGACTTGGGCTCTGGCGGTGGCACCAGAGTAGAGGCTTTCGATGCGTGCAAGGAGGGCAAGGTGCGCGCCGCGGTGGAGGAGGGTTTTCCAAAGGGCGGCGTGGTTGACACTGTCGAACGCCTTGGACAGGTCGACGTAAGCCACATGGAGGGGGGCGCGGGTGCGGTGTGACTCCTCTTGGAGGCGTCGTAGGGTGAAGATGGCATCGGAGGTGCCACGGCCCGGACGGAAGCCGAACTGGGAAGTGTGGAGGGTGGGCTCCAGCTGGAGCTTGAGGCGGTTGAGGAGGATGTGAGTGTAGACCTTGCCAGCGACGGGCAGGAGGGAGATGCCGCGGTAGGACTTGCTGCGCGTGGGTGGGCCCGAGGATGCGCCCTTGTAGAGGGGGCAGATGTCTGCTTGGTTCCACGCGGCGGGGATGGAGGTGGTGTTCCAACAGGTAAGGATGATCTGGTGGAGGGCGGTTGCGGTTGCGGTGCCGCCGTGTTTGAGGAGGGGGGAGGTGATGTCGTCAGAGCCGGGGGCAGAGTTCCTGAGGGATTTGATCGCGGAGACCACCTCGCTCAGAGAGGGAGGGGAGGCAAGGGGGGAGGAGGAGGGAAGGGGAGGGGGGGCGAAAAGTGGGGAGGGGAGGAGAGGGGGGAGGGAGGGAGGGGACGGGGAGGGGAGGAGGGGGAGGGGAGGAACGGGGAGGTGAGGGGGGAGGGGGAGGGACGGAGGCGGAGCGGGGGTAGTGGAGGGGGGAGGAGGGGGAGGGAGACGGGGGCGGTGCGGGGGAGGTGGGTGTGACGATGAGGTGGGAGGCGAGGGTGGCTTCGTCGACTTTCGAGCGGAGTGGAGTGTGGAGGACACGGAAATATTCTCCAAACGCGTCTGCCACCGCCTGAGCTCCAAAGCACAGGTGGTCGCTGACACGGAGGGCAGGGAGGGCGGCGGAAGGAGGGCGGTCGACGAGTTTGGACAGCATGCAGTGGGCGGAGTGGGGGTTGTTGTCGTCAAAATCGTGTTGCACGCGTTGAGCGACACCGTCCCAGTGCTTGTTGGTGGCGCGTGCGATGGCGGACTCGAGCTTGGCAGTCATGCGCGCCTCCTTGGGGGCGTCGCGGTTGCCAGTCAGTGTACTGTCGGAACGCATGGACTGAAGGTCGTGGGCGAGTTTGAGAGTCTCGGGGGGAGGTAGAAGTGGATGGGGACCTCGCGTGGGCGGGGCCCAAGGGTGGATCTTGCCGCTGAGTGGATGGCCGCGGTGAGGTGGCTCGTCATCTGGTCCAGGGTGGGGGGTTCGGGGAAGGGGGGAGGGTGGCGAGGGCCTCCTCGACTGCTGCCGCGAAGTGGAGCCGCGTGTCAGTCTCGGAGCAGGTCGGTGAAATAGCGGGAGGGCGGAGGAGGACGGCGGGAGTGGGTGATGTTCCAGGCTCTGGAGAAGCGGAAGAGGATGCGCGCCGTGACAAGGGCGTGGTCAGAGCGGGCGATGGTGTCAAGTCCCCGGGTCTTGGGGCATCGTGCTCGCACGTCTTGCACGGAGCCCAGGTGAGGGCGGCGGACGAGGATGTAGTCTGGGATGTTGCAATCCTTTTGGGTGTTGCTGTACCAGGAAAATACGCTCGAAGGGGGGTGGGGGAAGAAGGTGTAGTTGACGGCAAGATGTGGGCGGCACACAGGTCGAAAAGGCGGTGGCCGTTGTCGCTGATGCCAGGTTTGTGGTGGAACCCGGCAAGGGGGGAGTAGGGAGGGAAGAAGGAGGAGGGGCTGTGGAGGGGGGGGCAGGCGTACGGACCCACCGACGGGTGGGCGTCGGGGGATGCCGCTGTGATCTTGGCGTTGAAGTCGCCTAGGACCAAAAGGAAGTGGTTTGCGAGGGTTTGGGAGAGCACGTTGCGGTGGAGTTGTTCGTAGAACGCGTCCTTGGCGACTGCGTCATCCGCGGCGTCTGTGGGGGCGTAAGCGATGACTGCGGTGACGGGAGGGGCGCCGGCGGGGCGGAAGCGTAGGACGAGGATGCGGTTGCTGAGTGCGGCGTAGCCGCCCTCTTTGAGGAGGAGCTTGGCGGTGTCAGGGCAGAGGAGGGCGCCGACGCCGTGGGTGTGTTTGATCCCACCGGACCAGATGAAGTGGTAGCCATTCTCTTCGAGCGGCTGGCTACCAGAGCCGGGGTGCCGCACCTCTTGGAGGCCGCATATGTCGATGCGGAGGTGTGCGAGGTGTTTGGCGAGAGCAAGGGTGTGTGCCATGGGGTTGAAGCGTGAGCCATCAGTTGTAGGTGGCCGCGATGAGCTCGTGGCGTGGGTGAAGGAGGTGGGGGCGCTTGGTAACCGGGGGGACGGATGGTGCAGGGACGGTGGCTAGTCGACCTGCCCGTCGGTGGGGTGGGGCCCGCCTACTCCTGCCCCACCCCGGGGCCGGAGGGGGGGAGCTGCTCGAGGGACATGGAGCGGATGATGGAGCGGGTGATGCGCTGACCAATGCCTGCAGATGCCTCGCGGATCTTGATGGCCTCGATCATCGAGCCCTTGCCCTTGCGGGTGACAAAGGCCGGGGACTCGTGCGTGGAGGGGCCGCCGTAGTCTGCAAACCCTGTGCCGGGGTTACAGAGCTCGGAGGGTGTGTGCGCGTCGGTGGTAGTGAGGGCGTTCTGGGGGGTGGTGGGCGAGTTGGCGGTGCCGGCTGCGTGGTCCCACCCCTGGAAGGAGGGGGAGCCTGCAGTGGCGTGGGTGGGGGCGGCGGGGGCGGCGGAGGGGGCGGGAGTGGTGGAGGTGGGGGATGCCGGGGCAGAGGGGGTGAGGGAGGTGGGGAGGAGGGCGGCGGCTGCGGCAGATGCGACTGCGGCAACGGCGGTGGCAGCGGCGTTGAGGGCGCGGAGAGGGGAGGCCGACCGGCCGCGCGCTGCAGGCTTCGCGGCGGGGGCGGTGGAAGTGGTGGAGGGGCGCGCGGCCGGGCGCGCGTCCGGGCGCGCGGGCGAGGTCGACTGGCCGCGTTCGGAAAATTTGGCGGGCCTTGCGGCGGGAGTGGTGGCAAGGGGGGCGGCGGAAGTCACGGGTGGGTGAGGGACGGCTTGGGGCCGGAGGTGACGATGGCGGGGGTGGCGTTGGCGTTGGCGGGGGCGGCGGAGGGCGTGGGGGGGGAGGGGTTGGCGGAAGGCTTGGGAGGGGAGGTGGCGCGGGGCGCAGGGGAGGGGTTGGCGGAAGGCTTGGGAGGGGTGGTGGCGGAGGGCGCGGGGGAGGGGTTGGCGGAAGGCTTGGGAGGGGGGGCGGCGGCGGGCGCGGGGGGCTCCCCAACACACACAGATACACGCACACACCGACAGACGTTCCGCCAACATAGGCGTCCGGCAGACCTGAAATCGACCACGACACAACACCCACCTGACGCACTGCTCCAGGTGGAACTCCTCGCGCAGCAGCACCATGCCCCCCGCTCCCCAACACACACACAGACACACGCACACACCGACAGACGTTCCGCCAACATAGGCGTCCGGCAGACCTGAAATCGACCACAACACAACACCCACCTGACGCACTGCTCCAGGTGGAACTCCTCGCGCAGCAGCACCATGCCCCCCGCTCCCCAACACACACACAGACACACGCACACACCGACAGACGTTCCGCCAACATAGGCGTCCGGCAGACCTGAAATCGACCACAACACAACACCCACCTGACGCACTGCTCCAGGTGGAACTCCTCGCGCAGCAGCACCATGCCCCCCGCTCCCCAACACACACACAGACACACGCACACACCGACAGACGTTCCGCCAACATAGGCGTCCGGCAGACCTGAAATCGACCACAACACAACACCCACCTGACGCACTGCTCCAGGTGGAACTTCTCGCGCAGCAGCACCGTGCACTCGTGGCGCATCTCCTCCAGCTCCTGCTTGAGCCGCAGGTGGTACTGGATCTGCACGTGTGTGTGTGTGTGTGTGTGAGAGAGTGTGTGTGGTCGATCTGCTTGTGGAGACGTGTGTGTGTGTGTGTGTGTGTCTGTTTGTGTGTGTGTTTGTGTGTGTGTGTGTGTGTGTGTGTGTTCGTCGAAGGGCGGAAAGTTGGACGAACTAGACGTGTGCTTGATTGCTTTCACACACAGATGCACACGCCGCTTGTTTTTGAGTGCCTCAGCTCGCGCCCGAGCAGCTCGCTCGAATTGTCCTCCATGCGCATCATGCCAGCGACCACACACACACACACACACACACACACCTTCTGTCGCTGGTTTGAGTGCCCCAACTCACGGCCGAGCAGCTCGCTCAAATTGTCCTCCATGCGCGTCATGCCCGCAACCACGCATGCGTTTTCGTCTGTGAGCCGCTGCATCTCGAGCCACGCTGTCTGTGCGGACGCGGCCACGCGCTGGGACCTGTGGGGGGTCGGGTTTGGGGTTTAGGGTTCAAGGATTAAGGAATACAGGTTTGGGGGTTTAGGGTTAAGGGCTTGGTGTTTTGGGGTTGCAGAAGACATATGTTATCGTCTGTGCACCCAGCAGGCAAGAGCCCCAAAGGCATGCAGCTAAGCAGGCGTACCCCCAGCAGGTATGCACCCAGAAAACTCCTTGGTATCCATTGTGATCACCTGGCGGCCTCTCGCTCCGCGTGGCTGCATCGCTCGTTGGCCGCCTGGAGGTCGTCGGACAGCGCGCGGACCTGGTGTATGTGTTGTGTGTGTGTGTGCATATGTGTGTGCGCGTGTGTGTGTGTGCGTGTGTGCATGTGCGCGTGCGTGTGTGTGTGTGTGTGTGTGTGTGTGTGTGCACATGGCTGCATTGCTCGTTGGCCGCCTGGAGGTCGCCTGACAGTGCGCGAACCTGTGTGTGTTGTGTGTGCGCGTGTGTGTACGTGTGTGCATGTGCGTGTGAGTGTGTGTGAGTGTGTGTGCATGCGTGTCTGCACCACTAGTTGGCCGCCTGGATGTCGTCCGACAGTGCGAACCGGTGTGTGTGTTGTGTGTGTGTGTGTGCGTGTGTGCGTAATTGTGTGTGTGTGTGTGTGTGCGTGTGTGTGTGTGTGTGTGTATGTTTACACCCTCTGTGTGTGAGTGCGCGTGTGTGTGCGCGTGTGCATGTGTGCGTGAGTGTGTGTGTGTGTGCGCGACTGCATCGCTCGTTGGCCTGGAGGTCGTCAGACAACGCGCGGACCTGGTGTGTATGTGTGTGCGTACGTGTGTGGGGGGGGGGTCGATTTCACAGTCCGTCGGAGGCCTTTGGTGCAGTGCTTCTTCAATTGATTTGAATTGGTTGATTTCCACAGCCCTGCCACCGGCGGCCGGAGGCTGCGTGTGCGATGATCGGGGTCTTGACTCACACACACACACACACACACACAACCAACCAACCAAGCGTTACATGAGGCCACACGCATACACCGGGAATGCCTGTACTACTAACAGCAACACCCCGGCAACACACACACACACAACACACAACACACAACACACACGTGCACACACACACACACCGTCAAAGGCGTCCAACGGACTGTACAATTGACCACACCTTGTTGTCGAGGCGCGACTGTGCGGTGATCGGGGTCTGGGACACACACACACACACACACACACGCACACGCACACGCACACACACACACACACCTGGTTGTCGAGGCGCATGTGCGATGATCGGGTCTGGGGTGCACACACACACACACATACACACACCTGGCTGTCGAGGCGCGCGTGTGCGATGATCGGTGTCTGGGACGCAAGCTTGGCCTTGAGCTCGTCCACCTGCATGCAGTGATTTTATATTCAGGGTTTTCATGTTTCTTCCACAGCCGGATTGTGCTTTGATTGTGATGACAGTTCGCCTCCCGCTGACAGTTCGACCTCGTATGAAGGTCATTTTGAACCTCTTGGCGAGCTCGGCAACCAGGTATGTGTGTGCGTGCATGCGTGTGCGTGTGCACATGCACTTCGTAGCGGAGGCGCTGCCACCCACTGTCACACAGTGCCACACCGTCCATACTTGTGTGAAGTCCCGATGTGAAAGCTACGGTAGCGGAAGCACTGCCACCCACCGTGACCTCCAGCTCCTCCACGTGCGCCTCCGCCTCGACAACCACGTGTGTGTGTGCGTGTGCGCGTGCGCATGCATTTCGTAGAGAACACACTGCCACCCACCGTGACCTCCAGCTCCTCCACGTGCGCCTCCGCATCGGCGAGCGCGCCCTGTGCAGCGCCCACCTCGTCCCGCAGGCTGTCCAGCTGAGCGGCAGCTGCCTCCGCCGCGTGCAGCTGCCCGCGCGTGCTGCCCAGCTCCGCCGAGAGGCGGAAGCACTCCTTGCGCGCGGCGTTGCCCTCCTCCGTGGTAGTTGCCAGCCGTGCGGTGGCCTGGGGTGTAGGGACCCAGATAGGGGTTTGGTGTGATGCTCTGTTTATGGGTGAGGGGACGACGCCCAGCTCGGCCGAGAGGTGGGAGCGCTCGACACGCACGGCGTCGCATTCCTCCGTGGCAGCTGTGAGCCGTGTGACGGCCTGGGTTGCAGGGTGTGGGCAAGATTCAGGGTTCATTAACCCTAAGACCTAAAGGCAAAGGTTGGGGCTCAGGGTTTAGGGGACAGGGAAAGCCGCCAAGCTGGGCCGAGAGGCGGCAGCACTCGTCGCGCGCGGCGTCGCCCTCCTTCGTGGCAGCTGCCAGGCATGCGACAGCCTGGGGTGTGGGGTTTGGGCAGGGCCCAGGGTTCATTAACCCTAAAGGCAGGGCTTGGACAGGGCTTAGGCAGGGCTTGGGCAGGGCTTGGGGCTCAGGTCTAAGGGGATAGGGGACGCCGCCAAGCTCCGCTGAGAGGCGGAGGCGCTCGTCGCACGCCACGTTGCCCTCCTCCGTGGCAGCTGTGAGCCGTGCGGTGGCCTGGGGTGCAGGGTTTGGGCAGGGCTCAGGGTTCATAAACCCTCAAGGCGGGGCTGAGGGCTCAGGGTTTAGGGGACAGGGGAAGGCGCCAAGTTAGGCAGAGAGGCGGAAGCACTCCTCGCGCGTGGCGTCGCATTCCTCTGTGGCAGCTGTCAGTCGCGTGACGGCCTGGGGTGCAGGGTTTGGGCAGGTTGATAAACCCTCAAGGCAGGGCTCAGGGCTCAGGGTTAAGGGGACAGAGGAAGGCGCCCAGCTCGGCCGAGAGGCGGAAGCACTTGTTGCGCGCGGCGTCGCCCTCCTCCGTGGCAGCTGCCAGGCGTGCCACGGCCTGGGGTGTCGGGTTTGAGCAGGGCTCAGGGTTCATAAACCCTCAAGGCGGGGCTGAGGGCTCAGGGTTTAGGGGACAAGGGAAGGCGCCCAGCTCGGCCGAAAGGCGGAAGCACTCGTCGCGCGCGGCGTCGCCCTCCTCCGTGGCAGCTGCCAGGCATGCCACGGCCTGGGGTGTCGGGTTTGAGCAGGGCTCAGGGTTCATAAACCCTCAAGGCGGGGCTGAGGGCTCAGGGTTTAGGGGACAGGGGAAGGCGCCCAGCTCGGCCAAGAGGCGGAAGCACTCGTCGCGCGCGGCGTCGCCCTTCTCCGTGGCAGCTGCCAGGCGTGCCACGGCCTGGGGTGTCGGGTTTTAGCAGGGCTCAGGGTTCATAAACCCTGAAGGCAGGGCTCAGGGTTAAGGGGACAGGGGAAGGCGCCCAGCTCCGCCGAGAGGCGGAAGCGCTTGTCGCACGGCGTCGCCCTCGTTGACGACAGCTGTGAGCTGTGTGGTGGCCTGGGGTGTAAGGTTTAAGCAGGGCTTAGGGTTCATTTACCCTAAAGGCCGGGCCGAGAGCTGAGGATTCAGGGGAGGCCGCCCAGCTCGGCCGACAGGCGGAAGCACTCGTCGCGGGATGCGTCACCCTCCCCAGTCACTGAGTGGCAGCTGCCAGCCAGGCGTGCGGTGGCTGGGATTGGGGTTCGGGGTTGAGGTCGGTGTGGCGTAGAGGCGCTTGCCCTGTGGGTGGGATGGCAGATGGGGTGGCCAGTGCGTGTGCTTGTGTGTGAGAGAACAGCAGTGATTTCCTCATGTTTTTTTTTATGTTTTGGAGCCATTTGACTGAAAATCCGGCTTCATGGCTCCCAAATCCGGCTCTAAACGCCAAAAGGGAAATCAATGGAATAGAGGAGATAAAAGAGAGAAGAGAGAGCAGAACGCAGAGCGCAGAGTGCAGAAATTGATACAGAGAGATAGGAGGGGAGAGAGAGGTGAGAAGGCAGCGCAGGCACAGACGGCAGGCAGGCAGGCCCTCCCCCACCTCAGCCAGCTCGACCGCAAGCGCCTCTGCCTCCCCGGCCTTGGCAGCAAGCGCAGCTGTTGCACGGTGCAGTTGTGACGCCACCGCCTCGCCCGCCTGCAGGCATAAGGGGCAGGCGTGATAGCGCGTGTTTTCCTGTTTTTGTGTTAGGGGTCGGGTGCGTCATTACTGAATCTTTGTCCCTCTCCTGCTTTCCGTCTCCTGCTTGCCCTCCCCAGCTGGGAAGCCCCCACATGGTTGCATGGCTCGCACAGCAGCTGTGGTCAAGGAAGTATTTAGGCGGGGCTTGGGGTTGAGGCAGGGTTAAAGTACAGTTCAGGCAGAGTTTTCAGGGTTGGGGAACCCATCGCCCTCCTCCACGCCGTGACGGAAGCTGTATATTTGGAAACCAACAGGACATGGACCTGCCTGGCGCGCAGACGCGAGCTCCCTGTCCTGGCTGGTCATCGCGGCCTCCCACTCCGCCAAGTTGGCAGCCAGGCCCTGCACGCGGCCCTGCGGCGGTTGGGCAGGAGGGAAGCATTGCGGCGGATCGAGGGATGCATCGCGCGTGTGTCGCGAGCGAGCAAGGCAGCGGTGCGCGGACCAACTAGCCCCGACCAGCGGAAGATTCATCAGAGCCCAGAGCCAGAGCTCGAGAGCCCCGAGGCGCAGCTCAAGAAGGAGCCACTCTGTTCAGGAACAAACCTAGTGCCTGGGCAGCCTCCCCTGGACGCACCTGCAGCGTCGCAACCATGGCATCGCGCTCAGTGATAGCGGCGTCCCTCGCGGCCACCGCCGCGCCTGCCGAGGCCTGCAGCGCAGCCAACGCCGCTGCTGCAGAATCCGCCTGCTGGGCAGACGCCTGCTTGGCAGATGCCTGCTGCTCCGCCATCTGAGTGTGCAGCGCAGCCAACGTCGCTGCTGCGGAATCTGCCTGCTGCTGGGAATCTGCCTGCTGCTCTGCCATCTGATCATGCAGCGCAGCCATCTTTTGTGCTGATTGAGCCGCCTGCTGTTCGGCAGACGCCTGTTGCTCCGCCATCTGAGCGTGCAGCGCAGCCATCGCCTGTGCTGATAGAGCCGCCTGCTGCTCGGAAGACGCCTGCTGCTCCGCCATCCGTGCCTGCAGCGCAGCCATCTCTTGTGCTGATAACGCCGCCTGCTGCTCGGCGGACGCCTGCTGCTCCGCCATGTGTGCCTGCAGCGCAGCCATCGCCTGTACTCGCTCAGCGATGGTGGCGTCCCTCGCGGCCACCGCAACGCCTGCCGAGGCCTGCAGCGCAGCTAACGCCGCTGCTGCCGACGCCTGCTGCTCAGCCATCTGTGCGTGCAGCACAGCAATCGTCTGTGCTGACGAAGCCGCCTGCTGCTCGGCAGACGCCTGCTGCTCAGCCATCTGTGCGTGCAGCACAGCAATCGTCTGTGCTGACGAAGCCGCCTGCTGCTCGGAAGAAGCCTGCTGCTCCACCATCTGTGTGCGCAGCGCAGCGGCCGCCTCAGCTGCTAGGGCCGCCTCCTTTTCAGCAGACGCGTGATGCTCCGCCATCTGTGTGCGCAGCGCAGCAGCCGCCTCGGCTGCTAGAGCCGCCTGCTGCTCGGCAAGCGCGTGTTGCTCCGCCATCTCTGCATGCATCGCCGTCATTGTCTCTGCTGCTGAGGCATGCATCGCCGCCATCGTCGCTGCTGCTGAAGCAGCCTGCTGCTGGGCCGCAGCCTCGGCCGAAGCCAGGCTAGCAGTCAGGGCGGCAATGCTCACGCTGCGCTCGTCGACAGCGGCGGTGAGGGCGGCGTTTGTGGCAGCGAGCGCGGCAGCCGCAGCGTCGCGCTGTCCAACCTGCTGGCGCAGCGCCTCGATGGAAGCTGCGTGATCGGCGCACTCGGCGGTGGCGGCTGCCAGCGCCGCCCACAGCTGCACGCCCTCCGCCTGCGCACCTGACATCTCGCCCGACAGCCGCGCAATCTGCGACTGCAGCTGTGCGGCCGTGGCGGCTGCCTCTGCGGCCTGCTGCCCCGCGGCTGCCTGGGCGTCGGCAAGCTGCTGCGTGTGCTGCGCCGCCATCTGCTGCGTGCGCACCTCCAGCGCCGCGTTACCTGCAACCGCCGCATCCAGGTCGCGCGACAGGCTCGCGTAGTCAGCCGCGCCCTTCTCTAGCCTCCCGTTGAGGCCAGCGATCTCACGCCCCTGCTCTGATGACAGCGCCCGCAGCTCCTCCAGCACGCGCTGAGTCTCGGCAGCCTGCTCGCTCACGCCCGCCAGCCGGGCCTCCGTGTCGGCGACCTTTGCCTGCTCAGCAGCCACGGCAGACCTCAACTCTTGCGACGCGTGGTCCTTGGCTGTAACCTCACTCTTGAGGCCAGCAACCTCTGCCCCAGCTGCCTCGAGGGCGGCTGCGACACCCGACAGCTGCTGCCGCGTCGTGCCGTGCTCCGCAGTTTCCTGCGACAGCTGGGCCCTAAGCTCTCTGGCCCTGCCCTGCTCGGCAGCCAGCTGGGCTGCGACGGCCGACAGCTCCTGGGACGTGGCAGCGTGCGCGTCTGTCGCGCGCGCCACCTCACCCTGCAGCGCCTCGACGTCAGCGCGGCTGGCGTGCAGCTGGCTTGTCAGCTCGTCCGCCTCGGCCTGCTTGGCGCCCAGCTGTGCCTGGGACTGCTGCAGCCCAGACGACAGCTGCCCCAGCTGCTCGACCAGGCCGGCGCGCTCCTCGGCAGCGGCTGCGAGCTCGGCCACCCGTGCCGCCAGCTGCTCCCCCGCCTCCTGGTGCGCCTGCTGCGACGACGCGAGGCACGCCTGCAGCGTCGACACCACCGTCCTCTCGGCACCCAGCTGCGTCCCCAGCGCCTGTGCATCAGCGGCAGTGGCCGCCAGCTGCGCCTGGCACTCAGCGTGCCTCGCCTGCGCCTGCGCCAGGCTGGCAGCCACAGCAGCCAGCTGCTCGGCACCGGCAGCACGCTCCTGATCCAGCCGCGCAGCCTCGCCCTGCGCGCCTGCCAGCTGCTGAGTCAGCGCCGACACGGAGCCCTGCAACGCCGACAGCTGCGCGTCCTTGGAGTTGAGCTCCGCCTCCCTGCTGGCCAGTGCCTGCTCGCACTCCTGCACCTGCTGGTGCACCTGCGCACACGGTTGGGACAGCAGCAGCGCCTCGGTGTCCGTCCCGATCCAGCACGGCCGCACAAGTGGAGCGAGCGGTGTGTCGCAAGATGCACGCACGCACACAGCCCTGCCGCACGTCCTATGCGCGCCTGGGGTGTCAGACTGGGGGCCCCCAGGTGGCGAAAACACCACCCGAGGTGGCAAACATGCCACCTCAGGCGTAACACGTCAGGATCACCTGAGGTGCCCAAGGTCTGGTAGAGCAAACACACACACACACACACACTCACACATGTGGTCCAAAGAGGTTGAAGGATACCTTCACGCCAAGAACCCACCCGTCCCCGCATCCACGCGCCAACGAAAGCGTCCGTCCGACTGCAAAATCGACCACCACGCACACACATCTCCCACCTGCTGCAGCGACTCATTCGCTGAGCTGTGCAGTGCCTCGCGCTCCGCCAGGCTTGCGCGCACGGCCTCCAACTCCACCTCAGCGCCCATGCGCAGCATGACCTGCTTGCCCATCTCCGCCTGAATGAACTCGAGGCTGTCCACCTTGGCGGCCACCTGCGGCAGCGACACACGTGTGTGTGCGCGGTCAATGTTACAGTACGCTGGCCGCCTGGGATGGCGCATTAGACTTGTCCTTGCGCACACTGAAATGGGGGCCGGCCGTGAGAGTGGGCGCGTGCGGACTTCCTCTGCGTGCCTCAGTTGTGAAGAGTGCGCACGCACACGTCTAGTCCATTCCATCATAGGCGCCCAAACAGGCTGCGGCACAGACCACCTCGGTTGGAGGGTGCGCACACGCACAAGACTAAGACACCATCAGCCCTACCACATTCCCAACGCCTGAGGAGGCGCCTCAGGCGGCGCATTTACTTGCGCGGATGAGACGGCGTCTCAGTCGCGCCGACCGCATCAGGCGCTGCCTGTGGCGCACCCTCGATCGCCTCGGCGCCGCCTTGGGCGGCATCCCGACCGCCTTAGGCGCCACCCTGATCGACTTAGGTGCCCACCACCGCCTGAGCCGCACCCTCGACCATCGCAGGCGTTGTGACCGCATTCACTTGCGCGGATCAGACGATGGGGCTGTGGTAGGGCTGCAAAGTCGCCCAAACAGACCGACCAACAGACTGCCAACTGACAAACCCCCGGAAGCACACCTGCGACTGCAGGTCGGTCAGCTGCTTGGCAGCTTCCTCCAGCTTACCCGCAGCCCACGCGTGCGCCTCGGTCGCTGCCGACAGCTGCGCGCCCAGCGACGCGACGCGCGCCTCGCTCGACAACGCGGCCGCCTGCGCCATGCACAGGGCGCCACATGGTGTTCAGGGTTGAGTGTAGAACGTCAGGGTTCAGGGCCGCGGCTGACAGCTGTGCGCCCAGCGACGGCCGACAGCGCGCCTCGCTCGACGACGCGGCCGCCTGCGCGCCATGCACAGGGCGCCACATGTAGGTGTCCAGGGTTAAGTATAGAAAGCCAGGGTTCAGGGTCGCGCCCCACAGCTGCACACTCAGCGACGGCTGACAGCGTGCCTCGCTCGACAACGCGGCCGCCTGCGCCATGCGCATGGCCCAACATGTCCGAGTCTGCTGTGAGAGCTGTTCAAGTGGTGGGAGCCGAGCCAGAGGGGCCTTAAACCCCAACGCCCAAAACCTGAATCGGCCGCCTGCGCCATGCACACGGCGCCACATGGTCTCGAGCTGGTTCCAGGTGGGTTACAGGTTGAACCCACACAAACCCAGTTTATGAAAGTCAAATCCATGTAACCGCCGAGTAACAGAAGACAGAGGAGAGTAACAGCTTTCCGCCCCTCACCTGCAACGGATGAGCACAGCCCAAATGACACAGTTGGGGGAATGTAGAATACAGGCCACACGCATTCGAACCCCAAAAAACCTGCGACCTGCACAGGGTGTTCGAGCTGGTGTGCCGTCCCACCTGAGCCACGCCCAGCTGCTCGCGCAGCGCGCACACGGTTGCCTGTGCATTGGCAGCGGCCGCCTCTGCAGATGATGACCGCTGGAGCAGCTCGGCTGCACAGTAAGTGTATGTGTGTGTGTGTACGGCTGTGTGTGTGCAGCTGCACAATGCGTGTGCGTGTGCCACCGCCATCACAGGCAGGGTAGGTGCGTCACACACGACTGCAAAATCCATCATCAGGCATCCGACGGACTGTCGAGTCATCTAGTCATATTTACTGGTGTCACACAGACTGTAATATCCATCATCATCAGTCAGTCGGTGGAGCAGGCGCGAAGCAACCCTCATTCGGCACGGCATACCAAGCGCGGGGTGTGAAGTGTGTACTGTTCGTTGCGACCTTCTCGCGATCGCGCGCCCCAAGACCTTGGCGCTCACGGCCAAAGGCCACGGCTACGCTGCGCGCCAGACAGGCATTGAAATCGACAGCCCACTCAACCCTAAAACCTAAACCCTTAACCCTTAACTCTAAACCCTAAACCCACCCTCAAGGCGCCGCGCCGCCTCCAGCTCGCTGCTCGCGCCGTCCTTCCACGCGGCTAGCTCGTTGGCGCGCGCCTCCACCTGCAGAATGGCGGTGTGGTAACTTGTATAGGGTAAGGGCGTAAGGGTGTTCACGCACACAGACACATACACACAGACCTAGCACACAACCACACACACACCAGTCCCCCCTACCCTCTGTGTGCGTGAGTGTGCGCGTGGTGTTTACGCACACACACACAAACACACACACACAGACACACACACCTCACACACAACCACACACACACCATTCCTCCTTACCCCACCCCACCCCCGAAAACAGAAACGAAAAACTGTGCACCGACAGCTGAGCCCCACACACACATCTCACAACACCCCCCTGACGCACTGATCCAGGTGGAACTCATCGCGCAGCAGCACCATGCCCCCCGCTCCCCAACACAGAGAGAGAGAGATATCGTTACAGAGAACTCTGCACGGCAGACCTAGATAGGCTGTTTCTGGTCATCATTGAGGAGATTCCATTTGGAGGCGGGTAACCAGCCGTGCGCCAACAAGAGGGTGAATAACCTCATTCAAAAAGCAGTGGGGAAAGGGGCAAATGCGGGTCACTGACGGCTGTGTTCGTCACTCCGCTTCGACTGAGTTTAAACTAGGTCTCGGCAGATTGACATCCACAGTTGTGGAAATCTCGCTAAGAGGATCCACTCGGGGGTGACTCGCTTGGACAAGAGGTCCATGAACTCGGGGTGCTTGGAGATGTCGCGTTTGAAGTTGGAAAAGTGGG
>VFSX01000029.1:430000-445000 GCA_016618255.1 Chlamydomonas sp. UWO 241 | reverse complement strand
ATCAACTGAGTGGGTCGCCTGGCCTCCCGGTATGCACCCCTGCCGCCTCTAAAGCTGAGCTGAAGGCTGATCACACACACACACACACAAACACACACACGCCCCCCCACCACCACCACCACCTCGCATGCTGCCGACGAGCGCAGGGTGTTGCTGCGATCGAGAGCCCTGCAGACTACAACGCAATCGCCAGCAGCGCTCCGTGGCTCACACACCTGGGCCTGGAGCTTCTGGCAAGCGCCACCGCCCTGCCGCAACAGCTAGCTTCCGTGTTTTCCGCGTGCGGCAAGCTGAGGACCTGGCATTACGTGGCACGGATGTGTCAGGCATTGTGGATGTGGGCGCACTGGCAACGGGAACACAGCTTCTGAGCCTGAAGCTGCTCAAATGCAAGTGTTTGACCACTTAGGCGCCACTCGCAGCCCTGTTGAACTTGCACACCCTCGGCATCGCTAATTGCTCTTCGCTGGCAAATTTAGCGCCCCTCACAGCCTTGGTGAAGCTGCAGAGCCTTGACATACATGAATGCAGTGCCGTGTCTGACCTGGCGCCCCTCGGATCAATGGTGAACCTAAACAGCCTCAACATGAGCGGTTGCGGCGCTGTGTCTGATCTGGCGCCCCTGGGCTGCTGCACGAAGCTGAGAAGCTTGCGCTTGGGAGGGCAGACTTTCGATGCGAGCTCGCTATGCATGTGTCATCAGCGCCATCAGTCCGTACCTGCACATCCATGCGAAAGACTGTGTCTTTGAGTATGCTGCCCTCGTGTACGGGAATGGAGGAGACGCGACTCTCCTAGATACTCTGGCTGACCCGCAGGTGGCCAACAGGCTCCACATGAGCAACTGCACAATCCTGCTTACCGGGCATTCACTCAGTATTTCGAACAGGGGCGTGCAGGGGTGAGGCATCCAAGGGCGAGTGGCTGCAGCGGTGGATGGTCCAGGCTGAATTACAACGCCCCTACGCTTCGGCATGATGCCGAGTCAGGGGCGCTTGGCTCGGCTTCTGCTTGGCACCTAGATTGCAGCTACGACTCGCAGCATCCGAGAATACCCACCTGTCCTGGGGACAAGACGTGCCTAACTCGTGTGCGGAGGAAGGAGATAAGTCGATTTAACTAATGGCTTTGCGCCGACATCACCGCGCTGGCCAGATGACGCATTTATGGGGGAGGGGGGGGGCAGCTGCTCGGCAGGTACCACAAGTGCCACAGGCGTCTGGCTTGAAGGGGCACGGATTGGATATTTTCTGCTGAAACCAGGCTGAAACTGCTCAAAACAATGAAGACGACGATGACTTTGGGGCAACTTCTGTGCCTGTTTTTACTCTGTACCGTAACCTGCCATTAGGCGTGTGCACACACAACAACGCTGGTATTACAGACTGTGCGCCGTTGTGTTAACAGCATCCATGAGGCGCGCACACCTTGATACAGGACTCGCATCTCCTCTGGCAGACCCAGCGCTGCTACTCGTGCCCGCCGCCTCAGTCGCGGCCAGCGGCGCAGGCGGCGTGACCGCGTCGCCCATCGAGAGAAGTGCAGGTAGAGTTGAAGAAACGTGAACCGCACCTCAAGCTTACACCATCCATCCTTCCCGCGACATCTCATTCCCAATCCAGCAGGCCACCACTCCCCCGCGTGCTGGCGGCACGGGCCGGCTGGCGCGTTGGCTCCGTTTTAGCCTGGAGCTGACGCCCGCAAAGGCGACAGGCCCATACTGCACGGCATCTCCGCTGGCAGCCTCCACTGCCTACTTCGCTACTCTGCGCCCGCTGTCTTGGCCGGCGCCAGCGGCGCGGTCGCGACACCCTCGAGCGAGATGCCCGCCGAGACCATCGCGTCGTGCATCCCCACGCTGGTGCGGCGCCGGTTCTCATCCGACAGCCTCACCCGGGAACCCCGCTACTCCGCGCCCGCTGCCTCGGACGGCGCGGCTGGCGCCGACGGCGCGGTCGCGACCCCCTCGAGTGAGATGCCTGCCGCGACCATCGCGTCGCGCACCCACGCCGGCACGGCGCCGATTCTCAGCCAGCAGCCTCACCCGGCCACCCCGCTATTCCGCGCCCGCTGCCTCAACCAGCGCGGCCGGCGCCGGCGGCGCGGTCGCGACGCCCTGGAGCGAGATACCCGCCGAGACCATCGCGTCGCGCACCCACGCCGGCACGTCCCCACGAGGGAACATGCCGCGCAGGTAGGCGCGCACCCAGTCGGGGAACGCCTGCGCCTGCGGGTGCGTAATGGGCGTTTGTGTGTGTGTGAGTGTGTGTGTGTGGTTGGGGGGCTGAGGTACGTCCTTCGTCAAGGGAGAGAGAGAGAGAGCAAACTGGGCGTGCGCTGCGGTGCGTGCATGTGTGCGTGTGTGTGTGAGTGGGGGGGGGGGGTCGGGTGCCCCAATGTGTGTGTGTGTGTGAGAGAGAGAGAGAGAGAGAGAGATAAAGAGATAGATAGATAGAGAGATAGAGAGAGAGAGAGAGGGAGAGCAAGATGGGCACAACAACAATAGATTCCACGTAAAGCAGCACCCGCATCAGCTACAACAGCAACAGCAGCAACAGCAACAGCAGCAACAACAACAACAACAGCAACAGCAGCAACAACAACAACAACAACATCACCAACAGCGTACCTCGATCGCGCCCCGTATAACCTTAGTCAGCGCCTGCGCGCACGCCGCATGCAGGGAGGATGAGTTGTTGGTGGTGGTGTTGCACCAGCGATTGCGCAAAAGATTGACCCTACAAGTAACAAGAAATACGGCGATTCCAGTTAAGCAGGCTACTATTCTCTAGAGAACAACCCGGCGACCCTACCCGGTGACACTACCCGTGGACCTGTGAACCCCGGCCGTTCTCCCACGGGGAGGAAGGTGGGTCTGGGGGTCAAGTGCCCTGTCTAGGAGCCCTCCTAGGTCCAACCTCGACCCACTAGCCCCCCACCAGTGGCCAGCCACCTGTATGTAGCACTCGGGCGCTTTACGCTGATCAAAGTCGGAATACGCCTTCCTGACACGACTGTAAGATCCATCATCATCGTCATCATCATCATCATCATCATCATCATCATCATCAAAACCAGTGTTTCCGTTAGCCAACCCGCAAACCGACAAAGTGCACTTTCAGGTTGAGATTGGCCGGTTTGGGCTGGCGTGTCGGGTTGAGATTGCGCAAATTCCGACCCGAAAGTGTGAAAACCGGCATTTTCACACTTTCCGCCAAAATTCGCCTCCTTCGATTGAGATTGGCAAAATGAGCGTGAGGCCCGGGTTGAGCCATCATTTTTCCAAGATCCTGAACGGAACCACTGATCAAAAGTCTACCCTTCCCCGCCCACCTGTATGTACGCGATGTTTGTGCATCGACACGAGCACCGCGGCCGACGGCCTAGAATTCTTATCCCTTAACCCCTTGAGAAACCCTAAAACCCTATGTAGGGTGTATAGCCCTGGAACCTTCCTAAACCCAGTCTACCCCCCCCTCACCCGAGGTAGGTAAAAACAACCGCCCACCTGTCACAGTGCAGTGATTTCCTTTTCGGCGTTTGCAGCCGGATTTGGGAGCCACGGGAGCCGGATTTTCAGTCAAATGGCTCCACAAAATAAAAATAAAAATAACGAAAAATAACAAGGGGGGGGCAGAAAAGTTTTTTCCAGACCCAGCGTTGCATTATTTTCGAAACGGGCCTGGCCCCCCCCCCCCCTACATCCAGACCTTATCTGCCGGAGCTGAAACTTGGTGGGCAGCTTCGTGACATTGTTCCCATTCCATCGCACTATTTGGGATGCTGTACAACCCAATCCTGTTCCTGAAACAGGCCTCGGATGACGGCCACACGCCCCGGTGCAGCCCCACACGCGAAGGTCCCTTCCACACCCTCCCAACGATGAACCACATAAATGACCCTGGATTTGGCATCCCTGTCGTAAGACAAATCCATCGCGTCCTTCCCCATCCCAATCGGAGGTCTGCAGAGCATTCTGGCTCCGAGAGGGTGTAAACAAAAAAAGTGGTCCACACCAATCGCCCGGTGTGGACCCTCTCACACCCCCGCACCACTGCACTACCTGTGGGGTGTGAGGGATCTGAGGGTGGATTTGTACTTGTCTGGACGAGAGGAATCCAGCACACCAACTCTCGTGTCAAACGGATGTCAGAATGAAAACTTACATGAAAATTCTGAGAAACGGTCCAGACCCCCCCCCAAATTCGCTTTTTTTGTAGAGTGGAATTCTTCCTTATTTAGGGACGGGAAGGGCATGGCGCCGGTCCGGTGAGAAAATTCGAAGATCTTCAACGTTGGGTCTGTTTCTAACTTCCCTGCCCCCCCTGATAATAACGAATAATAAAAAAGAACGAAAGGGAAATCACTGCACCTGCGTGTACGCGATGATGTGCATCGACACGAGCACCGCGGCCGACGGCCTAAACTTCTAAACCCTAACGAAACCTCTTAATAAGCCCCAAAACTGCACTGCCATAGAACCTGCCTAAACCCTGTCTACCCCCCCCTCCTCACCCGAGGTAGGTAAAAATAACCACCCACCTGCGTGTACGCGATGTTGTGCATCGACACGAGCACCGCGGCCGACGGCTGGTTGCGCGTGACCACGTTGTGGAGGTACGACCTGGGTGTGTGCAACGCGTGAGGACAGTAATAAAACAGGCGATTTCAGAATTGCGCGCGCGACCCCGATCGCAACGCCGCACAACAAGACCGCCATCATGCCCACAGCACGCTGTGTGTGTGTGTGTGTGTTTGTGCATGTGTGTGCATTTGTGTGTGTGTGTGTGTGTGTGCGCAGCCGACGGCTGGTTGCGCGTGACCACATTGTGGAGGTACGACCTGGGTGTGTGCGACGCGTGCGGACAGTAATAAAACAGGCGATTTTACAACTTCGCGCCGCGGCCCCGATTCCAACGCCGCACAAAAAGACCGCCAGCATGCGTATGTGTGTGTGTGTTTTGTGCATGTGCGTGCATTTGTGTGTGTGAGTGCGTGTGTGTGTGTGTGTGTGTGTGTGAGTGTGTGCATGTGTGTGTGCGCGGCCGACAGCTGGTTGCGCGTGACCACGTTGTGGAGGTATGACCTGGGTGTGTGCACACACGTGTGTGGCATTTTTGTGTGGAATTGCCAATTTCCACACTTTTGTGTCACAAGATCGACCCCGAGCTCGCCTGGTGCGTGCGCTGTGCGCGTGCCGTTTTGTTGTCGTGTGCATGTGTGGGTGCCGTGCGTGCGTGTGTGCGTGCATGCGTGTGTTTGCGTGCCGTGTGTGTGTGTGCGCGCGACCACAGTGTGCAGGTTTGAGCTGCGCACGGCGAGGGAAGGGGCAGGTGAAGGGCCACAGGCACCGCGTAGCTCGTGCCATCGAGGCAGCAGCTCCGTTAATAAGGCACCTATGGGACTCCTATCATCAGGCCTTCCTTATACAAGCAGCCCTATTTTTTCAGACGGCATGTTTTTTCAGAACTGTAAAGATAAAAACAGAAAAGACCAAGAGATCAGAGCTAGTAACAGTAACACTGGGTTTCCAGCTAAGCAGGCTACTCTTCTACTAGAGACACCCGCCGATACTCCAGCACACTTAAGTACTAGAGTACCGCCGGCTCCCGGCCGATAGACTACCGCTCCCGCCGGCTAGACTACCCCAAACAGCGGTCTCTGAGAGACATGTCTGGCAAGGAGCATATAGGAGAGGACCTTCCTCAGGGTCACAGTAGTGGCCTTGTGGCCAGTCAAGCCGGCAGAGCCGACTGGCGCTGACTGGAACGGTCCCCGCCTGGCAGTGCATGGCTGTCCAGCTCTCGTTTGCATGGGGCTCAGCCGGTGCCCCATGCCTCATGCCCCATGCCTCATGATCAGAGCTGATAATAATAAAAAGAGGAGAACAAGATAAGGACATAAGAAAGCCTTCCTACAGTCGCATAGGAAGGGGTCTGGTACCCAGCCTCACGAGGCAGCCCCCTACCTCAATCCCAAGCCCCGAGGGTGCGAACTGTAAACTGTTAAACTATATGGGCCAAAGTGCCGTTGTTAGCGGAATCACTGCACCGATTCTACACCAGGAGTACTGCCGGCACGTGGAGCTCGCGCACAAACACCAGTGATGCCCTTAGCGCCCCCGCAGCCCCCGCTGCGGGGGCAAAACGAGAGATTTGGGGGGAAACTGCGGGGGCGTATCGCGGGGATTTTGCTCAAAACAGCGTGAAAATTGGCAATTTTCACACTTTTCCGCAAAAAAAATGCCTCCTGCGGGGCAATTTGGCATGTTCCCTCCAAAGTTGCGGGGGCAAACAGGACATTCTCGGTTTCCTTAAGGAAACCACTGGCACACACCAGTGTTGGCCAACCCGCAAACCTGCAACACTGGCGTGAGATTAGCCGATTGGGGCTGGCGCTGCGGGTTGAAATTGCGTGGATTTCGACACGAAGAGTGTGAAAATGGACGCTGAGAAAGTGACTAACACGCCGCACACACGCACGCACACGCATGCACGCAAACACACACCAAATGCCAGTAAAGACGTCGGGCGGGCTGTAAAAACGACCACAATCAGACCAACTCACTCACACACACACACACACGCACACACACCGGGAGTACTGCCGGCACGTTGAGCACGAGCAGTCTGCGTCGATCGGGCCAAAGTCTTTCGCATACTCGGCGTTCTTGAGCTTGAGAACGCCCTGGGGAGGCATGCGATAACGTGTGTGTGTGTGTGTGTGCGTGTTTGTAGGCAGAGAAGGGTGTGTGTTTGCTTGTATGTTGGTGTGCGTGTGCGCGTGTGCATGTGTGTGTGTGTGTGTGTGTGTCGGCGGGGACTGTAGGCACAACCGACGTCGATCGGACCAAAGCCGCGTGCATGCTGGACGTTATGCATGTGTTTCCCTGAGGACGAGTGGAGCGCGCGTGTGTGTGTGTGTGTGTGTGTGTGTGTGTGTGTGCGCGTGTGTGTGTGTGCATGTGTGAGCGTGTGTGCGTGTGCATGTGTGTGTGCGTGCGTGTGCGTGTGTGTGTGCGTGTGCGTGTGTGCGTGTGTGCGTGTGTGTGTGCGTATGTGTGCGTGTGCGTGTGTGTGTGCGTGTGCGTGTGCGTGTGCGTGTGCGTGTGCGTGTGCGTGTGCGTGTGCGTGTGCGTGTGCGAACCGTCGGGAAGAGCGCGACCCCGAAGCGCGCCGTGCACGTGGGGGGAAGACCGAGCCGTACATGTTTGCAGGCTCGCCCCCCCTCCCCCATATATAAATACACACGCACACGCACACACGCGCACACGCACACACACACACACACACACACACAGAGAGAGAGATACGCACACGCACACACACACACGAACACACACCGTCGGCACGAGCGCGACTCCGAAGCGCGCCGTTCGCGTGGGGTAGACCGAGTCGTACATGTCGGCCCCGAGTGCGGAGCATACAACGATGTCGAGCGGGTAGCCGATGCCCATCACGTAGCGGGGCTTGCCGGGGGGGAGGCCTAAGGTGGGGGTGAGGGTTAATGCCACGCAAAAGGGTCCATTTACAGCCAATTAGGAGCAGGTAAATTTCATGTAAAAGGGGCAAGTTAGGGGGCCACACGACAATGTCCAACACGGGGGTAGGCCTGCATTTTGTGGCAGGGAGTCAAGCAAGGGGTGGGGGCAGCCAGGGGGATGGTGAAACTGCTGTGCATGCCCCAAGTAGATGACCCAACTCAACTCGGATGATCATTCCCCTTCAACCATAGCTGAGAAAGTGTGTGGGCTTTGACCCCAGGAAGTCTCAGTAGGCACAGCCTCGATTTACTACAAGATCCACACATTCAAACATTTTTCCACACAGCAGATTTCATTTTTCAAAAAAGTCCAGTTTGGACGGCAATTTTGAACTGCTCAAAGTCAAATCCAGGTAACCGCCGAGTAACAGCAGACAGAGGAGAGTAACAGCTTTCCAACGAGCCGCCCCACGCATGCAACGGATCAGCACAGCTCAGATGGCACGCTTTGGGGAATCTGGGGATTTGGGTACTATTTTTAGTACCGGGTACAAGTGAACGAACACTAATGGAGAAAATACAGGGAAAACAGGGGAAATCGACCATGTCGTGCGGGTAGCCGATGCCCATCACGTAGCGGGGCTTCCCCGGGGGCAGGCCTGCGTTGCGACATGTGCCGTGTGTGGTGGGGGGGGGGGGGGCACATGCCGGGTGTGCATGAGCATCTGCAGCATGCGTCGTACTAAACACACACGAACACACACACCGAGAGAGAGAGGGAAAGAGAGAAAGAGACAGAGAGAGAGAGAGGCAGAGGGAGAGGGAGAGAGAGAGAGATGCACACACCTTCCGCACATTGCACCACGTGCCCCAAATCGTCCTTCGACTCTCCGCCCGCCAGACCCCCGAGCGCATACATGCACATCCACACCCACCCACTCACCAACCCACACAGAAAGAGAGAAAAGCAGAGAGAGAGACAGAGAGAGAGAGAGAGAGAGAGAGAGAGAGGGGGAGAGGGGGAGAGAGGGGGAGGGAGAGAGAGAGGCAGAGAGAGAGGCAGAGAGAGAGATAGAATGGAGAGAAAGAGAGAGAGACAGAAAGGGACACACACACACACACACACACACACACACACACGCAAACCTTCCGCGCACTGCGCCACCACGCGCCAAAAGTCATCCTTGGACTCCCCTCCCGCCAGCCCCCCGATCGCAAACCCTGGCGTGTCGCGCTTGATCAGATCAGACATCGAGATCTTGCGGAGCTCGGGGTCTAGGCCACCTGCGTGTGTGTGTGTGGGTTGGTGGGGTGTTTGCAAGAATATGGGGGGAGTGTGTGGGGGAGTGTGCGTGTGTGTGCGTGCGTGTGTGTGTGTATGTGTGTGGATCAGATCGGATGTGTTGATCAGAACGGACGTGTTGATCAGATCGGACATCAATCTAGTATGTTTGCCTCACGACCAGCGTACTGCGGAGGTATGCATAGCAGCTAGCGGGCACTGAGCGGGCACCCGGTCGCAAAAACAGTTCTCTCGTGCAACCGCGATGCAGCGGTCGAGCAACCGCCGCCGCCACTGCCGTGCGGTTTGTGTTTTTATTACGTTTTTCTGTTTTTTCGCGTGCATAACTTCCACCATCCTCCCAGGCCTATCGCGGCACCTACCCTGCACGATCGCGAACAGGTTCTGCTCGTTTGACCGCCCGTGCGCCGCGATGCACCGGTCGAGCCAACGCGTCGTGCGGTGCGTCGCCTCCAGGAACCGCGCCTGGTCGACGTTTGTTGCGGGCACGACGTCATCCAGGGCCATGATGATGTCGGCGCCTGAAAGGGGGAGGGTGGGGTGAAGGATGTGTGTGTGTGTGTGTGTGCGTGTAAGCGTGTGTGTGTGTGTGTGTTTGTGTGCGTGTTGTGTATGCGTGTGTGTGGGGGGAGGGGGGGGGTATGGTCGACGTTTGTTGCGGGCATGACGTCATCCAGAGCCATGATGATGTCGGCGCCTGAAAGGGGAAGGTGGGGTGAAGGATGTGTGTGTGTGTGTGTGTGCGTGTAAGCGTGTGTGTGTGTGTGTGTGTGTGTGTGTGCGTGTTGTGTATGCGTGTGTGTGGGGGGGGGGGGGGTAAGGTCGACGTTTGTTGCGGGCACGACGTCATCCAGAGCCATGATGATGTCGGCACCTGAAGAGGGGGGGGGAGGAGGGATGTGTGGGTGCGTGTGGTATGTGTGTGTGCGGGGGAGCAGCAGAGGGGCGTGCTCGGGGGGGGGGGCAGGTGCAACGGGCATCAGCACACAAGGGTGCAGCACACAAGGGCGCACGCTCTGATGCGGCCTCTGATGTGCTGGCATACGGCCTGTGATGTGGCCTCTGATGTGCTGTGATATGTATGGCCTCTGACGTGCGATATGACCTCTGGTGTTTACCTATGGCCTCTGATGTGGCCTCTGATGCGGCCTCTGATGTGCTCTCATGTGCTGTGACAAGGGCCGTCACGTGCTCTGATATGCTCTGGTGTGGCCCCTGATATGGCCTCTGATGTGATCTGATATGGCCTCAGTGTCCTCTGATATGTATGCCCCCTGATGTGGCCGTTGATGCGGCGTCTGATGTACTCTCAAGAGCAATGACAAGGTCTGTGATGTGCACTTGTGTGCTCTGGTGTGGCCCCTGATATGGCATCTGATTTGATTTGATATAGCCTCTATGACGTGTGATATGACCTCTGGTGTTATGTTCTCTGATGTGGCCTCTGATATGCTGTGATATGGCCTGTGAAATGCTCTGACAAGGCCTGTGATGTGCTCTGATGCACACCAATGCGCTCAAGTGTGGCATCTCACCCAGCCTGTTTTGTATCTGGATGTTCTGCTCCGGCGTGAGCAGCATCTGGCTGCCATCAACACACACACACACACACACACATACGCACACACGCACACACACATGCACGCACGCACACACACACATCCACACACGCACGCACCCAGCCTGTTTTGTATCTGGATGCTCTGCTCCGGCGTGAGCAGCATCTGGCTGCCGTCAACGGGCGACTGGAACGTGACGCCCTCCTCTGTGATTTCCGCGAGGTGCAGCAGGGACACCATCTGCATGGTGCACCGGGGGTTGGTTATGTTTTGGGATACGCGAGATTTTTAAAAGGGTTTCGAACAGGTGTCTGGAAACAGTGACTGCTAGACCCCCCTGCTAAAATTAGACACCACTGTTTTAGACCCCCTGTTTTAGACACACACACCCCTGTTTTAGGCCCCCCTGTTTGAGACCCCCCTGTTTGAGACCCTCCCTCTCCTGTTTTAGACCCCCTGTCAGCCCCTCGCGTGGACACCTGATGAACTCGCCACATACACACACACACACACACACACACCCATACACACACACTGTGTGTAACACACACAAACACACACCTGGAACCCTCCCGAGTCTGTCAGCATGCCGCGCGGCCACCCGATGAACTTGTGGAGCCCGTCCATTTGTGCGACGAGGTCACTGTGTGTGTTGTGTGTGTATGGGGTGTGTGTGTGTATGTTTGTGTGTATGTTTCTTTGTGTGTGTGTGTGTGTGTGTGTGTGTTTGTGTGTGTGTGTGGTAGTCTCTTATTGACACTCTGTTGCCCCGCTTGAATGCAATCAAACAAACACTTCTCAAGTGCTGAGACAGAAATGTGTGTGCGTGCGTGTGTGTGTGTGTGTGTGCGTGTGTGTGTGTGTGTGTGCGTGCCAGGGGTTCCCTTGGGGTCAGTAGTCCTTTCGTTTTTTTCCTAAAGAGGGCTTCCCGGTTTCGTGGGAATTTCGGCCTGCAGCCCAATGTGAGGCCCCCACAGCCCACACGATTCGAAAAGTGCAAAAAATATGATTTCATACTTTTCCCCGAAAAAGTCGCCTCCGCACAGGGGGGGAGGGGGGGGGGCAGATTTGTTTTTTCCAGACCCCATGATGTTTTTTTTTTGAAAAGTCCCTCGGTGGACCAACCAACCCAAAGTACACCTTCCGCTTACCTGCTTGCGTCAAGACTTGGTGGGCAGCTCCTCAACACCATTCCCTATCTATGGTTCCATTTGGTGGCTGTGAAACTCACACCAACTTCTTGAAACTGGTCCCAGAAGGCGGCCACACGCCCCGGTACAGCCCCGCACTCCAAGGCTTCATCCACACCCTCCCAACTAATTAAACACATGGACGACCATGCATTGGGCATCCCTGTCGTGTGACGAATCCAGCGCGTGCTTCCCCAGCCCAATCGGAGGTCTGCAGAGCATTCTGGCTCGCAGGGGGTGTGCACCAGTGGCCCACACCAGCCGTCCGGTGTGGGACCCCCTCACACCCCCACACCACTGCGCTATCTATCTTGGGTGTGTGTGATCTGAGGGTGGATTTGGAGTCCTCTTGACAAGGGGGATCCAACGCGCCCACTTTCACATCGAACAGAGGTCAGGCTAGAAAGTTGGGGTTTTGTTTTGTTCGTCTACGGACCAACCAACCAAACTGAACCAAACCCCCCACGGCCCGTTTTGTTAGGAGTGGATATGGACGTAACTAAGGGAGGGGACGGGCATGGCGCCGGTCAGGTATGAAAATTCCAAGTTTTTGATAATGGGGTCGAGAATCTGCTCTCCGCCCCCCCCCCCCCCCCTGCCTCCGCACGTCGTTTGTCCCGAACGCTCCCTTCCCTAAACCATCGGGCGTGCCCCCCGGGTACGTTTTTTTCGTTTCCCGGTCGGGAAGGAAACCCATGGTGCGTCCGCGCGCGTGCGTGCGTGTGTGTCAGGGGTTTCTTTCCCGATCGGGAAACAAAACAAAACGTGCTCGGAGGGCGCGCCCCAAGCGCGCCCCCGATGGTTTTGGTGAGGGTGCCTTCGGGAGGCTTCTTTCCGGGGAAAAGTGTGAAATCGTTAATTTCACGCTTTTCAAAGCGATTCTTCGGGCTGCAGGCTGCGAAATCCTGACGAAACTGGGAAAGTCTCTTCGAGATAAACGATAGGATGACTGTGTGTTGTGTGTGTGTGCGTGTGTGTGTGTGTGTGTACCTGCCGGGCCGGTTCTCCGGGTGGTAGGTGATGGTGGTCGTGTGTGTGTGTGTGCGTGTGTGTGTTTGTATACCTGCCCGGCCGGTTCTCCAGGTGGTAGGTGTTGCCGAGGATGACGTGACAACCGCAGTCGAGCAGCTGCTCGGTGCACATGCCCTTGACGGAGCCTGCGTGTGTGTGTGTGTGTGTGTGTGTGTGTGAGGATGACGTGACAACCGCAGTCGAGCAGCTGCTCGGTGCACATGCCCTTGACGGAGCCTGCGTGTGTGTGTGTGTGTGTGTGTGTGTGAGGATGACGTGACAACCGCAGTCGAGCAGCTGCTCGGTGTACATGCCCTTGACGGAGCCTGCGTGTGTGTGTGTGTGTGTGCGTGTGTGTGTGTGTGAGAATGACGTGACAACCGCAGTCGAGCAGCTGCTCGGTGCACATGGCCTTGACCGAGCCTGTGTGTGTGTGTGTGTGTGTGTGTGAGGATGACGTGATAGCCGCAGTCGAGCAGCTGCTCGGTGCACATGCCC
Organism: Chlamydomonas sp. UWO 241; assembly: GCA_016618255.1. Classification (NCBI taxonomy): domain Eukaryota; kingdom Viridiplantae; phylum Chlorophyta; class Chlorophyceae; order Chlamydomonadales; family Chlamydomonadaceae; genus Chlamydomonas; species Chlamydomonas priscui. Next base: position 431,957 of record VFSX01000029.1, on the reverse strand, counting down.
TTGACAGAGCCTGCGTGTGTGTGTGTGTGCGTGTGTGTGAGAGTGCACAGTCGAGCAGCTGCTCGGTGCACATGCCCTTGACCGAGCCTGCGTGTGCGTGTGTGTGTGTGTGTGCGTGTGTGTGAGTGCATAGTCGAGCAGCTGCTCGGTGCACATGCCCTTGACCGAGCCTGCGTGTGTGTGTGTGTGTGTGTGTGTGAGGATGACGTGACAGCCGCAATCGAGCAGCTGCTCGGTGCACATGGCCTTGACGGAGCCTGCGTGTGTGTGAGTGTGTGTGTGTGCGTGTGTGTGAGAGAGAGAGAGAGTGCGTGTGTGTACGTTTGTGTGTGCATGTGTGCGTGCGTGTGTGTGTGTGTGTGTGTGTGTGTGTGTGTGTGTGTGTGTGTGTGTCCAATTTTACAGTCTGTTGGACCCCTTTGGTGGCATATTAGGCCCTAGAAAAGAGGCCGGCAGCCAAAACTTGACCCCTAGCTGCCACCTGCCATCATGATTGCTGTGTGTGTATGTGTGTGTGTGAGAGAGAGATTGTGTGTGTGTTGTTGTTGTGTGAGAGTGCGCATGCCCTTGATGGAGCCTGTGTACGTGTGTGAGAGAGTGCGGTGTGTGTGTGTGTGTGTGTGTGTGTGTGTGTGTGTGCATATTTGAGTGTGTGTGTGTGTGTATGCATGTGTTTGTGCGTGTGTGTGTGTGTGTGTGTGTGTGTGTGTGTGTGTGTGTGTGTGTGTGTGAGTGTGTATGCATGTGCGTGCGTGAGCCGTGCCACGAGCGCACCCTGCGTGCCGACTGGCATGAACATTGGCGTCTCCGCAGTGAAGTGCGGGAGCACCATGCGCGCGCTGCGAGCTTTCCCCTGGGTGGCCACCACCTGCTCGCATCAAACACCCACACAGGCAGTGCACCGTGGTGATGAAGATAAAAAAAAATGGCACGCTCCATGCTGCTCCATGCATGCGCTCCATGCAGCCCAACAGCTCGCCTGGAACTTGAGCGCAGGCGAGTCAGAGGACGGCAGCGCGCCTGAAACGGTCGACATAGCCCGCCGATAAATGCGGAGTGGCGCCGAGCGCACTGACACTGCCAGGCCAGCGCCCAGCGGCATGCGGCAGCCTACTCTCTACTGCCGCTAACAGGCGACTGCCTGCAGCTTGCCCAAGCCTCAACCAGGTGCGTCAGGTTAGTGGGCAGGTCTAGGTTAAGCGTCAGAGCTGGAGTGCGCGGCGATTCCGCGTGTGGCCAATGCATCTAACCGACGTCCACACAAAACGGATTGAGTCCCATAGCGAGCTTGACGTGGCGCGCACCCATTCAAATTGCCGAAGCCTGCAAAGGTGCTATATAAAGTTGATAGGTCACGGCCTGGGCTCCATAGGAGCACAATAGAGTGCAGCAGCTGCGCAGCACACCAGCATGGGTCCGCTTCAGTGGGTGCTCAATCGTTTCAACCGCGGGCCCCAGCTGAAGGTGGGTGCATGCATGGGTGTCATTGACGTTAGTAGTGGTCATGGGCTGTGCGTGCTAGCATGCATGGGAGCAGTTGGCCGCCGCCATGCAATGGCACCATCGCATGCTGCACGAGACGGGTGAAGCTCCTCTGACACTTTCGCGCAGCTCATGCGACTGGCTGTACTTCTGGCACGCCCTGGAGTGACCTGACGGAACTGCTCCCATGTGGGCTGTGTCGCATGCATGCACTCATGTACACAGCCGTTTGGCGCGTTCAAGGACGGCTGGTTCAGGGAGGAGAGCACACTGTGGCCGGGTCAGGGCCTCTCCATCCGCTACGATGAGATCCTCTTTCAAGAGAAGTCCGAGTTCCAGGTGGGCGTGGCTCGTTAGACATCGCACGCGTGCGTGTGATGTGCCCCCTTAGCAGCATGCGTGACAGGCCGCCGTGCATGCCCCCTCCTCCCTCCTCCCTGACACACCGGCCACCACACACACACACACACACACA
>VFSX01000029.1:400000-425000 GCA_016618255.1 Chlamydomonas sp. UWO 241 | reverse complement strand
GCCTTAGCAACTCATCCTGTTAATTCGTTACTAAGGAAGCTTAGCTTGTGTTTGTTCGCTGTGACCTAGTCACAGCTGCAAGCACGCAACCTACTTATCTCCCCTCACCTGTCGGGCGAGAGAACAATTACCAGAGAAGTCAAAATCTGATGCCATTTTGCCTGTCGTCTTGTCTCTTCGCCTCGTCCTACTCCGACTCAGTGAGCCTTAGTAGAACGGCTTAAGCAGAAACGCATGCACGCGCACGCACGCGCATGCACGCACACACATGCGCACGCATGTGCACGCACGCGCTGCACCGCGCGGTCCGCCCTGGAGGCATCGTATGCACACAGGTGCGGGTGAATGACACACACACGCATGTGCACGCACAAACACGCACGCGCCGCACCGCGCGGTCCGCCCCGGGGGCATCGTATGCACACAGGTGCGGGTGTATGACACACACACACGTGCACACGCGCACGCACGTGCATGCACGCACACACACACACGCACACACACACACACACACACACACACACACGCAGGCCGAGTCCGTCTGGCTGCACCTCCCCATCATCCAGGCCCTGGCCGGCATGTGCACACGCACACACACACACACACACACGCCCCCCCCCCCCCCGCACACACACACGCAGGCCGAGTCCGTCTGGCTGCACCTCCCGATCATCCAGGCCCTCGGTGCCATGTGCACACACACGCGCACACACACACACACACACGCAGGCCGAGTCCGTCTGGTTGCACTTCCCCATCATCCAGGCCCTGGGCGGCATGTGCACACGCACACACACACACACACACACGCCCCCCCCCCCCGCACACACACACACGCAGGCCGAGTCCGTCTGGCTGAACCTCCCCATCATCCAGGCCCTGGGCGGCATGTGCACACACACACACACACACACACAGACGCCCTCCCCCCCCCCCACACACACACACACGCAGGCCGAGTCTGTCTGGCTGCACCTCCCGATCATCCAGGCCCTTGGTGGCATGTGCACACACACGCACACACATGCACAGACACACACACGCACACACACACACACACACACACACACTTGCCCACACACACACACGCGCACACGCACATGCAGGCCGAGTCCGTCTGGCTGCACCTCCCAATCATCCAGGCCCTTGGTGCCATGTGCACGCGCGTGTTCGAGGGCGGGTCTGTGTCGTACGGCTACTGCACGATCCCCACGTACCCGTCTGGGCAGATCGGCATGCTTGTGTGCTCCAAAGCAAAGGAGGATGGAACGGTGGGTGAATGGATGGGGGGGCGATGGACGCACGCGTGGCACGCCAGGCACGCGTCGCCCTGCCCCCACCACCACCCTCCCACACACACCAACACACACACACACGCACACTCGCTCACGCAGGCGCTGGACCCGCGCGTCGCGCGCCAGGCGCCCGCCGACACGGTGCTGTCGCTTCCCGGGATCGGCCGGCTCCAATACTACGACGCAGAGATGCACGGCGCTGCGTTTGTGCTGCCGAGGTTTGCAAAGGAGGCGCTCGGGTCGGCGCTGAGCTTCCAGGGGCCGACGGGCAACAGCGCATGAGGCTGCCGCGCCGAGCTCTCCGGGGGCAAGCGAGCGCAAGTGCGCGTGTCGCGCCTTAACCCACGAGGCCCCCCGGTACTCTAGCGTACCCGAGACCCTGTGCAGGGGGAGCGACCAGTCGCCCGAGCTCGGGTGGCTCGAGCCACTTCCTCAGCCGGGGCCTCAGCCCATGCGGAAGTGGCTCGGCGAGTTCCCGCCGGGGTCCCGGATAATTTGCACGCATGATTCGGCGCGGCGCGGCGCGCATGGCGATTCGGCGCGGCACGCATGGTTTGGTGCGGCGCGCATGATTCGTCATAACGATTGAATACAGCCTGAAGCAACAGGTGGAGAGGCAGAGCTAGAGAGGCAGAGAGGAGTAGAGACGGATGTTACGAACGAGCGGTGGGGGTGCGGAAGTGGAAGTCCAACACAAAATTCAGGTTGATGTTTGAACCCTCCCCACAACCGCGCGCCCGCTCATTATTCCTAGAGTCTCAGCAGGTGGCATGAAGGCGTGCACTTAACAATGAGATGAGCACGCACGGTCTGTACACACAAGGGCGCCTACTACAACCCCGAGCAAAAACACGAGGTCCACCGGGGCAGTTAGAACCCCAATTCGTGCCCCTGTGAGCTAGAACTCCACGTTTGGTGCTCGCCGTGCCGCGCCACGCAAGACACTGGGGCGCACGTGTGACACCCGCCACCCACAAACTCCGCCTAGAAATGTCATACATGACGCGGTGATGTCGGCTCAAAACCGTTAGTTCGACTATAGGGGCTGGTAGGCTGGCGTGCTGTGTGGCCTTGTGGGCTCTCCTATTAGAGCTCCCCTAGACGTGTTGTCTAAGCCTTAACTCGCGCCCCGGAGTCCTGCGAGCGGGGCAGCACGAGACGCCTTTACTTGCCACACCAAAGCGGCCACAGCTACCTGTTCGTTGCATCAATTCAGACGATTCGACATGCGCTGGAAAGATACGAACATGTTTCTTTCTATTTTGCTGCTCGGATTGTAAATCCAATGAGATCAGACGGAGTGCTCCTTTGTAGCTAAATACTCCGCGTTCGGGTTCGTTGATAGATAGGACGCCGGTCAACAGCGTCTGAACCTGCGGCGGACGTTGCAGCGCGAGCGTGTTGGAGGAATTCAGACGCTCCGCGACCCACTATAGTAGGTCTAATTAATGGCCACCCCCACCGAAATCGGCCACATAAGTGCCACAAAGTCGGACATTGCAAATAAACACAAACTTTCGGGGCGTCGTTCTCTCTAAGGAGCACCCCCGGACCTCATTCCGCAGCCACAAGTTTGTGATTTGGCTCATGTAGTTCGTGTTTGAAAGGCTTTCTGTGCGGTTGCGTGTGCGCGCGACACGATGTCAAAAAGTACCGAACCAAAACTGGTGCATGGCGTTGGTTCGGTACATTTCGACGTCGTGTCACGCGCACACGCAACGTCATGCGACGTCCTTAAAACGCGAACTAAATGGATCAAATCGAAAACTTTTGGCTGCGGTCATTCGTCCAGAGGAGGTGTCTTGATGGTGATCTTTCGATCCAAAGTTCGGAATTTTCACACACCATGGGCGTCACGCAGACGAGACCGCGCGCTTCGCCAGTCGAGGCGACCTTAATGGTATACGTGACAAGCTCGCGGCGCTGGAATTAGGTTCGAGAATGCAGTTTCGGCCGCGCATGGTGGCCAGAAAGTTCCATGCGCCCATGCAGTGGGGGCGCCCCTCCCCCAGCGCGCACGCCCACGCCTCTCCTTAGGCCCCGCGACGGTCCTCTTAGCCTACTATCATCCTAACACACGTCTTGGGTGCCGTGGGTGGCGGCGGGGCGGGGCGGGAGGGGCGTTTGGGCGTTTTCGGAAATGTCCATGACTTGTGTGGCCTTCGGTGGGGGTGGCCTAATATATGTTGCTTAAAGAGATGTTGCTCCAACACACTAAAAATACATAGCAGACCCGCCACACAGCCATCAGGCCCTCTGCCACAGTCGTTTCATGGGCCTTCATGCCCATGATGGGCCATGGACCATGGGCAAGTGCATCTCTGCACAGCAGATGTGCCTCTTTGTTTTCACGGTCATGCTCGGAATCATGAGTCTGACGCCGTCGTGCCACGCACGTGGCACCAGCAACCACACTCAGCTGCAGAGTGTCGCGCAGCGCTCGCTGCTGGGGAGTAATGCGTACGCGTACAGGTGAACCCGCATTTGCATGCATGCGCACACCTTGCAACAGGCCACAAATTGTGCCTGTTGTTGACTCCTCGCTCTCCTGTTGAGCAGCATGGCCATGTCATGCCAATCCCTCGCCCCCAGGGTTCACATTCTCCCCGCGAGCGTACACACAAACACGTGCAACATGCATGCCCCCGTGCTCCCTACCGTAGCGGGTCCAACTCAAACTGCACGCTGTCACCCGGGCCGTGTCAGGTAGACTCGGCTTCTTGCGCGCCGTGTTTGGTGAGTCGCCGCGGCATTCGTACGAAAAACTTGTACTAACATGCGCCCCTGTGAGTCACCCCGTCCTCCACCCCTCCCCCAAAAACAGACCGAGGACGCGGCCGGCAGTGACGACGACGTCTGCATGCTGCCAGAGTCGTTCAGGGGCAACGAGCTGGAGGACTCGCTCTGCGGGTGGGTGGCTGAATACAGGAGGGTGTCTTAGGCTGCGGCGGTCGGGCGGGCGCACATGGCATGTGTGCAGGAGGGGAGAGAGGGGTTAGGCAAGCGTCTTCAGCGCTCGTTAGGGAAGTGCTGGTGGTTGAGTCAGGGCCGACGAGGGGGGGCACGGGGGAGCGTGCACTCACTCGACCGCTCGTCTACCCCACCACGCGCACCATCTTCCCACCCCAGCCTGCGCAGCTTTGGGCTAACCTCCCTCCAATACTGCACACGCACGCACCCTCCAACACCACGCACCACCCCGACACGCACACGCACATTGCGCGTGCGTGCGCATGTGCAAATTGTGAAAGCACTTCTGAATTCCAAAATCCTCCCGCGCAGCTTTTGGGAGACCCCCTCCAACATCGCCGTCAGCAGCATCACGGCGCCTGGGTACGGCACCATCGGGGAGCTGCTGTCGTACATGAGGCAGAGCGGCACGTGAGTGCGCCTGTGTGTGTGTGTGTGTGTGTGTGTGCCATCGGGGAGCTGCTGTTGTACATGAGGCAGAGCGGCACGTGAGTGCGGCTGTGTGTGCGTGTGTGTGCGTGTGTGTGTGTGTGTGTTTGTGCCATCATGGAGCTGCTGTCGTACATGAGGCAGAGCGGCACATGAGTGCGGCTCAAGCGTGTGCGTACGTGTGTGCATGTGTGTGTCAGGGGTTTCCTTCCCGATCGGGAAACAAATTAAATCGTGCCAGAATGGCACGCTCATGATGGTTTGGGGGAGGGTGCGTTTGGTAAAGCCGACGTGCGGAGGCGACTTTGACGGAAAATGTGTGGAATCATTGAGTTTTGAACTTTTCGAAGCGGATCCTCGGACTGCAGCCCGAAATACCGACGAAGCCGGGAAATCCTCTTCGGGAAAAAACGAAAGGATGAATGGCCCCAAGGAAACCCCGGGTGTGTGTGTGTGTGTTTGTGTGCGTGTGTGCGTGTGCGTGTGTGTGTGTGATGATGATGGATTTTACAATTTTGTGTGATGCACCTAACAGGCAGCGTATTCGACTCTGCTCGGCGTATAGCGCCCGAGCGCCTGAGCGTGTGTGTGTGTGTGTCTGTGTGTCTGTGTGTCTGTGTGTCTGTGTGTCTGTGTGTCAGTGTGTCTGTGCGTCGGTGTGTCCGTGTGTCTGTGTCTACGTGTGCATGTCTTGTGTGTGTGTGTGTGTGTGTGTGTGTGTGCGCGCGTCTCAACCACATCACCGCAGCTGGATCGCCACCATTGCCTCAACTGCTCATGGATGAAGCTCCCGCTCAGTGACCCCTGGGAAGAATTTAGAAGTTTATGTTTTCCCGGCTCGGGCAACTTTGACTGCTCATACCAGGCGCAACTCACAGCGGGTGTTCACGCAACACATGCCGCTGTGCTGCTCGCGGCGAGAGCTTTCCAACGCACCCCTCCACGCCCTCTCCCACCAAGTGTGGGGTGGTTATCTGGGAGCTGAGAAATCCGGCCCCGAGCGGTTTATGGCTTGCAGGGGGATCACTGCTCCCGCTCTGCCCCTCTCCCACACACACACTGGTTTTACATGTACGCGCCCGGAAGCCCTCGGGGCGTGATTTAGGCTCTCCCCCACGTCCTCCCGCTACATATACTGTGTTACCTTCCCCTCCCCTCGTGCCCCTTGCTCGCCCGATATGCCCCCAACTGCACGGCATCGCAGCTGGATCGGCACCATTTGCCTCGACTGCCCCTGCATGATCAAGCTCCCTCCCCCTCCTCCTCCGCCCTTTCTGCTCCCTCTCTGCCCCCCCCCCCCGCCATTTCTGCTCCGCTGCCCCTTCTGCTGCCCCCCCCCCCATGCCCCATGCCCACCACCATACACCCAAAATGCAGCTGGATCGGCACCATCTGCCTCGACTGCCCCTGGATGATCAAGCCCTCGCCGTCTCCTCCTTTGCCCCCCGCTGCCCCTTCTGCTCCCTCTCCGCCCGCCCCCCCCTGCCCCATGCCCACCACCCTACACCCAAAATGCAGCTGGATCGGCACCATCCGCCTCGACTGCCCGTGGATGATCAAGCTCTCGCCGTCTCACAGCGTCGACGTCAACGTGACAGCAGATGGCCGCACATTTTTGCTGTCACCGTGGTCGTTTTCGCACAATGCGACGGGGCCCAGCTACAGGTGTGTGTGTGTGTGTGTGCACGTGCGTGTGCGTGTGCTTGTGTATGTATATGTGTGCGTGTGCATGCATTTCTATATGTGTGTGTATGTGTGTGTGGGGGGGGGGGCCGATTGTACAGTCCGCCGCACGCCTTTGATGGCATGTAGACCCTAGGAAGTGTCAACGTGTCAGCAACTGACGTGGCGTCTCTGCCGGTGAGATTCTTTTCGGCTCTACACAGCCATTCGGCTGTATTCCGGCTGTACTTTGACCTTGCACACAGCTCAACCCATGTGGTGGATTGTGAGTCTGACAAGCCCGCCAGACAAAGCACGTCAGCAGCTTTCAAATGACCTATGTGTGAGGACAAACGGTGAACGGGAGGTCAAAGCAAAATCTGGCTTTGGAAAAATTCATCAAAATCACGAAAAGAAAAACACTGAACTGACGTGGCATCTCCGCCGTGGTTGTTTTCACACGGCGGCGAAGGAACGAGCCACAGTTGTGGGCAACCCTTACCCCTAAACCCTGAAACATTAACCCCAAGTCACAAATACCTAGACACGACCGCCTCCACGGGAAGCATCATCAACGTGCGTGACGCCTGCATCCAAGACCCTGAACCCTGAAACCTGAACCCTGAACCCTGAACCCTGAACCCTGAACCCTGAACCCTGAACCCTGAACCCTGAACCCTAAACCCTGAACCCTGAGCCTTGAGCCCTGAGCCCTGAACCCAAGCCCTAAACCGTGGAGCGACAACAACTCCCTACCAACCACTCGACTCATGAGTCGAGTGGTCTTGATCAAGACGCGATGAGCCCCTGTCATGAATACACCAAATACATATGGCCAACAATGCCCAATACATAAGGCCAACAGTGCGCGACACTTACGTAGGGCCCTTTAAGGCCCATCTTCTACAGCCCCTCACTCCCCCCCTCGCCCTCCCTCACACACGTTGGTGAGCACGCCCCTCAGACTCCCCCCCTCCGCTCGCCCCTCCCCCCCCCCCCACACACACATCGGTGAGTGCACCGCTACCACTCCCCCCCCCCCTACCCAGGACGTGCCACTCCGTGCTCATCCGAACCATGGACTACCAATGCAACCCCGATGTCGGCAACATCAGCATGACGGTCTTGTTTGTGGCCGAGATGATGGCCACCCCTGATAACGTCTCTTGCTCTGGCACAAACGACACCGAGGTGCGTGGTCTGGTTTTTTGTTAGGGGGGTTGGGGCTTGGTTGTTTGGCAAAGTGAGGATTCAGTGATTTCCTTCTCGGCTCTCCACAGCCATTTGGCTGTATTCCGGCTGTACTTTGACCCTACACACAGCTCAACCCATCCAGTGGATTGTTAGCCTAACAAGCCTGCTAGACAGAGCGCATCAACAGCTTTCAAATGACCTATATATGCGGACAAACGGTCAACGGGAGGTCAACGGTCAACGCGGTCAAAGCAAAACCCGGCTGTGGAATGATTAATTAGAACTCATGAAAAGGAAATCACTGGTGAGGATCCTGGCAGACACTCACGCACTCACACGCATAGCCACCCACCCACACAAGAACACGCACACAGGACCGTGCACAGGACACAGAGAAAACAGAGAGTGTCGCGCTCGCCCCCGCCACATTGAAATCATACTGCTTGGCTTCCACCGCAAGGGACACGTGTTTTGCTGGCGGCACCACTGACGCGCGCACACACACGCACACACACACACACACACACACACATGCATGCATGCACACACACACACACACATACACACACACACACACATGCCCACACACACGCACAAGCCCCCCCCCCACACACACACACACGCACACATGCCCACACACACACGCACGCACACACACGCACACACACACACACGCACGCACACACACACACACACCAACGTCCTCTGCCCCCCCGCAGATTACGGCCGCCGTGGACTTTACGCCATTGACAATTTGTCTGCCGCCGCTGTCCTCGCGTCCCCCGCGTCCGCCCACCCTCCCCGCGTCCGCGGCACCACTGACACACACGCACCATTACACACACACACACACAAACACACACGCACATGCACGCACATGCACGCATACACACACACACACATGCCCACACACACAGGCACGCACACACACACACACACACACCAACGCCCTCTGCCCCCCCGCAGATAACGGCATCCGTCGACTTCACGCCATTGGGTAATCGTCCACCTCCGCCGTCCCCGCGTCCCCCGCGTCCGCCCTCCCCGCGTCAGCGCTCGCCCCGCCCACCTCCTAGCCCTCCTCGGCCTTCTCCTCCCCCCCCTCGTCCGCCCTCTCCGCGCCCGCCTCCCCGCCCTCCCCCACCCCCGGCCAAGCCAGATCCACGCTATTCCACCAAGGTCAAAGTCAGCGGTGCTAAGACAAGCGAGCAGGTGTGTTGGATGCATGTGCGCTGTGCGGAGCATGCAGGCGCACGCACGCATGCACGCACGCATGCGGGCATGCACGAACGCACGCACGCACCACGCACGCATGCACACACACTTGCACACACGCACGCATGCACGCACGCACGCACACACGCACACATGCATGGGCGCGCACAACTCTCCTCCACTCTCCCCCTCCCACACCCGCGCGTACCCAAGCATGCCCACCCTCTGACCCCTAAAGCAGACCGTTCAATCCACCCTCGCCAAACACACACACAGGTGGCCAACGCCAAACTCCCATCCGATGCTCGCGTGAGCGACCACACCGTTTCCATGTCGGTTGACTTCAAGCTGAACCCCGACAGTGACTATGCAGACTGCTCGGGCCCGGTGCAGGCGCAGCTGCAATCACTGCTGAAGGTGCGTGGAAGCCACACTTGATCAATCGGCCTGCAGGCTTTACACGTACGCGTTCCCCGGAGGACCCCGGGGCATGAGTCGAGGCCTAGACTCCTACACGTCCAAGGGGGCTCGACTAGGAGAGCCCGCAAGGCCGCACCGCGCGCCAGCCTACCACTTGATCAATAAGTCTGTCTCATTCTGACCACACCCCTCGGCCTGTCTGATCCTGGCTGCACCCCTGGGCCCTGCTTTGTGCCCCGCAGAGGCCCCGCAGAGGCCCTGCAGATCTAAAGGCCATGCCTTTTGTCTTGTAGACCCTGACTGCAGCCCTGATTTTGGCCCCGTAAATGCCCTGCATATGCCCTGCAGTCAAAAGACTGCAGATCTAGAGGCCATGCCTTTTGTCTTGCTTACCCAGACCGCAGCCATCCTTGAAGCCCCGCAGAGGCCCCACAGAGGCCCTGCAGAGGCCTTGCAGATCTAGAGGCCATGCCTTTTGTCTTGCTGACCCAGACTGCAGCCCTGCATTGGGCCCCGTAAAGGCCCCGCAGATGCCCTGCAGTCAAAAGGCTGCAGATCGAGAGGCCATGCCTTTTGTCTTGCTGACCCAGACCGCAGCCATTATTTGGGCCCCGTAAAGGCCCCGCATATGTCCTGCAGTCAAAAGACTGCAGATCTAGAGGCCGTGCCTTTTGTCTTGTAGACTCTGACCGCAGCCATGCTTTGGGCCCCGCAGAGGCCCCGCACAGGCCCTGTAGATTGAGAGGCCATGCCTTTTGTCTTGGAGACCCTGACTGCAGCCATGATTTTCAGGGCTCCTCTGCAGCTGAGGCCCTGCTGCAGCTGAGGCCCCTCAGAGGCCTGCAGATCTAGTTAGAGGCTCTGCCCTTCGACCTGCTGGTTCCGCCCGCTTGTTCTAGGGCCGCGCTTGGCAGGCAGCCGGGTGGTGGCTACCGCCCCTCGCACGTTTTTGTCCGGGCCACACTAACTGGACTTGAGTCTAGTCGGGGTTACTAGGACGGTATGATTTTCCAGGAAACCCTTGTTATTGTTCCTGTTACCCTGGACGTGACCTGCAGAGGCCTCTTGAGAAATTCCCTGCGCCTTGGGTGCTACATCAGGCGCCGTCTGTACTTGCGCCCCGGGGTCGGGCCGTCTCAGGCGCACCCCGACCGCTGAGGTGCCGGTGCCGCTTCAGGCACCACCCCCAACTGCCTCGGGCGTACCGACCACCTAAACTTGCGCGCCTTAGGCGTTAGGGCTGTGGCGCTCCTCACACTGGCCGGCGCTCGTGCGTGCGGACGCAAACTGAGACGCCTTGCCACCACTTGAAGCATCAGATTACAGTAAGCAGTACGCACCCTCGGGGCGTGGGATTGAGGGAGCTGCCTAACGAGGCTAGCTACTATACAAAGGGGTAGTGGGGAGGGTCAGTCAGGCGCGGCTTTGTGCTCCAGGTGCCGCCGGGTGGTGACGAACGCCTGGCCACCACTCAAAGAATCCCACTGGTCCTGCTGATCCAATCCCACTGACCCCCTTTGCGTGCTGACCCGCAGGGTCTCCTCACCCCGGACGGCATCAACCTCGCCGCTGACATCGCCACCGCATGCAAGCAGCCTTTCAGCCAGCTACTGCCACCGGCATACCCGGGTTCGGCGAGCCCGCCAGCGCCCGCGCCACCATCACCGTCGGTCGGCCGCCGACTCTTTGCCCTGGCCTGGTTCACCCAGCACGGTCCTGCTGTGGGCCGGCAGCACCGCGCGCTGTCTCAGTCTGCGCCCGGCTGCAACCCCGATGCAACCAGCATCGTCACACAGCTGGAGATTCAGGCGAGTGTGCGTCTGCGGTGTAGGAGCGTACGGTGTACAGTCACTGTACAGTGTATAGTCACTGAGTGCACAGTGCAGGAGCGTACAGTGCAGGGGTACAGTACAGTGCAGGATTGTGCACCCATTGGACTTCTGATGACACAGTGCCCCACCAGAGGGCACATGTGCCGTATACCCAGCCCCAGCTCTCACAGGCTTCGTCCGCTTTGCCCCTCAACCAGGTTTGCGACGCACGTGTGTGCGTGCGAGCGTGAATGTGCGCACAGGCACGCACGTACGTGCATCCATTGGACTTCTGATGACACAGTGCCCCACCTCTCACGGTGGCCACACAGCCGCATCCCCAGCCCCACCCCTCACAGCCTCCGTCTGCTCTGCACACCCCTTCCCAGGCGCCCTCTGACGTCAATGTGGCCGATGCCATTGCCGCGCTCAACGCTGCACTCGGTGGTGGTGACGGCAGCGGCGCCGCGCCCGGCCTCAGTGCGTGCCCGCCATCCACTGCGGATGGGAGCGGATGGGTGGAGTCAAGCACGCAGATCAGCGTTGTGAGCACGGATGCGGCTGCCGCTGGCGAGGGCACGCAGGTGGGTGGCATGCACGCAGTTGGCAGGCAGGCAGCAGGCAGGTGGCAGGCAGGTGGCACGCAGGTGGGTGGCATGCAAGCAGTTGGCAGGCAGGTGGCAGGCAGGTGGCAGGCAGGTGGCAGCAGATCAGCGTCGTGAGCACGGATGCGGATGCCGCTGGCATGCACGCAGCTGGCAGGCAGGTGGCAGGCAGTTGTCAGGCAGGCAGCAGGCAGGCGGCAGGCAGGGGGCAGGCAGACGACAGGTAGACGACAGGCAGGTGGCGGGCAGGTGGCACGCAGATCAGCGTCGTGGCAGCAGCTGGTGCGGGCACGCATGTCAGTGCCAGTGCGTCCACTGAGGCAACCCGCCTGCAGGGATTGAATTTACATGCAAAATGCCTTGTGCCACCCACCAGGACCAGGGGGTCCAAGCCCATAATCTTGAACAAAGGCTTGTCAGTAACACCATCTGTGGTGTCGGTAGTGGTGGGAGTCGCCTTCGCCACTACTTGGACAAAAAGGCGGCGCGCCCCACTGCGCTGCGCCAGTATCTCGAATAAATGCTCCTTCATGATGGACATGTTTGGCGTGCATGATCTGAGCTGCGGCGACAGTTGATGACTGGGCGTTGACCCGTGGTGTGGGCTTCAGTTATTTTGTTTTCGCGATTTGGGGCCATTTGGGGCCATTTGGCTCCACAACAATGAAGTCAAGGGTCCACTTTTGGGGCCGTGCAGCGGGGCCATTATGTAAGTGTGTGGCGCAGTGTGGGGCAGTGTGGGGCTTTGGAGGCGCCTCCGCACTGGTCAACGCGAAGTCAGCGGTCAAGGCGGTCAATGCTACGTTGGTCCACGCGCCAGGTGGACCCCGAAAAACAACTAAAATAGCCAGGGGGTGGGCAAAACAGCAGATTCTCGACCCCATGATTAAAAACTCCGGATTTTTACACCGGACCGGCGCAATTGATGTGAAAGTGGGCGCGTTGGATTCCCCTTGGCAAGAGGCTTCAAAATCCACCCTCGGATCACACACACACCAGATAGTGCAGTGATGTGGGGGTGTGAGGGGGTCACACACCGGACAGCTGGTGTGGACCACTGGTTCACACCCCCTGCAAGCCAGAATGCTCTGCAGACCTCCGATTGGGCTGGGGACGCATGCGCTGGATTTGTCTTATGACAGGGATGCCCAATGCATGGTCGTCCATGTGTTTAATTAGTTGGGAGGGTGTGGATGGGGCCTTGGAGTGTGGGGCTTTACCGGGGCGTGTGGCCGCCTTCTGAGGCCAGTTTCAAGGAGTTGGTGTGAGTCGCACAGCCACCAAATATAACCATAGATAGGGAATGATATTACGGAGCTTCCCGACAAGTCTCGACTCAAGCAGGTGAGCGGAAGGTGTAATTTGGATTGGTTGGTCCCCACAGGGACTTTTCGAAAACAAATCATGGGGTCTGGAAAAACAAAACTGCCCCCCCCTGAAAATAGCTGGAAAAAATCACTGGTCGGCTTTGGAACTTGCTCAACACCGCTTGAGTTGAACACCCACCTGGTCGCAGGATTTGAAACACGCACCGCATGCCCAGAAACCGTGCTGGACTCAACCCTAAACCCTCTAAGGGGTAGAATTTTGACAGCTG
Source organism: Chlamydomonas sp. UWO 241 (assembly GCA_016618255.1). Taxonomy (NCBI): domain Eukaryota; kingdom Viridiplantae; phylum Chlorophyta; class Chlorophyceae; order Chlamydomonadales; family Chlamydomonadaceae; genus Chlamydomonas; species Chlamydomonas priscui. Next base: position 411,802 of record VFSX01000029.1, on the reverse strand, counting down.
CCGGCCTGATTTCCCAGGGTGCGCTTGCAAGCACACGTCTCATACGCCATCAAAGGCATCCGACGAACCGCAAAACTGACCACCACCCACAAACGAAACTGTGTTTCCGTCACCCCCTCTTTCCCTTGCAGGTGTTTGCGTGAGGGCTGACGTGAGGAGGCAATGACTGGGTTGCCGCGGTGTGGGCGCAAGCTGCTCAACACCTCTTTCAACACCCACCAGAAAAATGCTCGTCATCTTCACCCCTTCTTTTGTGACTTGCATGAGGGTTGACCTGTCGAGGCAATGACTGGGTGGCCGCGGTGTGGGCTCTGGCAGCTGCTCAACACCCCTGAACACCCACCAAGCAAACTGTGTCATTGTCACCCCTCCCGGTGTGGCGTGCAGGTGTTTGCATGAGGGCTCACCTGCGGAGGCAATGACTGGGTGGCCGCGGTGTGGTAGGCAAGCTGCTCAACACCTCTGTGAGTTCAGCACCCACCAAAGAAACGTTGTCATTCCCTACGCGCTGTCATCCCACTTTTTGTCGCCACCCCACTTTTTGTGATTTGCAGGTGTTTGAAGGAGGGCTCACCTGCGGAGGCAATGACTGGGTGGCTGCGGTGTGGGCTGCCCTGGGGGCCAGCGCGTCGACGGCGCCGTGTGTGGCCGCCGCGGCCAGCGGCGGGGGCTCCGGCGGCGGGGGCTCCGGCGGCGGAGGTAGGTGGTTCGTCATCGTCATGGATTGTACAGCCGGTGTGGCACCACAACATAATGAATGATCAAGTTGCTGTACAACCCACTGCCGGCGGTCACGCGTTCGGTTCCAAAGCTCCAGCGGGACTTGAGAGAGCAGGCACGAGGCCCACCAAAAAGGTCAAGCCACAAAAGTAGAGCCCACGGTAGCGCCAACCGCGTAGTGGCGGGCACCAAGCAAGCAGCACCACGGTGCAGGCTCCACACCCAACCAACGAAGTGCAAGGCTTGTGGTTTCGCGCTAGGCCCGACCCTGCCTGGGACTGGCTGGCTCGAAACACCGCTCTCGGCTCCTCAGTGTTCCCTAGGAAGGATTTTAGTAATTATGTATTTCCCGGCTTCAGAAACTTTTCAAAGTTTCAAGACCGCTCATACCAGGCACACTACACAGCGAGTATTCACGAAACACATGCCGGTGTGCTGCTCTCGGCGAGAGCTTTCCAACGCAACCCTCCGCGCCCTCTCCACCAACTGTGGGATGGTTTTCTGGGAAATGGGAAATCCGGCCCAGAGCGGTATATGGCTTGCAGGGGGATCACTGCGGCTCCTGGCGTTGAAAATTGCCCATGCCATTGCACACAGCCCACACTGCGAGTGCACAGCCACTGCACCGCCCCTGTCCAAGCGCCCCCTGCCTTTCTCCCCTGCCCCCCTGCCCCCCTGCCCCCTGCCCCCTGCCCCTGCCCCCTGCCCCTGCCCCGCCCCCTGCCCCCCTGCCCCTGCCCCCTGCCCCTGCCCCCCCTGCCCCCTGCCCCCCTGCCCCCCTGCGCCCCTGCCCCCCCTGCCCCCTCTTCCCCCGCCTGCCCCCCCCCCTGCGCCCCCCTGTCTCCCCAGCCCGCCTTGCCCCCCCCCCCTTGCATGATTGGACAACATGCTGGCTCCCTCTAAGCTATGTTTTTTGACCTGGGAATGGTGCATTCACTAGACACTCACGCACACGCCTGGCGGCTCCCTCCCCGCCGCCCCTTGCAGGTTCCTCCGATGATGGCGGCGGTGCCCCGATCGCTATACTCGTCGGCGCGGCGGTCGGTGTGCTGGCTGTGCTCATTGCAAGCGGCTGGTGGTGGTTCTTCATCTGGCGCAGGAGGCGCAGGTGCGTGCACGAGGATGCACGTGTATGGACTCCTGGAGGAGCGCGCTGGTGCCTTTTTGTGTTGCATGCGTGCACTCGCCGCAAGCTTGCACTGCTGGCTCTCTCTTTGCTGCCTATGGTGGTGCTTCATCCGGGCTGCCGAGAGGCGCAAGTGAGTTTTGAGCATGTGCGTATGAGTCTGTGTCTGCACCTGTGCCGGGATGTGCTTTTTTGCACGCCTGAGTTTTGTGCCGCAGCCCGAAGGACACTCTTGCACCTGATACAATTGCTGATGCGCTCCTGCTACGCTTACACAGACACAGGCACGCACACACAAACACACGCAGGAAGCCCAAAGAGGACGAGGAGGACGATCCAGAGATCGGCGGCCCAAAGAAGGATCTGGATCGGAACCCAAAGAAGAAGAAGGAGGACCCGAAGAAGAAGACAGAGCCGAAAAAAACGGACCCAGACCAGAAGAAGACGGACCCAGAGCCGAAGAAGACGGACCCAGAGCCGAAGACGACGGACCCAGACCCGAAGAAGACGGACCCAGACCCAAAGAAGACGGACCCAGAGCCGAAGAAGACTGACGCAGAGCCAAAGACGACGGACCCAGAGCCAAAGAAGACGGACCCAGAGCCGAAGAAGACGGACCCAGAGCCGAAGAAGACGGACCCAGAGCTGAAGAAGACGGACCCAGACCCAAAGAAGACGGACCCAGAGCCAAAGAAGACGGACCCAGAGCCGAAGAAGACGGACCCAGAGCCGAAGAAGACGGACCCAGAGCCAAAGAAGACGGACCCAGAGCCAAAGAAGACGGACCCAGACCCGAAGAAGACGGACCCAGACCCGAAGAAGACGGACCCAGAGCCGAAGAAGACGGACCCAGAGCCAAAGACGACAGACCCAGACCCGAAGAAGACGGACCCAGAGCCGAAGAAGACGGACCCAGAGCCGAAGAAGACGGACCCAGAGCCGAAGAAGACGGACCCAGAGCCGAAAAAGACGGACCCAGACCCGAAGAAGACAGACCCAGAGCCGAAGAAGACGGAACCAGAGCCGGAGAAGAAGACGGACCCAGAGCCGGAGAAGAAGACGGACCCAGACCCGGAGAAGAAGACGGACCCAGACCCGGAGAAGAAGACGGACCCAGACCCGGAGAAGAAGACGGACCCAGACCCAGAGAAGAAGACGGACCCAGAGCCGGAGAAGAAGACGGACCCAGACCCGGAGAAGAAGACGGACCCAGACCCGGAGAAGAAGACGGACCCAGACCCGGAGAAGAAGACGGACCCAGACCCGGAGAAGAAGACGGACCCAGAGCCGGAGACGACGGACCCAGACCCAAAGAAGACGGACCCAGAGCCGAAGAAGACGGACCCAGAGCCGAAAAAGACGGACCCAGACCCGAAGAAGACGGACCCAGAGCTGAAGAAGACGGACCCAGAGCCGAAGAAGACGGACCCAGAGCCGAAGAAGACGGACCCAGACCCGGAGAAGAAGACGGACCCAGACCCGGAGAAGAAGACGGACCCAGTCCCGGAGAAGAAGACGGACCCAGTCCCGGAGAAGAAGACGGACCCAGACCCGGAGAAAAAAACGGACCCAGAGCCGGAGAAGAAGACGGACCCAGACCCGGAGAAGAAGACGGACCCAGAGCCGGAGAAGAAGACGAACCCAGACCCGGAGAAGAAGACGGACCAAGAGCCGGAGAAAAAAACGGACCCAGAGCCGGAGAAGAAGACGGACCCAGAGCCGGAGAAGAAGACGAACCCAGACCCGGAGAAGAAGACGGACCAAGAGCCGGAGAAGGACCCAGAGCCGGAGAAGAAGACGGACCCAGAGCCGGAGAAGAAGACGGACCCAGAAGAAGAAGACGGACCCAGACCCGGAGAAGAAGACGGACCCAGAGCCAGAGAAGAAGACGGACCCAGAGCCAGAGAAGAAGACGGACCCAGAGCCGGAGAAGAAGACGCACCCAGACCCGGAGAAGAAGACGGACCCAGACCCGGAGAAGAAGACGGACCCAGACCCGGAGAAGAAGACGGACCCAGTCCCGGAGAAGAAGACGGACCCAGACCCGGAGAAAAAAACGGACCCAGAGCCGGAGAAGAAGACGGACCCAGACCCGGAGAAGAAGACGGACCCAGAGCCGGAGAAGAAGACGAACCCAGACCCGGAGAAGAAGACGGACCAAGAGCCGGAGAAAAAAACGGACCCAGAGCCGGAGAAGAAGACGGACCCAGAGCCGGAGAAGAAGACGGACCCAGAGCCGGAGAAGAAGACGGACCCAGACCCGGAGAAGAAGACGGACCCAGAGCCAGAGAAGAAGACGGACCCAGAGCCAGAGAAGAAGACGGACCCAGACCCGGAGAAGAAGACGGACCCAGACCCGGAGAAGAAGACGGACCCAGACCCGGAGAAGAAGACGGACCCAGAGCCGGAGAAGAAGACGGACCCAGAGCCGGAGAAGAAGACGCACCCAGAGCCGGAGAAGAAGACGCACCCAGACCCGGAGAAGAAGACGGACCCAGAGCCGGAGAAGAAGACGCACCCAGACCCGGAGAAGAAGACGGACCCAGACCCGGAGAAGAAGACGGACCCAGAGCCGGAGAAGAAGACGGACCCAGAGCCGGAGAAGAAGACGCACCCTGACCCGGAGAAGAAGACGGACCCAGACCCGGAGAAGAAGACGGACCCAGACCCCGAGAAGAAGACGGACCCAGACCCGGAGAAGAAGACGGACCCAGACCCGGAGAAGAAGACGGACCCAGACCCGAAGAAGAAGGCCGACCTGGAGACCAACCCGGAGAAGAAGGCCGACCTGGAGACCGACCCGGAGGCCGACCCGGAGAAGAAGACCGACCCGGAGAAGAAGACCGACCCGGAGAAGATGACTGACCCGATCATCACCCCCGACCCGATCATCACCCCCGACCCCATCATTATCGACCCCAAACCGCCGCCGCCACCGCCCATCATCCTTGTCAAGCCCAAACCCATCGACATCCTCCCTCAGCCCATCCTCGAGCCGGAGGACCCGGGGCCGGGGCCGGACCTGGAGCCCGAGCCGAGTGGTGAGTGTTGCCACACCCTGTGGTTAGATGATTTGGACGTTGGGCGGCTTGTCGGATAGGGCGGATGGGGTGGGTGGATCTTGCTGTTGCTGCAGATTGATCTATCCTACAGCATTCCCTACTACCCCCACCCCCACCCCCACCCCCTTGCCCCCCAAGTTTGTGGACGCCCTAGGCGCTGCATCCCTCAGGAGATCCACAGGCTCACCGATACATCAGCGAGTCCAGGCCCTCCAGCCCCAGTGGCACAAGGTCGCCGCATCTTGGGCGTCTAAGGCCACTACCCAAGGCGTCTGTGGCTGAAAAGGCTGTCCCTGAATAGCACGGCACAACTGTTTCCATTGGGGCTAAACAGCAGATTTTCACCCCGCGGACACGTTTTGGGCAGCCAAATGTGCATTCCATGGCACTGAGGGCGCATCCGGGCTCCCCGCCACTCGTGGATCCTCCAGCATGTTGATGGAGATATATACAAGTAATTGGAAGGTCTTCAGGCAGCCTCCATGACAACTCTGTCGTCCATGCCCCCCTGGAGGGTGGGACCTGGCCATGCATGACGCATGGGGCGCCGGCTGAGCCCCATGCAAACGAGAGCTGGACAGCCATGCACTGCCAGGCGGGGACCGTTCCAGTCAGCGCCAGTCGGCTCTGCCGGCTTGACTGGCCACAAGGCCACTACTGTGACCCTGAGGAAGGTCCTCTCCTATATGCTCCTTGCCAGACATGTCTCTCAGAGACCGCTGTTTGGGGTAGTCTAGCCGGCGGGAGCGGTAGTCTATCGGCCGGGAGCCGGCGGTACTCTAGTACTTAAGTGTGCTGGAGTATCGGCGGGTGATCTCTAGTAGAAGAGTAGCCTGCTTAGCTGGAAACCCCGTGTTACTTGTTACTTGTAATTTATTCCTAATGGGGGTCTCGAGTGTGCAGTGCCGCTGTGTGGGGCTGTGTGCACATTAATTTGTACTTCGTTCACACTTTTCCCACACTTTGGGCCACATATCAACGCCAGCAGCCTGCTCACGCCCCCCCACGCCATAAAACCCAGGGTATGCTTATTTAAGACTGTCATGGAGGCCTGGGTAGCACTGGATGGACACCGAGGCAGGTGGGACTTTAAACCCACAGCGCCCAGAAGCCAAAGAGACAAGGTCCGAGCACGCCGCGAAGCGCCCCCCCTCAAACGGGCGCGCAAACGACCACTAACCACGCGCCCACACCCACTGCTGCACTTCTGCGCAACAACGACCCTCAGTCCAACCCATTGGCACCCACGCAGGCGGAATCAGCTGGGTACTGGACAAACTCATGCCCCCTGGCACCGGCACGCGCAACCTCAACGAGCTGATACTTCGCCGCAGCGGCCTCAGCGGCCTCTCTTTGGCCTCGCCGAAGCGCAGATCCAATCGCGTCGCGCCTGATGCCGTCGATCGGTTGTTCACCCCGATCGACCACCTTACATGCAGCTGCGAGGGGCACATACAGCGGCGGCTGCGCTCTAAAAGCGCGGGTGTCATCCGTTCAGAGGGCAAGTAAAAGGCACCTGGTGCAGCCCCGACACGCCGCAACCTGAAGGAACAACGGACTTGGGACCATGTTGCCTGTGACTGGCCTAGCTCGGGCACCAAAACCAAAACCTTAGCCACTGGGCCTCACAGTCGGAGAGCCGGGTGTGGGTTCCCGCTCCAAAAGGGTCGGACCCTCGAGATGTCAAACCACTCGCTGGTTTGACATAAGCACCCTTCGTGCCAACTCCTTACTTGACATGCGCGTGGCTGTTGCATTGCCATATATTCAAGCGCAGGAGTGCGACCCTGGGTGGAGGAGGTGGAGGGGGGGCAGCAGACGGGCGGCGGTCGAGGGAGACGAGGAGGTGGTCGAATGGCCGTTTAACACCGACCGCAACTGACCTCGTCGGGCCAGTGCTCACGTACATAGGGTGGGGCTACTAGTAGAAGCTATGTTTGGGGGTGTGGCACATGCGTGCTGCAGCTAGGAGGGTCCTCCTGGGTTTCTCCATAAGGTATCTGGGAGTGTTAATAAGACTCAGTGCTGAGGTGCTGAGTCAGACGGCACGCCAGCCATGCAGTCGTGGCTAGTTGGTTGGGGAACGGTTGGAGCGTGGCCCAGCCCGGCCCACCTAGGTTTTTGCGGTCGCAGCAGGTGTGGACTTAACTTTTTCTGAGCGCTGGCTGGCAGATTCACTCCGTGTCTCTGCCGGTTTTACAGCTGTTGCATGTTGCACGCCCGGAGGACCCCGGGGCATGAGTTAAAAGGCCTAGACTACAGATCCAGGGGGGCTTTACTAGGAGAGCCTGCAAGGCCACGCAGCACGCCAGCCCACCGGGGTCGCTGACGCTCGTGCCTCTGCAGCTCATTGCCATCGTCCAGGTTAGAGAGTGAGAGGGGGGCCTTAATAGTCTGTGGCCTGCCTGCCCCAGCCTTGTTTACAGTTTACAGTTTACAGTTTACAGAACGCACCCTCGGGGCGTGGGATTGAGGGAGCTGCCTAACGAGGCTAGCTACGATCCCCAGCCTTGCAGAAGCCCGAGGGTCTCGCTTTGCAACCCACCCGCCATCACTACGAGACTGCACCTATTGATCGATTGTAACACTCCGCGTCTCTACCGCTCGGTGCCTTCGCCCAGTGCCCACTGTGTTCCATCAGGGAGGAAGACCCATGGGGTCCATGGTCATGACGATGATGTGGATGCTAGTCAGGGACACCTCTAGAGGCGTACAAGACCGTGCTCAGCGCGTAGGGCCTCATCACCCACCCCCACAGCCTTGTCCCAGCTGCTGCTTGTGCCCTCAGATGCAGTGAATGATGGGCAAGCACCACTGCAGGGTCCCCCACCAGTAGCAGCGGTGGCAGGTGAGGACTGTATGCTTCCGAGCAAGCAGCGCCCCATTGGGCCCCCTCACCGCCGGTGCTCCACGCGGCGCGAGCTTCCCACCCCTGGTAGGCTGGCGCGCTGCGTGGCCTTGCGGGCTCTCCTAGTCGAGCCCCTCTAGACGTGTAGCCTAGGCCTTAACTACCGCTCTCCTGGCAGGCTGGTGCGCTGCGTGGCCTTGCGGGATCTCCTAGTTGAGCCCCCCTAGGCGTGTAGTCTAGGCCTCTACCGCCTCGGGGTCCTCTGGGCGTGCGCGCACGTGTAAAACCTGTAAAACCATGCTTCTCTTGGGCGGGTACCCTCTGCACCTGGAGCATGGATGCCGGGCCGAGCTGCGGTGCCGAGCACGCTGCATGCGGCTGCTGTCGCACTGCTAGCTGAGGCCGCCCACTCGGCTTCCGTACTGCCCAATGTACTTCACGTTCAGAGCAGTTCACGGCAGCCAAAATGGCCGTTTCAGTTTCCTAACGTCCCAGAGTACGCAAACCATCCACCCGCCCATCCACGCACGCCGCGCAGGCGTGCAGCGCGCGCTGCCCACCCTTGTGCCTCTCCCACCCCAGCTGCAGGCCAGGGTGGCACGATGCGGCCGCATTCGGGTTTTTTCTCCACATCTCCTCATCTCCTTATCTGCTTTATCTAGAAACGGAATACGGATTTTGCAAAAAGTATGAATCCACCCCTCAGCCACACCCCAACTTTCCGCAGAATCGTCCGTTTCGAATAATTTCGCTTGAAATCGACATCCGCCCGACAGAAGTTTGGAACTGCTCTGAAATGTGAAAACCGTCTCGGTTTACTTGTAGTTATTCGAGGATGAAGCTTGGATTGGGGGGGGGGATTTTGAGGCATCCTGTGTGAATTCGTTGGGGTTCGAGATCATGAACGGGTCCGGACCCAAAATAACGAAATGTTGGAGGAGCTTCGAAGGATTTCGTAGGCCCACACCTGGCTCACAGACACCACACCACGGGAATAAAACGGCGGTCGAGAAATAGGATGAGGTGGCTGTTCAACTCCAACCAAGCGCGCGGCAACCTAGACCTTGGCCCTTGGCCCTTGGCCAGTTCCCATGCATTCATGTGGGGTGGGTCTACTATTACCAGACTAGTGGCGGTGGTGCGGCGCACGCGTGTTGACACCACGGTGGCGCTGCGCGTAATCGCGCACGTGTGCGGCGCCTCGAACTGCAGAGCACCGTATTCCCCACCGGTCTCATCCACCGGACCCAATGAGGCTGGACTGGGGCCGGGTGCCTTCAACACACAGCTGCAGGAGTCGGACCTGGGCTTCAAGGAATGTGGGTGGGACGGGCGACCGCTTCGGCAGAGACTAAGGTCGGCGAAGGTGAATCGAGACAAGCACAGAAGTTGGTGTGGCAGTGGCGGGACCTCCCCCTCTGCCAGTTCATGCAGCGCAAGGATCGATGGGGCGACCGCGGCAGCGGGCAGCGGTCTGACACAGGAGATGCGGCAACGAGTCTGCCCACCTTGCGCTGCCACCGCCTGAGTGGCCCACGGGGCCTCTTGGGCTGCGCACCCCACGAGGCAGGTTCCTCAATCGCCACCACGAAATGGTCCACCACCGCGACTGTGCTGCCAATGCGCGTTAACGGGAACTATTGCCGATGGGTCGGGAATGAGATGCTGAGGTCGTCGTCGTCGTCGTTTGCATAACACAACGGGAGCGCCTAGACCCTGAGTAAAAACACAGACCCAAAGCTACTTCTATGCTGAGGGAGATCTCTCTGGAGAGGGATGGGTGTGGACTTGATGGTCAAACTCCTTCAACTCTGCCTGCGTTCAACTTACGTTCGGCTGTTGGGGCGAATGTTGGCGGCGACTGAGACAGCGGGAGCAGCAACACTGGGTCTGCACGGAGTTCATGCCATCTGACACAGGACAGGGGCCACTATAGCCCGTAGGACACCGCTGTGTCACCATCCTTGTTTCGTCTAGTGCGTGCCAGGTGCGTGCCTCGTGGATGCTGTCAACACAGGGGCGCTGTCTGTGCTACTTGCCAGCTACTAGCCAGCTCCACGCTGGACATGCCGGTGCGCGTGCGCACGCCCTGATGATAACGCATCCCCCAATTGCGCTCTGATGGTGTGCACTACTGGAATCACGCGTGATCAGTGAAACTCGCAGAACCGCAGAATGAATTTGCAACACTGGCACGACTTGGGAAACGAGCCGCGCCCCCGCGCCGCCCGCCGCGCCCGCGCGTCACCATGGGGCGCGTGTGCGAGCTATCCCTCATAATCACATGCGCTCCCGACGGTCAGTAGAACCAACTGTCCCGACAGTTGGTGGTTGCCACTGTCAGCTGGCGATACCAACTGCCGACAGCTCAGTACGACTTGGCGAAAAGCGCGACCTCCGTGGCAGGACCGCCAGTCATGAGGCACTTGTGCGGTCCGGCCGGCTGGGCGAACGGGAAGCAGCGCAGCGTCGCCTGCGTCTCGGTCTGCGGGTGTTGGCAGTGAGAGGACGCAGATCAGAGCAGGTGCATCAGCCGGCAGCAGAGGTAGAAGCAGACGCAGCAGCATTGGGGAAGGCGGGGTGGGTCGAACGGGACGCAGCGTCTGTCTGCGTCTTGGTCTGCTGTGGGTGGCAGCGAGAGGGCACAGTGCAGAGCAGCAGCAGCAGCAGCCGCCGCAGCAGCAGGGCAGCAGCAGGCAGGCAGCAGCAGGCAGGCAGCAGCAGACAGGCAGCAGCAGGCAGCAGCAGCGGCAGCAGCAGCAGCAGCAGCGGCAGCAGGCAGGCAGGCAGGCAGGCAGGCAGGCAGGCAGGCAGGCAGGCAGGCAGGCAGGCAGGCAGGCAGCAGCAGCGACAGCAGTAGGCAGCTGCTGTTCAAACAGAAAGCAGCGCAGCGTCGCCTGCGTCTTGTCTGCGGGTGGGTGGGTGTAAGCGAAGGTGCGGGGCGGAGCAGGCACGTCAGGCAGCGGGGGCAGCAGCAGCAGCAGCAGCAGCGGCAGCAGCAGCAGCAGCAGCGGCAGCGGCAGCAGCGGTAGCATCTGCAGCGGCAGTAGCAGTGGGGAGGATGGGCGGGGAGCTGGGAGGACGGGTGCAGCGCGCCGGCGGCACACAGCGGGCAGCGTCAGAGATGGCGGGGACTGTGGCAGGTCCAAATCACTGCAATCGCGCACGCGTGGTGCTTTCGCATGTGGCGAGCGGCACTGCTGACAGTTTTCACTCTTCAGTACGCACCCTCGGGGCGTGGGAGCTGCCTAAAACGAGGCCAGCTACCATCCAAAGGGGTCGTGAGGGGGGTTGGCCAGGGGGGCTCTGTGCGGCAGTGCTTCTGTGTCTACGACTTGGCTACTAGGCTCCGTCGTATCCCCAGTCAGCGGTTTTGGGAGACGCGTGCCCCAGTCGACACACCAAGACTCCCGCCACCATACTGAGACTCCGATGCGTCCCCTACATCCAAGACCACCGGCAGGTAGCCTGATTTGTCAGCTTTCCAACGTGCCCACCCTTGTCAGATGGGACTCAGTGCGTCAGCCATGGCATGCATGAATAAAATGTAAAACGCGTGCCCTGATCCGGGCAAACGGCCCCAATACCAGCACTGTTCCACACCTTCACAAGCTCCTCGTCGGCGTCGCTGCCGGCCCACCCGCCGCGCGCCCACTTGCCTGCATGTGCGTGAGTGTGTGTGTGTGCGTGTGTGTGAGTCTTTGCGTGCCCACTTGCCTGCGGACGTGTGAGAGGAAGAGAGTGTGTGGATGCGCGTGTATGTGTGTAGGACAGTGTGTGTGTGTGTGTGTGTGTGTGTGTGCGTGTGTGTGTGCGTGCATGTGCTAAACCGCGCGCCGACGTGCGCATGTGTGAGCGTGTGCAAGGGCGTGTGTACATCGGGGCGAGGGTGGGCGTGGGGGTGGCATGTGCCGCGCGCGCACTCGCCTGCGGGTGTGCGGGTGTGAGAGTGTGTGAACGTGCATTTGTGTATGTGGCGGACTGTGTGTGTGTGTGCGTGTGTACAGCTGTGGGAGTCCATATGCCATGATCTGGTTAAGGGGGGA
>VFSX01000029.1:295000-395000 GCA_016618255.1 Chlamydomonas sp. UWO 241 | reverse complement strand
CGGGCGGCGGGGAGGGGGGGGGGGTATTTACGCCGTGCGCGGGCGCGTTATTAACGCCATGTGCGGGTGCATGTACGTGTGTTATTCATGCTGTGTGAGGGTGAGGAAACATGCCCCGTGTGCGGGGGGTGGGGGGTGGGGGGTGCCGTGAGCGTGCCTGCAGCGTCTTGGCGTCGAGATTCATTGCCTCGATCCTGTAGGTGCGCTCGGCACCTGCGCGGGTGTGCAGGGGGAAGGGGGGGCATTTATGCCGTGCGCGGGCGCGTTATTCACCCCGGGTGAAGGGGGTGGGTGGGGTGCCGTGTGCGTGCCTGCAGCGCCTTGGCGTCGAGCATCATCGCCTCGATAGAGTGCGTGCGCTCGGCACCTGCGTGGATGGGCGGGCGGGCGGGGGGGGGGGGGGGTATTTACGCCGTGCGCGGGCGTGTTAGTAACGCTGTGTGCAGGGGGAGGGTCGGCCAATCTCACCTCGCGAATGCACTTTGCGGGGTTGCGGGGTGGCTGACGGAAACACTGGGGCTTGGCTGGTTGAGCTCTACCCGATGGGATCGTGAGTAGCCAATCGCTCCCAATGGCTCCCAGGAGCCCAAACCAAATTGACTGCGGGCACCCCAGTGATTTCCTTTTCAGGATGTTTAATTAATTATTCCAAGACGGATTTTGCTTTGACCGCGTTGACCGTTGACCTCCCGTTGACCGTTTGTCCTCATACATAGGTCATGTGGAAGCTGTTGACGTGCTCTCTGGCGGGCTTGTCAGACCAACAATCCACTGGATGGGTTGAGCTGTGTGCAGTTACAGTTACATCGGCTTTCCAGCAAAGACTACCTCTAGTCCTAGTACCACCGCCTAGACCAAAGTCCAGTTCTGGCCCTAACAATTACTTGTGAGGGGCGGTAGCCACCAGCCGGCTGCCTGCCAACGTGTAGTCCCAGAGCAAAAAGGAGAGCTATTGTGCGACGCCTCCAAAATAGGTCCTAACTGCTTCCAGGGGGTCAAGTGGCGCTTGCCAATCTACTTGACCGCCGTGGTGGAGGGGCCGGCTGTGTGCAAGGTACAAAAAACAACCGGCATACAGCCAAATGGCTGTGTAGAGCCGAAAAGAAAAACACTGGCCCAGTGGGGCACCGCCACCCACCTGCAAACGTCTCGACGCGCGACTTGCGCCCCACAACGACCGGCATTGCCATCTGGCTGGTCGCGAAGTCGGCGTACACACTGATCATGCGCATGGCCTGTGCAGGGTTGAAATTTTGGGGGTTCAAACCTTTTCAAGGGTTCATATTCAGGGTTTGTTTGCAAACATTCAGGGTTGAAATGGTTGTGAACGACCGGCAGTGCCATCTAGCTGGTCGCGACGTCGAATGTACACACGCCGATCGTGCGCAGCACCTGCGCAGGGTTGGCGGTGGTTTGGGGTTAAAACCAAGGGTTAAGGGTTAACAGGGGGCGTTTGTTGTTTGCTAATTCGTGGGGCTATGAGGAGTCGCACGACCGGCAGTGCCATCTGGCTGGTCTCAAAGTCGAATACGCACACGTCGATCATGCACACCGCCTGCGCAGGCGTGTACGGTCGAGGTCCGGACAGGTAGGTATTACAGGTTCTGGACAGGGCAGGTTTGATGCAGGGTTGCGTTGTTTTGGGGGTGAGGGCTGGTCGCAAAGTCGTATGTGCACACGCCGATCGCGCACATCGCCTGCGCAGGGTTGGCTGTGGGTTTTGGGGCTTTGGGTTTTAGGGCGCAGGGTTCCGGGCAGGCTCACACAAACATGTACGCCATCAAAGGCATGTAAATCTGTCGTGTGGACTTGAGCGTGCGCACACGTGCGGTCCAGGGGTTTCCTTCAGGGTCAGCAATTCTTTTGTTTTTCCCGGAGAGGGTCTGCCGGTTTCGTAGGGCTGCCCGGAGAGCTCCCCACGCGTTCGTAGGGCTGGCAATTTTTCCCAGGGGCTGCGCTCCCGGACCCCCGCTGTCCGTGGTGCTAAATTGCTGTGATAGAGGCTTTCACACGAGCTGCTGAGAGGCAGGGACATCTATTTTCTTTACAGTACACGCCCTCTCCCTCTCTCTCTCTCCTTGCTACGTCGGCATGTGTGCGTCAATGTTCATCAATCCATCAATCACTAAAAAGCGGGGGGCTGCTTCACATCACCGTGTGAACACCATCAATAAATCATCTTGAGGTTTATAAAATGCAGAATCAATCAATCAATCAATCAATCAGGGGACAGCAGCCAACAGCAATCAAGGCAACGTCCGAGCACGCCGCGGGGCGGTGTGCAAATCCGGCGAAGCTCCCCCCTCAAACGGCGCGCCAACACCCACTGACACGCGCCCACACCCACCCCAACACGCGCGCCCACACCCACACCCACGCGCGCTCACACGCGCACACGCACACCTGGTGCCTGCAAGGATGAGCCGCGTGGAGCCTTTACGAGTTGCGGCATAGCACACACACACACGCGCACACGCACACACGCGTACACACGCGAGCGCACTCGCACACCCGCGGACGCCCACACACACCCACACACACATGAGCGTGCCTGCACACACACATACGCACATGCACAGAGCAGGCCAACAACACACGCAGACACACACACATGCCCGCACAGATGGGTGCGCGCAGCATGCGCATGCAGCATGCATCAACGCATGGAGATACGCCACACTCACAGCAGCCCCTAGGAATGCACATGGATCGCTTCAGTCAGGGCCCATGTGCTAAGCGACATGGGTAGAAGGGGCAGTTCCTCAGTTCCGTAACCCGTCGTCGGAGTCGAGGACAATCGGGTGGGAGAAGCGGGCTTGGGAGAAGCGGGCTTGGCAGTGGCCTTCGGGTGGGCTGGGAGACGCCATCACCAGGCCGGTCGGCTAGCTCAGAGACCACAAAGCCGAAAGCCCGATCGGTTTGGCGCGCCCTTTGAGCGCCCGAAGGCAGGCCCTGCGGGCCTGCACACTTTTTCGTGTTGCCCGACCCCCCCCCCCGTTCAAACCTTCAGGTTTCCGCCCTCTCAACCCCTATTTTTTCGTTTCCCGATCGGGAAGGAAATCACTGGTGTGGTCGCGTGCACACACACATACACACACGCACACACACACACACACAGAGCCCCCCCCGCCACACACGCACGCACCTCTTCCTCAGCCTCTGCTGGCGTCGCGTGCGCGGTGTGGCCCTCGTGCCACAGGAAGTAGAGTGTGCGCACAACCCGTCCTCCACACGCGAACCCAGCCCCAGCCCCAGCCCCACACCCAGTCTTAGGCCCAGCCACACACACAGCAGCACGCACACACACACACACACACCTCCTCCTCATCCTCTGCCGCCGTCACGTGCGCGGTGTGGCCCTCCTGCCAGAGGAACTCCAGCGTGCGCACAAACAGGCGCGTGCGCATCTCCCCCCCTCCACAGACACACACACACACACAAACACGCACTCCCATGCACCCCCCCCCCGCCACACACACACACACACGCACCTCCTCCTCAGCTTCCTCTGCCGTCGCGTGCGCGGTGTGGCCCTCCTGCCATAGGAACTCCAGCGTGCGCACAAACGGGCGCGTGCGCATCTCCCATCGGTGCACGTTGCACCACTGGTTGAGGAGGAGCGGGAGGTCGCGGTAGGACTGGACCCACTGTATGTGCATGTGTGCGTGTGTGTGTGTGTGTACGTTTGTGCGTGTGTTTGCGTGTGCGTGTGTGTGCATTTTTTTTGTGTGTGTGTGTGTGTGTGTGTGTGTATGTGTGACGCGCTCATTTGGGGGTATGGCCATTTGGGGGTTGGGAAAATGGCCGTCCAAGGCCCACCAAAGACATGGGGTTGGGGGGAGCCGCCGGCACGCAGCGCCCTTGGTGAAACACATTTGGGGGCAGTTGCACACACCCACACTGCCCCTTTGCCCTCCTCCCTCAACCCCATGCTGCATTCCGGTTTGGATAGCACCTGTAATTATCTTTCCAATGCACTTCGCATGCAATTCGAATCTTCAAAATCCATGCAGTATCGAGTGATTTACAGCATATACGCCAATTAATTGCGACACGGGTTTGGGGGTAGCCCCGAGCGTAAGTGACACTCTCGACACGGGTTTGGAGGTAGCCTACCCCCAATCGTACCCCCAAATGAGCGTGTCACTACGGTAGGACTGGAAGGTAGTCTTCGCTGGAAAAGCCGATGCTCCTGTTCCTGTTCCTGTTCCTGTTCCTTTTCCTGTATGAGGAGGAGCGGGAGTTCGCTAAACGAGGTTACGTACAGCGATCATGCAGGGCTGGCTCCGCGTCACACCACCATCCCACCAAACACGGTGTGCATCACTGGCACACACACCAGTTGTGTCATGAGCGCCCCCGCAGCCCCTGCAGCCCCCGCTGCAGTGGCAAACCGAGAAATTTGGGAGGAACTTGCGGGGGGCATCGGGCGCTTCGGTCCAAAAAGTGTGAATACGACGATGTTCGCAGTTCTCCGCAAAAGCAACGCCTCCTGCGGGGGCAATTCGGCAGTTTCCCTCCGATGCTGCGGGGACAAACAGGGCATTCTTGGTTTTCTTAATGACACCACTGACACACACACACACACACACACGCACGCACGCACACACACACACCTGTCATCACTCACCTGCAAAAACATGCGGCTCACGATCGTCTCGGACGTTGGCCGTACACCCTCTCACCCACACACCCTCTCACTCTCTCACTCTCTCACCCAACTTAACCCTTAACTCGTATTCAAGGGGTATTAAAAAAAACTTGAAATAAAAGCTGAACAACAACATTTATTATTAATTTATCTATTCATTAATGAATAAATAATTATTTAAACCACAAAACAAATCACCTGTGAGAACATGTGGTTCACAATCGTCTCCGAAGTCGGCCGAACCACAAGCGGCTCCTCCAGGTCCTTACCACCGCCTGCACACGGTGTGTGTGTGTGTGTGTGTGTGCGTGTGTATGCGTGTGTGTGTGAAGGGTCAAGGGTTTAGGGCATCGGATTAAGGGTTTATAATACGCTGTGAAAAGGTTCACGACACCACGAACGGCGACTCCAGGTCCTTCCCACCTCCTGCACACGGTGTGTGTGTGTGTGTGTGTGTGTGTGTGTGTTGAGGGTCAAGGGTTTAGGGCATTGGGTTGAGGGTTTGTAATAAGCTGTGAAAAGGTTCACGACACCACGAACAGCTCCTCCAAGTCCTTGCCACCACCTGCACACACAGACGCCCAAAACAAAGCCCCCAACCAACCCCCTCCACACACACACACAACCAACCAACCAACCAGGCGTTACATGAGGCCGTCAGCATGCACCGGCAATGCCTGTACTACAAACAGCAACACACACACACACACACAAACACACGCACGCACACACACACACACTGCACACACACACGCGTGCAGCACGTCCCGGGACGCCCCCCCAACAAACACCCCACCACAAATACGCACACACACGCACACACTACACGCACACACGCATGCAGCACGTCCCGGGACGCCCCCCCACCCCCCCCCAAACGCACCCTTGGTTACGCCAGCTCAGGCGCAAAGCCCTCGACATGCTGCGCCGTGTACGAGTAGGGGATGAGCTGCCCTCCCACCACACACACACACACACACACGCATCACAGCACCCACCCCCACCCACCACCCAAACGCACCCTTGGTGACGAGCGCCAGCTCAGGCGCAAAGCCCTCGACGTGCTGTGCCTCCTTGGCGATGAACGAGTAGGGGATGAGCTGCGGGAAGTAGCAGTTCTCGTGGCCAGTCTCCTTGAAACGCGCGTTTAGGTAGGCCTGGATCGTCTCCCAGATCGCGTAGCTGTAGGGCTTCATCACCATGGTGCCTGCGCGCGGAGCAGCGTTTTTGTGGTTTTAGGGGCCTGTTTGTTTTGTGGGTTGAGGAGGAAGGGTTGAGGGTTGAGGGTCGAAGGTTGAACGCGCGTTTAGGAAGGCCTGGATTGTCTCCCAGATTGCGTAGCTGTGAGGCTTCATCACCATGGTGCCTGTGCGCGGAGCAACGTTTGGGGGGTTTTAGGGGTCTGTTTGTTTTGTGGGTTGAGGGTTGAGGGTCGAGGGTTGAGCGCGGGTTGAGGTTGGCTTACATCGTCTCCCAGACCGCGTTGCTGTAGGGCATCATCACCATCGTGCCTGCGTGCGGAGCAGCGCGGGGGGGGGGGGGCACTATGGGCTCAGGGGACAGTTTGTTTTTATCTGGGTTGAGGGTCGAGGGTTGATCACGCGTTTAGGTAGGCCTGGATCGTCTCCCAGATCGCGCAGCTGTAGGGCCTCACCACCATGGTGCCTGCTTGCGGTTCAAGAGTTTAGGGTAGCCACTGCGCCGCTGCCCCTTATCTTAGTTGTCTACCCCTACGAGTTGTTTTTCGACAATGGGGTGTGGATTCACACCTTGGTTGAAGGGTGGGGGATGGGGATGTCTCTTGCCATGATTTTTCTACCTCAAACACACGTTCTTCGGGAACAACGACGTCGTTCGGGAACTACGGGGTCGTCAACTAGGAGAGGATCTCCCCTGGCCCACTAGGTCCACGCCAAGTCCTGCTCGCACCCAACCAGTGACCCCTCAGGGCCTGAGAAGGATTTCAGTCAGTAATGTTTTCCCAGTTCGAGCAGCTTTGACCGCTCATACCTGGCGCAGAACACAGCGGGTGCTGACGCAACGCGGGCCTTTGAGCTGCCCTCTCCCGGCGAGAGCTCCCCCACACACCCCGCCACACCCCTGGGCGCCCTCTCCCACCAAGCGTAGTTTCCTGGGAGATGGGAAATCCGGCCCCGAGCGGTGTATGGCTTACGCGGGGATCACAGCCACACACCCCTGACAGGCCCGTAGTCCGCGAGCCCCCGGCCTTGACAACCACGTCAAAGTATCAGCCCGCACCTGCCCCCTGCCCTCGCCACCACCACCACCACCAACAACAACAACACACAACCAGCCCGCCTGTCGCGCACCCCTGACAGGCCCTTAGTCTGTGAGTCCCCTGCCTTGACACCCACGTCAAAGTACAATTCCGTCCCTGCCCCCTGCCATTCCCCTGCCCCTCGCCACCACCACCACCACTAACAACACACGCAACCAGCCCCCCCGTCGCCCACCCCTGTCAGGCCCGTAGTCTACGAGCCCCCGGCCTTGACAACCACGTCGGAGTAGCAGCCCGTCCTGCCCCCTGCCGCCTCGCCACCACCACGAACAACAACAACAACAACCACAACAGAAACAACAACAACAACAGCAGCAGCGGCAGCAGCAGCAGCAGCAACACCAACAACAGCACACACAACCAGCCCCCCTGTCGCCACCCCTGATAGGCCCCTAGTCCGTGAGCCCCCGGCCTTGACAACCACGTCGGAGTACCAGCCCGTCCTGCCCCCTGCCGCCTCGCTACCACCACGAACAAGAACAACAACAACAACAACAGCAGCAGCAGCAGCACCAACACCAACACAACCAACAACACACACGCCACCACCCCCCGTCACCCACCCCTGACAGGCCCGTAGTCCGCGAGCCCGGCCTTGGCGACCACGTCGAGGTACCAGCGGCTGAAGTCCTCACTCAGCGGAGTGATGGCCTCCTCGTCCTTCGCCTTCCCGTCCTTTCCCTTGCCGCCGCCGCCGCCGCCCTGGCGTGTGTGTGTGCGTGTGCACTTGTGTGTGTATGTGTGTGTGTGTGTGTGAGTGTGCGTACATGCCTGACCATGCAACATCGCCATGCATGCATGCAGGTTCGTGTTCGTGCATGTCTCCATCCCCCATCGCGCCCATTACACACACACCTTCTGCTGCTGCTGCTTGGCTGCCTTCGCCTTTGGGGACGCCTCGGGCGCCTCCTGCGTGCTGGCCGCTAGTACCCACGAGGGGCGCACACCGGACTGCCCAGCAAGCCTCACGGCGCCCATCGGGGCGCGGAGGGCGGCGTGCCCATGGGTAGGTATGGACTGAGAGCGTGAACTGCTGTAGCCGCACGCGCTGCCGCGCACGAGCTGGGTGGCGGGCATGAGGATGGGGATGGCGTACTGCGTGGCTAGTGGACTGCTGCTGCACTGCACAGTGACCTTGTGCCTAAACTGGCGCGACTCCCAACTACAATGATAATGTATGCGATGCGCCTTGTACGTGGTGACGACGGGGTGTGGACTCCCATGCCAAGTTAGCCACACCGGTGTGCACACCCAATACCGAGCCAAAGGCTCTGTTTCTCTCCAGTAACATTTGTTGCTAACACCATATCCGGGGAGGGGGTTCCAATGCAAGGTCATCAAACAGTTTCCACATGCCTGCCATATGCAGGCATGTGGAACGAAACCTTGCGCGCTGATGTTGTGTGTGCTGGGGCTGCGCAGTTCAGTTTTGTGCCATGCACAATATCAATTGATCGATATAAGGTCTACTCAACGCATGATCTTGTGGGGTCCGAGAAACTAGCATCATGTGTAGGTGCCACGGCAAACCAATTCGCAAAACGCGGCGCACGGGATGCGCCTACACCGCTGCTGTCCATCGCGCGAGCATCGCACGCACCGCCTCGGTTATTGGGTGTGCTACAGAATAACTTGCGCACAAAACGCACCACCCACAAGGGGGATATAAAGGAGCAAGAGCCCGGGGGGGGGGGGGGGGGGTAGAGCCGCGCCGGGCGAGGGGGGGTGCGCGGCAAAACCCAAATGGCGAGCCCTTCCACCCTCACACCCCCCGCCGCCGTGCGTCACGTCCCGCCTCCCTTTTTAGGTTGGCCTCCGGCTTCCAGAGCCGCCCAACCACCCGTCCGGGCCCACCTACCCACACCCGTCCGCCCCACATCGCCAACCACATCGGCCCATATCGCCGACCACACATCCCCATTCACATGTCTGCGTTGGCGTGCTGCTGCTGCTGCACGCCGAAACCGCCAAACGCCGCATCGCGCTGCTGTAGCACGGCCGCGGCGCCTGCGGCTGCCACGGCCTCGTGCACGTGCTGCGCCTGCTGCAGGTTGAGCGCCATAATCGCGGCCATCGCCATGGGGTCGCCCCCCCCGCCCCCGCCCCCGCCGCCGCCGCTGCCGCCGGCGCGCGCGTGCTGCGCGACCGCCGCGACCGCCATGGCCTGCTGTTGCGTCATGTGTGGCGCCGCCATCATCGGCGCACTGCCCTGCATGCCCCCAGTCTGCGCGCCACCGCCGCCGCCCGCGCCGCCGCTGCCGCTGCTGCCGAGCATGCCTGCTGGCGCGCCGCCGCCGCCGCCGCCGCCCCCGACGCCCATGCCCATCATGAGCTCGACCGTCGACGCGGCGCCAAACTGCTCCTGCTGCTGCTGCGCCATGGCCTGCTGAGCCATCGCGTGCTGCACGTGCTGCTGCGCGCTGCCAAACTGCTCCTGCTCCTGCTGAAGTGCCATGGCCTGCTGCGCCTGCTGCTGGTGCTGCTGGTGCGGGTGGCCGCCTGGGGCGCGATGCTGCTGCTGCTCCTGCTGCTGGTGCTGCTGCTCCTGCTGCTGGTACTGCTGCTGCTGCCGCGCGCCGTGCTGCGGGGACCCGTACATGCCGCCCGGCTGCTGCTGCTGCATGCCGGCGCCAGGCCTGCCGCCCATGCCCATCCCGCCCATCGCGCCCATCCCGCCCATGCCCATGCCGCCTGCTCCGCCCATCCCGCCGCCTATCATCCCCCCGCCCATCATCCCGCAACCCAGCGGCAGCATCCCGCCACGGCCGCTGCTACCGCCGCCGCCGCCGTGCTGCGGCGGCTTCCCGCGCCTGGCCGCGCCGCTGCGCCCGGTGGGCGGCCCACCACCACCGCCATACCCGTCCGAGGCTCCGCTGCCGTACCCACCCCCGCTGCCGCGCGCCTGCGGGCCGCCCCCGGGGTCGCCGCCAGCCCACGGGAAATGCTGCTGCTGCTGCTGTTGCTGCCGCTGCTGCTGCTGCTGCCCGTTGTTGCTGTGGTGCGACATGTGTTGCGGCGGTTGCTGCTGCTGCTGCTGCGCCGCCTGGCTCTGCAGCGCGAGCTTCTGCAGGTTGATCATCGTGTTGTCCTGCGGGGGACGATGCGTGTGTGTGTGGGGGGGGGGTGAGGAACAAAATTGTAGGCGTCTCAACACGACCACGACACAAAAGGCAGGATATACATACTGGGCCTGTGCCGGCGCGCAAACGCGTTCGGCATGCGCGTACATGCCCCCACCCACCCACCACACACACACGTACGCATGCGCGCACACGCAAGCCAGACCCTCCCCCCCCCCCCCCAAACACACCTTAGGGTTGAGCCCGTGCCGCCACACACACACACACACACACACCTTTGGATTGAGCCCGTGCCGCCACACACACACACACACACACCTTTGGGTTGAGCCCGTGCCGGCGCGCAAACGCGTTCGACATGCGCGGCGCGGTGAACCCGAGCAGCGGGTTGAGCGCCGGCGGCGGCGGTGGCGGCGGCGCGCCGCCTCCGTGGCCGAGCCCGCCGCCCATCCCTCCGCCAAGCCCCCCCATTCTGGCCATGCCCCCGACGAGCCCAGCCATGCCGCCGTCGAGCGTGCCCACGCCGCCGCCGCTGCCTCCGCCCGCACCGAGCGGTTGCGGCGCGAACGCGTCGAGATGGCCCCCGCCGCTGGCGCCGGCTGCGGGGTGCGCGCCGGTGCTTGCGCCGCCGCCACCGGAGCGGCGCTCGGGCGTCTCGGGCGCGGCGGTGCCGTGAAGACTGCCTGTTGGGGCGTGGGGGCATGGGGCGTGTGTGTGTGTGTTTTACGAGAGAGAGTGAGAGTGAGGGAAAGAGTGTGAGAGGAGGAGAGAGAGAGTGAAAGAGAGCGAGGGAGCGATAGGTGAATGTGTGATGGAGAGTGACCCCCCCCCACCGCCACCACCACCACCGCACAAACACACAACGCGCACACACGCACCCGCTAGCGACGTGTTGCTCGCGGTCGAGTCCCCACCACCGTCGTGGCTTCCGGGAGAATGGAACGTGGAGTTGGGGTCTTGCAGCAAAGCTGCGTGAGCGCGCTTGTACGGCAGCCCAGCCGCGCCTGCAGTGTGTGTGTGTGTGTGTGTGTGTCTGTCGCGCGCGTGTGAGTGTGTGTGTGTGTGTGCGCGCGCGCGTGTGTTGTTATCGTAACCGTGCGCACGCACAGCGGTCGCACCTGGTGCAGCCATGGGCTTAGGGGCGCCGCCTGGATGCCCCGACCCAGCGCCACCGCCGCCGCCCCCGCCGATGTTGATGTCAACGTCGAGTGACCCCGGCCCGCACGCCGCGACCTCGATGAACCCCGCGGCCGCCATTGAGAGCGAGTCGAGCAGCGTCCCGTCTGACCCCCCGCCCATGCCGCCGCCGCCCGACGCGCCGCCGCCCGACGCGCCGCCGCCCGACGCGCCGTGCGCGCCGACGCCACCGCCGCCGCCGCTCGCGCGGTCGATGCCGGACACGCCGACCCTGCCGCCCAGGCTCGCCGAGTGGTCGCGCGCGCTGGGCGGCGGCGGCGGCGGGGGTCCGCGCGCGCCGCCAGCCCCGAAGGGCGGGCCGCGCGCGCTGCTGCCGCCGCCCCCGAGCGCCGCCGCGCTCGCCGCCGCCGCCGCCATCATGACGGGGGGGACGACGACGCCAGCGAGAGAGAGCTCGTCGGACGAGGGGAGCCACGTGAATGTGGGCGTGCGGAGCTGTGGGGTGCGTGTGTGTGTGTGCGTTTACGTGTGTCGTGGTGGAAAAGGGGGGCGCAAATGGCGCCGGCATGCATGCACGAACACAAGCATAAACACGCACACACACACACACACGCACAGCTGCACACACACACTCACAGCTGCACACACAACCCCCCCCCCACACACACACACCTGCACGAGCGAGTGTGCAAAGAAGCACACCGCGCGGTGGCACCCCGCCCCGTCCTTGCACAGCTGTGTGCGGTAGCGCGATGGGTGAAGCCAGCCCTCAAACACGCCGTGCGCAAACGGGCACGCGTCGCCGCGCACGCAGAAACCCTGCAGGCGTGTGTGAGTGTGTCAGTGCGGTCGGAAGTTTCTCGACGTGATGGCGGTCTTGTGATGCGGATGTGGTCGATTGTACAGTCCCTCGGACGCCGTCGATGGCGCATTGGACCCGGGCGTGTGTGTTTGTGCTTGATGGCGCATGAGACCCGGGCGTGTGTGTTTGTGTCGGTGCCATCGAAAGTTGTGTAGATGTAGATGTATGTGTAAAAGCGGGCTTCTTAGCGTGATGGCGGTCTTGTGATGCACACGCAGAAAATCTGCGGGCGTTTGTGTTTGTGTCAGTGGTGTCGAAAGTGTTTTGGGGCGTGGTGGCGGTCTTGTCTTTGGAGCGTGATGGCGGCCTTGCCTTTGGAGCGATTGGGGTCTAGGTCGCGCGCGAAAGTGTGACAATATCAGATGCTTCCACAACGGCGCGTACCGCCTTTAAACGCGTCATTGGTGTGTGTTTGAGAGAGGTTCTCAACCCTTGAAAACAAATGCCAGGGGATGCTTTAACAAGAGCCGTAATCCAGGCTGCTGTAGCGGTGGGATCAGTAACGGAACGAGTGAGCACCTGATATTCACAGACTCCCTCGTGCAGACCTCTGAAACGCTGGCTCAGTTACGCGATCATGTAAGATACTGAGATGGAGAGAGGGAACGGGAGAGAGAGAGGGCGAGAGATAAAAGAGGAGAGAGCGAGGGAAGAGAAGAGAGGGAGAAGGGAGAGAAGAGGGAGAGAGAGAAGATAGAAGAGAGCGAGAGAAGCGAAGAGAGGGGGAAGAGAGAGAGAAAGACAGGGGGGGGGCTGGCATCGTGCAGCGAAGCACGGTCAACACACACACACACACACACACAAACACACACACCTGCTTATAGTCTGGGCACGCGATTGAGCAGTACCGGAACTCCCGCGGGTCGCGGCGCCGCGCGTTTTCGGTCGGGTGCGAGAACGGGCACGAGCGCCAGTCGTGTGCGCACTTCTTTGAGCAGCGCTCCACCTATGTGTGTGTGTGTAATCGTGTGTGTGTGTGAGAGAGTGTGGATGTGTGTGTGTGTGTGCGTGTGGATGTGGATGTGCGCGTTGCAGGGACGGGGCGCGGAACGTGTCGGCAAATGCACGAGCCTCGCGCTCGGCGTGTGCGGGTCCAGACCCCCGCCCCCCTGACACACACACAAACACACGCCTTTCCCTTCCGGTGTCGCTCCCGCCCCCCGCCGTCTCTCCCCGCCCAATGCACAAGCGGACGACGTTGCTGCAACGCGTGGCACGCGTCGCAGCACGCCACCATCGCCCGCAACGACACCGCCACCGAGTGGCATGCCGCATGCAACCCCCGGTGATAGGGGTGATAGGGGTGGTGGTGTTGGCTGCAGATGGCCCCAGCTGCATGCTGCTGCGTGCATGCTGCTGCATGGCGAGCGCGTGACTCACCTTGAATCTGAACATGCGGAACTCGTCCGAGGTAAACTCTGGCTGCGTGAGTTCGGTCGTGGAGAACGGCAGGCCCTCTGGCGTGAATGTCTCGCCTTCGCGGCCGCCATGATGGTGCTGCAATCGGACGCACAATCAGCGATGAGTCAACAGAGCGCAACATTTGGCGCGATGCAGTGCAGCCCGTGCGGCCTTTGAAGCTTGGGCGAAGCACGTGCGTGCCTCCTTCACAGGTGTGCGTTTCGTGCGTCCATGCTCACCTGGGGGCCGCCGCCAAAGTGCTGCGAGTCGCCGGGCTGCCCCCCCACGCCGCCGCCGCTCTGTGCCTCAGCAGAGTTTCGCGCAGCGACAGCACTGCGAAGGAATTCCACGACTGGGCCCGATCCCGTGACGTCGGCGTCCAGTGCGATCTGTGACCAGCAACATGCATGGGGAGGGTGGGTGGACGCCATGCCCATGCAAGGGGTCAGAGGGAATCCCTCTCTGCAAACTGCACACTGCATAGCGCATCCGGGGGCTGCCGGTGTCCAGTGATGGGAGCTTGCAGTCACGCGTGGGCTCCATGCACGCCGCATGCACGGCATAGCCTGGTCAGCTGCCTTTTGTCGACACAAAATTGCCACCCACCACGTCTGTGCCCCCAAGCCCCCCACCTGCAAAGCCGTGGCGCCATCCTCTGCTGCTGTGGCTCGCACATCTGCGCCGTGCGCCAGGAGGAGCGCAAGCACGCCGAGAGCCGGGGGCCCGCACTCTGTGCAAATCATAAGAGGCGTCCTCCGCTTGACTGTGACTGCCGCCTTGCCGCTGCCTGCCTGCTCTAGCCCGCTGCTCTTGGGGTCTGCGCCCCAGTAGAGCAGCGTGAGCTGGGAATCGAGCTGCCCGGAACTGACCAATTGCGCAGCCACCGCTCCCTCGTCGCCTGCCGCAATGTCACGAAAAAGGCAAGTGCTTTCCTGTAACAGCGGCGCCCACCCGTGGCCCTGCTGAACAAAGTGCCCACAGACGGCTCCAAAAGATGTATCGCCCTGCATGGCAGGTCCTGGGCTCTATCGCCCCTCCCTGCGTGCTGCCGTAGGTATGAAATGGAGCTGTCAAGTGGGGCAAAGAGATATGATATCCCCAAGTGTGGGGGGTGTTGTGTGGGGGGTGTTGTTGCAGCCCTGGGTTGCACAGCAGCATTGCGCATTGCAGGCATTGCCTGCATGATCCATTGCAAGCAGGAAGTCACACCGGCATGCATGCTCTAGGAGGCATTTACTCAAGGGTGTGCGCAAAGGCCTCGGGCCGAGAGGACAGAATGGGGAAGTTGGAGGACCGCCGGTGCGTCCTCTCCCTCATGCCTGCCCACGCATGAGGGGGTGAATGACAGGGGCGGCATGTTGGGCAGGGCCTCCCAAGGAGCAGTTCGCGCCTCGGTGTGCACAGTACACAGCCGACAAGTGCACAGCACGCGCTGACCAGCGGCCTCTCCCCGCCGAACAACACCAAAGCTCCAAGGCCATGGTGCGCACCTCTGTCTATATGCATGCAGATGCGCTCAAGACGAAGGTCGATGCGGAAAGCGGTGAGGCTGCCTAGGGCGGCAGCGACGCATAAGGGAGGGGCGGTACCTGAGTGCAGAGTTGACCAAATGCGTAGGTGCGGGCAGGCAGGCGTCGCAGTGCTTTATCGGAGAGGCGGCAAACCGCCGTCGGCGGCATGGAGGCGGTAAGTAATTAAAGGCTTTACTGGCAGACCACCGCCATACCTGAATCGAACGAAAACGCAAAAAATGCCCGAAATAGTTTGAAATCGACTTGTTCACACTTTCCCGCAAAAAAATCGCTGCCTCCGGCCAGCCTCCGGCAGTCATCATCAAAATCCATCCAAGATGCATCGAGGGGACGGCGGCCTCGTCGAGCACACAGGAAGTGGGAAGTGGTGGGTGTAGTCTCTACATCTCTGCTCCTCGACCAGCTACGTCTCAGGAGATCTAGGAGGATCTCCTGTGCCTCTTTCTGCAACAAGTAAAATCCCCACAGCATCACCGAGACACAGATATACGTTGGGGATGGGGCGCCCTGAGGCGTGCCTCCAGGGCCCCTTTGGTTCTCCGCCACGCCGCTATGCGTGAGCGCTCGCAGCGGCTGCAGCACCTCGAGCGTGTTGCTCAGAAGTAGTCGACATCTAGCGCCAAAGTCGTTAGTCAGGTGGGTCGCCTCTCTGGGTCCACTGTCCCTCTGGGTATGCTGCCCTGTGCGTTCGCAAGCGCCTGCAGCGGCTGCCGCTCCTGGAGCGCGCCGGAGAAGTTGAGTGGGCCTCCCGTCGCCACGCCGTTGCGTCGGTGAGCGCCCTTTAGGGCTGGGCCTGATACGTGCCGCCGCGCCGTGCCACGCCAGGCAGCATGCCATGCCACCGCGATGCTGCGGGGTTGCAAGCGCCCGCAGCGGCTGCAGCGCCTCGGATGATGCGCAACGCGCGTGCTCACGGGACACGCCGCCACGTCGCGAGCACCCTCACAGCAGTCACAGCTTGTCGCGGGCGCCGTGCACGCTCACCAGCGCGAGAGCGAGAGTCTGCGTGGGCCTCCTTGTGTCTGCTGCAACCTGGGTCAGTTGCCACGCAGCCACGAGTTGGCGCACCCCCACCCCCACAGCGGCTGCAGCTCATCGAGAGCCGTGCACGCTTACTAGTGAGACTCTGGGTGGGCCTCCCTGTTTTTACAGTTTTTACATGTTCGCGCCCGCAGGACCCCGGGGCGTGAGTTAAAGCCTAGACTACACGTCTAGGGGAGCTCTACTAATAGAGCCCGCAAGGCCATGCAGCGCGCCAGCCTACCAGACTCTGGGTGGGCCTCCCTGGGTCTTCTGCACCCTGCCCCCGCGAGTTTGCGAGCACGCGTAGCGGCTGGGAATGCCCCTTGGTCGGTGGCGACGTGTGGGCCTACAACCGAGTCGGTTGCGCCCAGGCAGGCAGTACACAGACTGTAACACCGATCACCATCGTCACCATCACGAGTTTGCGAGCGCGCCCAGCGGCTGCAGCTCACCGAGCGCCCCTGGGTCCGTGGCTACGAGTGAGGCGCGCCGACACGGTCGGTTATGTCTGCATAGGGATGTTGGGGGCCGGCCGCGCCGCCGGCAGTGTCGGCCGCGGTTGGCCGCGTGCACGCGCAAGCTGGGGAGGGTCGTGGCGACCCATGTGTGTGTGCAGCCGAACGCCACGCAAGCTGCAGCATCCATCGCCACCATCGGCGCATCACTAGTTAGCGAGCGCGCGTAGCGCTGCAGCTCGTCGAGCGCCCCTGGGTCTGTGGCTACGAGTGAGGCGCGCCGACACGATCGGTTACGTCTGCATAGGGATATTGGGTGCCGGCCGCGCCGCCGGCAGTGTCGGCCGCGGTCGGCCGCATGCACGCGCAGGCTGGGGAGGGTCGTGGGGACCCGTACACGTGTGTGCAGCCATACGTCACACGCCAGGCTGCAGCGTCCATCGGCACCATCATGAGTTTGCGAGAGCCTGCGGCAGCTGCAGCTCTTCGAGCGCCCTTGGGTCCGTGGCTACGAGTGAGGCGCGCCGGCACGGTCGGCTATGTCTGCATACATGTTGGATGCCAGCCGCGCCGCCGGCAGTGTCGGCCGCGGTCGGCGGCGTGTGTACGCGCAGGCTGGGGAGGGTCGTGGGGACCCGTATGCGTGTGCAGCGAAACGCCACGCAGGCTGCAGCATCCATCGCCGCCATCGGCGCCATCACGAGTTTGCGAGCGCGCGCAGCGGCTGCAGCTCCTCGAGCGCGTCGCTCACGTCGATGCCGAAGAAGTTGGCCGGCTCGGTGAGGCAGTAGGCCTGGGTGCGGGGTGGGGCAGGGTGCGGGGGTGGGGCAGGGTATGGAAGGGAGAATGGTGAATACGTACGGCTGGTGCGGGGTGTGTGTGAACTGTGTGGGCAAGGTGTAGGGTGAATCAATACGCA
Source organism: Chlamydomonas sp. UWO 241 (assembly GCA_016618255.1). Classification (NCBI taxonomy): domain Eukaryota; kingdom Viridiplantae; phylum Chlorophyta; class Chlorophyceae; order Chlamydomonadales; family Chlamydomonadaceae; genus Chlamydomonas; species Chlamydomonas priscui. The sequence continues at coordinate 377,641 of VFSX01000029.1, read as the reverse complement.
GCTTGCAGGGTGGGGCAGGGTGGGTGCAGGGGGTGGCAGTACGCCTGGGTGCGGGGTGGGGCAGGTTGCGGGGGTTGGGCGGGGTGAAGAAGGGGGAATGGTGAATCAGTACGCCGGGGTGTGGGGTGGGGCGGGGTGTTGGGGGAATAACAACGCCTGGGTGCGGGGTGGGGCAGGGTGGGTGCAGGGGGGGGCAGTTCACCTGGGTGCGGGGTGGGGCAGGATGAAGAAGGGGGAGTTGTGAAGCAACACGCCTGGGTGCGGGGTGGGGCAGGGTGAGGAAGGGTGGATCCGTACGCCTGGTTTTAGGCTGGGGCAGGGTAGGCCACGGCGCAGGTTCATGCAGTACGCCTGAGTGGGGCAGGGTGAGGAGGGGGGGGGGATCCGTACGCCTGGATTCAGGGTGGGACAGGGTACAGGGGGCGGCAGCACGCCTGGTTGCAGAGTGGGGCAGGGTGAGGAAGGGTGGATCCATACGCCTGGGTGGGGCAGGGTGAGGAGGGGGGGGGGTCCGTACGCCTGGTTTCAGAGTGGGACAGGGTACATGGGGCGGCAGCACGCCTGGTTGCAGGGTGGGGCAGGGTGCAGGGTGGGGCAGTGCACCTGCGTGCGGGTTGGGGCAGGGTGAGGACGGGTGGATCCGTACGCACGGGTGCGGGGTGGGGCAGGGTAGGCTACGGCGCAGGGTGGGGCAGTACGCCTGGGCGCACATGAGAAGGAAGTGCGAGGTAAGTGAGGTACCGCCAACTGCGAAGAAAGAGATCCCCCATTCTATGCGCGTGGCCAAGACGTGGCCTGAAAGGATAAACAGCCGGTTTAGGAGGATGCGGAGGAAATTAGCACGCACACCCCCACATCTCCCACAATACTTGGCTGCTGATGAAGATCGAGATACCCACAGAAAGCTGGTTCTCAGACCTTTCAGGTGTTACATTTGGTTTGGTCTGAAACAGTCGAGAACTCCCACAACTTGAATTTGATCGCATGGGGCCGAAACTCCAAACGTACCTGGAACTCGTCCACGTGCACATCCTCTTTATAGCCGAGCCGCCCCATGAACGCCGCGATGTATACGCGCTGCTTGTCGGTCAGCACGTCTGCCCACACGCGGTTGACCTGCCGTGCGTGTGTGTGTGTGTGTGTGTGTGCCGCGATGTATACGCGCTGCCTGTCGGTCAGCATGTCCGCCCACACGCGGTTGACCGTGCGTGTGCGTGTGTGTGTGTGTGTGTGTGTGTGTGTGCCACGATGTACACGCCTGCGTGTCGGTCAGCACGTTTGCCCACACGCGGGTTGACCTGCCGTGCGTGTGTGTGTGTGTGTGTGTGCGTGCGTGCGTGCGTGTGTGCATCAGGGCCGTACAGGGGGGGGCGGCTGGGATCCGGAAAATCGGACGGGGTCTGGCAAAGGCATCCGGAAGACCGGACAGGGTTCTGGCTGGCCGTCCGGAAGTGTGAAAAAGTGTGGACGTTTTTTTTATTTTTTACACCGCCCTCTCTATCTTCCTACGCCATTTACCCAAATCACAAAGCCTGCTCATTCCTGTTGCCAATCTGTACATATGTACAAAGCGTGTTTATTCGGTATGCTCTTAATCTTAAGGACTACTCTTGAGTACCTAGTTGCAAGTAGAACTTATAGATATATACTTCAGTCGTCTGCACCCTCTGCGCGCTCGTGCGTGGCCGCACCCAGTCGTTGTCCTCATCTACCACAAAGACCTGCTCAGTAGCAGTGACCCCATCGTCGAGGGTGACCTCAAAGTCACCCTCGTTTTGGATGTCGTCGGCACACCTCTCAAGATAAAACTACAAGCCTTTAGCTTGCCTTTAGCTGGCCTTTAGCTGCCCCTAGAAAAACAAAACGTGATTCTGGACGCACTGAGCCAGCAAAATAGGGATTTGCAGCAGCTCAGCGAGGATTTCTTTTGGATTTTGACTTGCCTAAAAGTGTTCCAGCCCCAAAAGAGATGCTAGTAATGGGATTTGACCCCGGGTGGGATGGTTTCTCACTTTGGCTAACCACAAAAAAGACGGATCAAGGGTTGGAACGTCCTCCGGCACCCCGGATGCGGGCCCTCCAGGCCGAGCGTCGGCCGCCGGAAAAACCGACATCGCAATCTGCGCGCCATCCGCATTTGAGCCCTTCGAACGATAGGCATCTGGATCGGATCTGTTTGTACGGCCCTGGTGTGCATGTGTGTATGTGTGTGTGTGTGCGTGTGCGCGTGGGTGTGCGTGTGCATGTGTGTGTGCGTTTGCATGTGTGAATGTATGTGCGCGTGCGCGCGCGCAGCAGCAAGTGCGCATGTGCCCTCAGTGTGCACCAGCAGCATTCACAAGGAAGCAGGCAGCGTGGCAGCCACACCACAGCACTGCCCTCAGTGTAGCGCAGCATTCACAAGGAAACAGTCAGCGTAGTGCACTCAACCAGCACACCGCAGGGGACATGCTGAATTCCCCCCCCCCCCTTTCCCCCCCAGCGCCCCCCCCCCTGCCCCCGATTTTCTCGGTTTGCCCCCGCAGCGTGGGGCAGGAAGCCCGAAAGCATAAAACCTAGGCGGGGGCTGTGGGTGCCGTTGGTACCCCCACTGGCGTGCGCGGTGTGGGGGTGCAGGTGATGATGATGGATTTTACAGTCTGACACCAGTAACGATGTATTCGACCTGTGTCGGCGCTAGCGCTCGACACCTGAACTCAGTTTCAGGCTGAAACTGGCTGGCTACCTGGTAGGGGTGAGCAACCCCCCACGTGCGCGCACGCCCTGGACCTGGTCAGGGCACTAGGCCCCCTGGTAGCTCGCCTCACGTGGCAGCTCCCTCGATCCCACGCCCCGAGGGTGCCCAGCTGTCAAACTTGTAACTGTCAACTGTTAACTGTGCACCGCTGTGTGGGGAGCCAGAGCAGGCGAAGGAGGTGGCATGACGGGGGGGGGGAAGGCATGCAGCGGGTGTGGACGCAAAGCACACGTGGCCGCCCGTGTGCGCTGTCCGTGTGCGCATGGCGCCGCCTTGGGGCCTGGGCCGCCGCCCCACCGGCGAGCAGGTTTTAACCCGCCCACTCGCCCCCCACGCCCCCCACGGTGGCCACGATGCGCGAGGCGCGCGGGCAGCGCGCGCGCTGCTGCTCCTCAGTGTCCCTTGGGAAGGATTTAGTCATCATTTATTTCCCGGCTCAAGCAACTTTGACCGCTCACACCAGGCACAATACGTACTGGATATTCACGCAACGCATGCCGTTGTGCTGCTCTCGGCGAGAGCTTTCCAACGCACCACTCCGCGCCCTCTCCCATCAAATATGGTGTGGTTTTCTGAGAATTGGGAAATCCGGCCCGGAGCGTTATACGGCTTGCGGGGGGATCACTGCTGCACCACCGTCAGTGGTCAACAGTGAGTCAACAGGGCGGGCACACACATGCGGCACATACACGCATATAACACACTGCCCTGCCGCCGGCGGGTGAGCCTGCTCGTCCGAGCAGTCGCGGTCGCTCTACAGAGTCGGCTGGCGCAACTGCCTCCCAGCTGCTGCCCCCCCCCCACCACACGTTAACCCCACGGGCACACCTCCGCTCGATACTCCTCGTTCGTGTAGTACCGCGCGTGGCACAGCTCGTGGCGCAGCGTCTGCGCGTTGCCCTTGACGCACGCGATGACATAGCGCACGCTGTACTGCACGTTCTTTGGCAGCACGCGCGCGAGCTCCGGCTGCGTCATCTCGGCCTTGGGGAAGTTGTGGCCCTGGCGGTTCTTGATGGGGCCGTCCTGGTGGGCGGGCAGGCGGCGTGTGCATGAGTGTGCGTGCGCGCAAGGGGGAGCATGACTGGGCAGCATGGCGTGGGCAGAGCTGTCCCATGCGTGTCCCATGCATGCGCGCCCCTGCACGCATCCCTGCGCGTGCAGGGCTTGCACCCACCACCCGGTCGGAGATGGGGTCCAGCATGGGGTTCATGACATCAGCGGAGGCGAAGCGCAGCACGGCAATGCAGCCATCCACAATCTGCAGCTCCGAGGGTGGCGCCATCCTGCAGTGGCCCCTTTGGGGCTACTGGCCTAAGCAAGCTTGTACCACTTCTAGCTCCATCAGAGGGGCGCCTATCGGTGTGCCGTAGCGAGCCCTGCGTAGAGTAGTGTGATGTGTCCACACCAGCCGCCTGGACATGTTTCCGCGTGCGCCTCGCCAAGGCCTCTTCAACCAAGCCGTCGCAGCCATGGTGCGTATTTCTGTCCTCGCGGATGCGCTCAAGACGATGTACAACGCCGAGGCTCGCGGCAAGCGCCAGGTGCTCATCCGCCCGGCCTCCAAGGTTGTGATCAAGTTCCTGCAGATGATGCAGGTGCGTGGGGTGGTCGTATGGGAGGGTGCAGGGCGTGCCATGCGGGCTGGGCATTGGGGCGTAGCCATGGGGCCTTCGCACGATGCCCGCCGGCAGCAGCGCGGCTTGCACAGGGGGGGCCACGCAGGCGCCTCCATGCGCGCCAAACATCCAGCAGTGTGCTATGGCGGCGTCAGAGAGCGGTTGGGTCGCCCGCACGCAGCGTGAGTGCATGGCGGCCGCCTCAACAAGCATGGAACAACTTCGTGCAGCAGAGCAGCGGCATGCTGCGCTGGGGAGGAGCGTCGTTGCATGGTTGTGTATTCGCCTGCACAGTGGGGGATGCTGAGCCTCTCTGGGTGATGCTCCCCCCGCGCAGAAGCACGGATACATTGGCGAGTTCGAGCTAGTGGACGACCACCGCGCGGGCAAGATTGTCGTTGAGCTCAACGGCCGCCTGAACAAGTGCGGCGTGATCTCGCCCCGCTACGACATTGGCCACGCTCAGCTTGAGGACTGGGTGGCCCGCCTGCTGCCGTCTCGCCAGTTCGGAGTCATCGTGCTCACCACGTCCCAGGGCATCATGGACCACGAGGAGGCGCGCCGCAAGAAGGTCGGAGGCAAGGTGCTCGGCTTCTTCTACTGAACAACGGTGCGTGTGCGGGGTGGGGAGGGGCGCATGGGGCGGGCATGCAACCATGCGCATGCATGGGTTGCCCATGCGTGCGCCCCTTGCGTGCATGAGGGGCATGCGGATCGGCATCGCGTGTGTGTGTGTGTGTGTGTGTTTGTGTTGCGGGGCAAGTGCCTCTGGTTTGTAGCACGAATGGCGAGCAGCGCAGCCCATCTCCACGGAGCAGACGCACCCGGCCACACTCACGCGGAATCCATGTGCTCGGCACACGCAGCCGCCATGCGTGCGGCTGCGTGGTCTGTGCACGCACACACATGGGTGGCGCCACACGCATGGGCTTGGGGACGGGGCGAGCACACGCACTAACATGCACCCACTCATACCCGCACATAACGCTCACCGGCGCACACCACCCGCCCCATCTGCCGCCTTCCCACATTGCCGCGCCGCGATGTTGGCTAACGAGCGGGCGTGCTGCTGCTGCTGCAGGTCACCATCCGTCGAGAGTAGGTGTGCTGTGGTGGACTCCCAGCAGCAGCGACTCGTCTGCCCGCAGCGCGGCCGGTGTGTAGGGACCCGCCAGCCGGTGCAAACAATGTAACGTTAAGATACACGCGCTCGTGACGCTCTCTCGTGCCGTATACAACTGCCGCTGTTCATTCAGCCGTGGCGCAGCTGCAAAGGACTGCCTGAAGATTGCGATTGCGCATGGCATGGAACGCACGAGGCGGGCAGGGTGATAAGTGAAGCCTTTGTGCCTTGTGCTTGCGACTGTGTGGCCACGTTTCAGGCCTCTCCCCCCTCTTGTCAAGCTGGTGCCTCATGCTTGCCACCAAAGTTTTACAGGTTTTACACGCACGCGTTCACGCCCCGGAGGACCCCGGGGCGTGAGTTAAGGCCTAGACGTCACGTCTCGGGGAGCTCTACTCGGAGAGCCCGAAAGGCTGCGTATTGCGCCAGCCTGCCAGTGGCCATTAAGGTGCCAGCGCGCTCTCTGCCTGCCTGCCCCCCCCTCCTGCTGGCCAGCCCTCTCGCTGCCTGCCTGCCCACCTCCAGCCAGCCAGTCAGCCCTCACGCTGCCTGCCCGCCTCGCCCTCTCCATGTCGTACTTGAGAGCGGGCTGGCTGGCATGGAGGGGGGCGGGAGAGAGAGGGCTGGCTGACATGGAGAAGTAACAAGTAACAAGTAACACGGGGTTTCCAGCTAAGCAGGCTACTCTTCTACTAGAGACACCCGCCGATACTCCAGCACACTTAAGTACTAGAGTACCGCCGGCTCCCGGCCGATAGACTACCGCTCCCGCCGGCTAGACTACCCCAAACAGCGGTCTCTGAGAGACATGTCTGGCAAGGAGCATATACGGTTACTCTTGTATGCAGATGACCTCGTGCTCATGGCAGAGACGCCGGAGGCGCTCCAGCGCTTGCTAGATGCACTTCACGTTTTTTGCAGGACGCACGCTCTCACTGTCAATGTCCGCAAGTCTGAGGGGGTGGTGTTTAACGACCAGTACTGCCCGTCACGAGCGCCAGGACAAGGGTGACCCTGATTTACGCTGGTATGGACCTGCCCATGAATCACGATTTTAAAAATCTGGGCATGCTTTTTGGGAGCCGTCGGGCAATGGGCGCGGGGCTGGAGCAGAGGCAGGGGGCGGGCCAGCGTGCACGCTTCGCCCTAGCGCGCAGATACAATGCCATGGGCCTCCACAACGTGGGAGTAAAGGCGCGCCTGTTCAACGCACTGGTGCGACCTGTAATTAACTACGGGTGCGAGATCTGGGGCCCAGGGTTGATGGCGGGGGCGGCCATGGGGGTACAGGGGATCTTCTCGGGGGCAGCCGACAAGTGGGGGTTGGCTGGAGGGGACGGGGGCACCTCCAAGGCGGCGCGCCGCAAGTGGCGCGCCATGGAAGCCCTGCACTTGCAATCTGTGCGCGAGGCCCTCCGTATTCGCAGGTGTGGGCAACAGCTATCGCTGCTGGCGACGGAGGTGGGCTGGCGACCGCTGTCGACGGACTGGCTGCGGCAGGCGGCGCGCTTCTGGGCGAAAGCGCTACGGCGGCCGGATGGCGATCTGCTGAAGGCGGCAATGCGGGAGAGCTGGGAGCTAGCGGCGGGTGGCGTGCGAGAGAGATGGGTGGCACAGCTGAGCGAGTGCCTCAGCACAGTGGGGCACACGCTGGTGTGGGGCCAGGAGGCGGGGGCATCACCCGCCTGCTAGAGACAGCAGCGGCGGGTTGGCTGGCATCAGAGACCAGCACACCAGAGCTGCCAGAGAACGCCAACCAGCTCAGCGTCGTCCGCTCAGTGCCTGACTCATGGTCACACCGCTTCAAGATGCTTACTTACTTGCGGTGGATGGCAGACGACTGTGGCGGCGCACCAATGCTCTGGACGGGGCTGAACAGCGCCGCCCAGATCACGACACCCGCACGCTTTAGAATGGGGCTGCATGAACTGCAGATAGAGAAGGGGCGCCACACGGCGCAGGCAGAGCCACGCAGCCAGAGGCTCTGTCGCCTCTGTGGCATGCGGGAGGATGAGGCACACGTGATTTTTGAGTGTCCAGCGTATACGGAGACACGCGTACAGTTCCACACCCTTTGCCTGAGCGTCCCTGGGGACGATAAAGGCTTGGATGCGAAGATGCGGGCGTTTATGAACCCCAGCCCGGGGCTACTTTACCCTTGTTTTTGGCCTGACATGGCCAACTTTCTGGTCTCGTGCCTTGATATACGTAACACAAGCCTGGAGATGGTAGAGGATCGGGAGGAATAATTGACCTGAAGCGAACGATGTTTTGAATTAGGAGTTAATGAGGCAGTCACGATAGTAGCGGGGACCCAAGCGAGGGTCCCCGAGGAGCTGCGGTGGACTGTGCCGTTTGCAGTGCACCGCAGCTGGCGCACCTGAGAAATGCCCACGCTGGGTCTCACACGTGAAAGCTGCCTCAAAGATGTCGACCTCAAAACGGAGTAAGGAACATATTTATCCGCTATAACCGGGGGGCAAGCTTGCTTTCTAACCTATCACCAAATCCCACACTGTTGGTCACTACTGACCGCCTTTTCCAGCCCCTTTCTAGGTAGTTAGGCTTAGGGATGTGCCCCTCACCGAGTCTTTCTGTGCCTCCCCCCTTCAGCAGGGGGGGGCCTGCGACACGTCCAATGTCGTGCTCGGTGCAACTACAAGGGGTCAGCTTCTGCTCAGAGCCGGGTTAAGGGTAACAGGTTGAGAATCCTGTGAATTCTGGTTGAAATCCCAGTTAGAAAACCCCTTAACACGTTAGAGGTTGCGGCCCGGCTGGATATCCTTTTCGGACACGTCTTGGCCTTTCTCCCCACGGGGGGATGTCTCTTCTGGCAATTGGCGACGAACCTGCCTTGCGTTTTCCGTTCCCAACATGCGCTCACCGACTTCAACAAGCGTTTGCTGCCGCTGCGGTAGGGAACCTAGGGGTGCGCCCACGCTCTTTACAGAGTTGGGGTTCCCAACCACCAACAGCCAGCCATCTCAGTAAGGTGCTCGGGCCATACGCGCCGAGCACCGTCTTATACGCCTTTAGAGGTGTCCCTGACTGTAACATCCATCATCATCATCATCATAGGAGAGGACCTTCCTCAAGGTCACAGTAGTGGCCTTGTGGCCAGTCAAGCCGGCAGAGCCGACTGGCGCTGACTGGAACGGTCCCCGCCTGGCAGTGCATGGCTGTCCAGCTCTCGTTTGCATGGGGCTCAGCCGGCGCCCCATGCCTCATATGCATTTTTTTTGATGATGAGAGTTTTATATGCAAGGCCAGGTCCCACCCTCCAGGGGGGGCATGGGCGACAGAGTTGTCATGGAGGCTGCCTGAAGACCTTCCAACGCCAGTCACCGGCAGACGAGCGCCCCCGAGGATGAGCGCGGTGACGAACGCTGCGATTGGTGAAGCGGATTTACTCTGTGTTGCCTCGGCGGTCGCCACCGCTGAAGCCGTGATGGTAGCCCGCCTCCACGGCCAGCCATCTTGACCAATGTCCAGCATGCATTGACGGGCGCCAGCTCCTGCGCTCGTCGATCAACTCATCGAGATCGGTGTCGCATGGCATCCTGCATGGGGGGAGGATAAGGGCCGTCTCCCAGCACGGGCCGCGGCATCGCCGCGGCTACTCGCCAAGCCATGGCAGCGCCGGGCAAGCCGCTCCTGAAGTGTTCCACCGAGGGGCAGTCTAGCAGGAGCCGGGCCAGTCGTATTTTACCCCGCTCGTCAGCGGCACGGAGATCCTCGTCACCAGCAGCGCCGCATTGCTGGGTCACGTAAGGCAGTAAAATACCTTATTGGGGGAGGACTCACCTCTCAGCCTGCATCAAGATGCCGCTCTCAGCCTGCATCAAGATGCCGCTCTTAGCCTGCATCAAGATGCCAGGCACTTCACAGGCGCTTCAACACTCAACTCGAGGATGTGCACCAGAGCTGTTCCCCAGAAGCCAGAAGTTTCCCAGAAGCCAGAAGTTCCCCAGAAGCAGAGCTGTTCCCCAGAAGCAGAGCTGCATAGTATAGGTACAGGTCACAACAGAAGGCGGAAGGTGGGGTGTTTAGGGTGGGGGGGGGTAAATTGGGCCCTCAATCCACAGTGATGCTCCTTGAGCGTGAGTCCCAGACGCGCTGCGTGGCCTTGCGGGCTCTACTAGTAGAGCTCCCCTAGATGTGTAGCCTAGGCCTGAATTCACACCCTGGGAACCTTAGGGCGCGTACACGTAAAAAAACTGTAAAAAAACGTGAGCTTCAGTCCCAGACGCACCCCTGCCTCTTTTATGTAAGGTCTCCTGCGTCGCGTCCCGATCGGTTTGTTTGGCTGCTGCCTGATGCCCGCTGCCTGTCTGGTATAGGCGCACGCAGGAATGCACGCACGCCGCTTAGCTGCCGCCCCCAAACTGCCTACCTGCAGCACACGCCGAGTTCTATTAATAATGGAAGCCCATGTGCACACACAAAGGCATGGGAAGGGTGTGTGTGTGCGGGCACAGCGCTGTGCCCTCTGAAGACGCGCGTGTTCATCCCGCAGGATAATGGGCTGTGCAGCGGGGGTCCCGGGGCGCACGCACTCACACACGTGCACACGCACACACACCTGCGCCCGCGCGCACCCGCACCCGCACACACACACGCTGCCAAGCTGCGCAATCTGCCGGCAGCGCTGGCTGGCTGGGACGCGCACCCGCATACACACACACACGCACACACGCACACGCTGCCTCTAAGTAGCACTGCATGTGGGCATGTGTTGCCTCACCGCGTGCATGTATGCACACACACGTGTGCCGCATGCGTTAGTCAGCCACTGCCACCACTGTACGCGTGCCCATGTGCCCATCGCGCTCACCACTGCACGCGTCGTGCATGCAGGCGCTCACCACTGCACGCGTGATGCATGCATGCGCGCGCTGCATGCGTGCGTGCTTGTGAATCGCGCTGGTGACTGTCTGCGATGATGCTGTGCTGCGATGCTCGCTTCGAAGACCAGCGCAGCAAGCGTAGTGAGGGCGCGTGCTGGCCGACCAAGAGATAAGAGTGATGCGACCTTGCCCGTCACATGCGCCGTGTCGCGCACACTGCCCCGCTGCACGTGCAGCAAGAGGCGCTGCGTAGCGACGATGTGCTGCAACATCACTGCGCTAGCGGCGATGGAGACGATGGCGACATGAGAAAGCGACGACACCTGCTTCTAGCTAGCTCCTCCCCATACGCATAGTATGTATAGGCACCAAGATAGTCCCTTACGGTATTTATAACGTAATACCGATCGGGGATGTGCATAGAGAGAGCATCTACATCCCATCACACGCGACTGTAACATCCATCATCAGAATCCATCATCCATCCATTGGCAGTGTGTTGTAAAACCCTCCTCCTCCTCATCATTTTCATCTTCATCATCCATTATTATCATCCCAATCTTCCCACATGCTTCCCACACCCTCACGCACTACTGTTTGGTGGCCACCATTTCAGCAATGCTTCCTCAGTTAACGTTACACCGACAATGGCGGCAATCTGCGGTGATATCCAGCCTGGTATAGCCCACGCAGGCTGGCGCTTGCTCGGCCTCCCAGACGCGCCCCGCGGGCTCTTCTAGGAGAGCTTTAAACAAACCCATGGGGCGGCATGCCACACAGAGTGCGGGTCCCCTGCCACCAGTAGCCAGCCACCCCAGTTAAGTGCCCCGGCTCTACGTGCCAAGTACTGCCTTGCCGTACGCGCACTGTGCTTTTGCGGGGTCGGAAACTGAATTCTTCAGTACGATCGCGCGCGCGCGCGATGGTGATTTCCCCGCGCAGCTTTCCCACCCTTGCAGCTAGCCTCGTTAAGCATTTCCATCAATCCCACGCCCGAAGGGTGCGTGCTGTTAACTGCAAACAGCTTTCCCCCCAAATCCCCCCTGTTGGTCCTGGCTTTACAGCCGGTTGTCTTGGGGTCTGCCTCTGGCTGCTTCAGGGCTGAGTGAGTTTCTCAGCTGGTGGTGCTGCTTGCTTAGCGCCCACCACCTAGTTGGGTGGCGCTACTGTGGGCTGCTTGACCTTTTGGTGGGCCTTGCGCCTGCTGTTTAATAGTCCCGCTGGAACTCTGGAACTGATTGTGACCGCCGGCAGTGGATTTTGTAACACTAATCTCTCCCCCATGTCACCCCGCAGCGGGGTCCAGCGCAGTGCTTCTTCGATTGGGCGGTTAACCGCCGACGGCGGTTTCTGGGCGGAAACAGTTCATTGATTTTTGAGGGTTGATCGCCCGATTTTTTGCTTTTTTGGGGTCGATTTTTCGCGTTATGTTTTCGTTTTGGGCCGATTTTGGCCGATTGAGGTTCTGGCCGCCAGTGGCCGGGCTGTAAGAATCAATTCATTAAAATCAATTGAAGAAGCACTGGTCCTGCGGGGTCCTGCGGGGCCAGTCCTGACACCACCGACAGTGCTGTCACGAGGTCATCAGGGCCCCGAGCTCTATGATCGACAACCTAGGTCCCGTTCTATCCCTTTGTGATATGCGCGATGGCATTGACAGCTTCGTTTATCGCAGGGCGCTGTACTGGTAGGCTGGTGCGCTGCGTGGCCTTGCGGGCTCTCCTAGTAGAGCCCCCTTAGACGTGTAGCCTAGGCCTTAATTCACGCCCCCGGGTCCTCCGGGCGCGTACGTGTAAAACATGTAAAATCAGGGGAGACAGGAAAGCGTCAGAGGAGGCTGTGGAAAGGCTGTGGTGTGACTCGAGGGAGAATAGGGAAACACTCGGGGAAGATTGTGGACAGACCTGTGTTTGTTTTTGGCGTTTGAAGCCGGATTTGGGAGCCATGGAGCTATAGGGAATTGATTAATTAGAACCCCTGAAATAAAACTCACTGGTGGAGAGGACGTGGAAAGAGTCAGCAGAGGCTATGGAGAGACTCGGGGGGGACTGGGGAGAGAGTCCGGAGAGACTGTGGAAAGGCCAGGCCTTGGAGGGAAGGGGGTGTGTGGGGGAGGCGGGCGACCAGGCCCTCTGGCGCAAAATAATCCTCGTGCTATCAGGCTGCGATGGGGCATTGAGATGTCCCTTTTTGATCGCAGAAGTTGGGACACACAAGAGACAGCCGCGTGGGTGGGTGGGAGGCGGGAGGCCAGACCTCCCCCCTCCAGGGCTAAAGTGGTGTCATATTGGTGCCTGCTCAGGTGCCCATCATCTGCTGAGAGGCACACACACGGGCGCGGCTGCGGCCAGGCCCCCCCGGGACGAGAGGACCCCCTTGCAATAGTGCTATTATAATGGTGCCCATAGTCTGCCAGGGTGCGCACACGGGCGCGGCTACTGCCAGGCCCCCCCGGCACGAGAGGGACCCCTTGCAAACTGTGTTATTGTAATCGTGACTCCACGTGGGTGACTCCTCAGGCAGCCATCATCTGCCCAGGGGCGCACAAACGGGCGCGGCTTCGGCCAGGCCCCCTCCATAGGCTTAACGCCAAACGGGCGCGGCTACGGCCAGGCTCCCCCCATAGGAGGTGCCCGCTGTCTGCCGGGGCGTGCCTATGGCGTGGAGGGCGCATCGGCCATCTCCGACGAGTCAGCAATCGAGCCAGAGCCGGCGAGAGACCCAAAGATGTGCATCAGCGGCGGCGGAGGCAGCGACCACAGCGCGCCCTCCGACGCGATGCCGCCGCTGTTGTCGTCGCCGCACAAGTCCGCGAGCGTGGCGTGCGCGCGGCTGGACGGGGACGCGCGCGGCGGGGGCGGCGGGCCGCCGTGGTACAGAGGCTGCGCGGCGGGGGCGGGGGGGCGGCTCACCAACGGCGCGCGCTCAAGCGCCGGCGGCGCGCGGCTGCCGGCGGCATCATAGACGAGGGGCGCTGGCGCGGGCTCCATCAGCAGCCGCGGGTGCTCCAACGCCGACGGCACACGCGCCAGCACCGACGGCACGCGCGCCAGCACCGACGTGTGTGACGCGCGCGCCAAGAGCGGCGTGCGCCTGTCCAAGGCGTCACATGAGGCGCGGAAGGCCCTGCCCTCCGGCTGGACCGCCATCGGCGCTGAGCCGCCGCCGAGCGCGTTCTGCGCGGGGCGCAGCGGCAGCCACGGCAGCGTCAGCGGCATCAGTGTCAGTGTCAGTGGCAGCATCAGTAGCAGTAGCAGCGGCAGCAGCAGCAGCATATCCAACAGCATACGAAGGCCAAGGGTTAAGGAATAAGGGCCCCGCCCCCCATGTCCCCCCCCTCCGCACCTGCACGAGGTGCACGCTGTCGCTGATGCCCTTTAGGCCAAAGGCCCCGAGCTCTGTGCTGAGGATGCCGGTCGATGGCAGCTGCTCTCCACACGTCGACACGACTTGGTCCCACACCGCGGCGCTGCACCACTGCATGCCGGACGAGGCCTGCAGGGTGTCGTAGGGTTAATGGTTTGTGGCAGTGATTCTGTTTTGGGCTCCTGGGAGCCATTGGGTGCCATTTGGCTACTGACGATCCCATGAGATAGAGCTCAACCAACCAAGTTGCTTGATGGTCTGACAATCCCATCAGATAGATCTCGTCAAGAGCTGGCAATAACCTATATTTGATGGTCAACGGTCAACGCTGAGGCAGCGGTCAAGGCGGTCACCGGGACGTTGGTCCGCGCGCCGGCTCCCAGAAAGTAACTAAAAAGATTGAAAACAAAATCACTGGTTTGTGGTAACAGGTTTTGGGGGCACCCCACCACAGCGCTGTGCCACTGCATGCCGGACAAGGCTGTGTGCTTAGGGCAGATTGTTGAAAGGGTTTGCAGCTTCCACACACGCACACGCACCACTCATGCACACACACACACACACACGCACACACACACACACACACACACATAGTCGGGTTTGACATGCGCACCGTCCGGGAAAAGTGCCGGTGTGCGGTGTGCGTGGGTCCTGTCAGCTCACGCCCTTGCAGGGGCGGGTGAGGCTAGGTTGTAACACACACACACACACACACACACACACACACACACACACACACACACCTTGCCGCAGATGCGTGCCGCGCGGTTCATGACCTTGCCACGGTACGCCATGCGCCCGGTCACCGGAGACACGTCTGCCTGCACACGTCCCACGTCGATGCCAATCTTCGAGGTACACAGAATGCAGCACGGCACGAGGTGGGGCGCGCGGGGGGGAGGGGGTGTAAGTCGTTTTACCGAGCCGGCGGAAGTGTGCAGGGGTCGTGCGTGCAGGCGCCATACTGCTGACTGTGCACTGGCTGTTCGCCTGTCTGGGTGTGTGTGCATGCGCCGTGCACTAGCTGGCCGTGCGTACATGCGTCGTGTGTGCTTGCGCCATGGATGGCCATGCCGTGCAATCACCAATGACTGCGTGCATGCACTGTGTGCGCACGCGAGCATGCCACGCACGTCTTGCCCCCCCCCCCCGGTTCAGCGTCTGCTGTCACTGATTCCGTTGAGCTGCTTTTTGCGCCTGCTGTTGTCCATGCTCCTGTTGTCCGAATCACCTTGAGGCGCGGCCCGCGGAAGAGCACGTTGTGCGCCGCGGGGCCCCCCAAGGCGGTGTGTGTGTGTGTGTGTGTGTGTGTGCACAAGGGGCATCCAACCCACCTTCAGGCGCGGGCCGCGGAAGAGCACGTTGTGCGCTGCGGGGGCCCCACGTGGCGGCGGTTGCCCCGCCGGTGCGCTGGCTTGCACGAGCACCTCCTGACACAGCTCGTGGGCGAGCAGCTCCTGTGTGTGTGTGTGTGTGTGTTTGCAGGGGGGGGAGGCAGGCTGCAGATGCGTATGTGTGTGTGTGGTGTGTGCATTGAGGGAGGGAGGCTGCAGGCACTTGAATCGAGGCCTATACTAGAAGTCTAGGGGGCATCTACTAGGAGAGGCCGCGAGGCCGCGCAAGTGTCAGCCCAACAGGGAGACAGAAGAAGGAAGGAGACGCCTCCTCCCCTTCCCCCTCCGCCGCCATTGCACAGGCGCCAGTCAGCTAGGGACCAGATGGGTGTCGGGGTCTCGGTCTTGAATTTGTGTGAGCTGGCTCAAGTTGTAGGCGTGTGCCTATGATGCCATGAAGCTGCTTAATTGCCATCGTGTGTAATTTATGACAGCAGGTTTTAGTTAGCTTACCGATATAATGCTAACCGATATAATAAAGAGTCCTTGTAACTGCTTATAAACCACGTATTAACGTCACAGTCAAGTCTATGAAGCCGGGCGCACCTCGTCCCAATCGGCATGCTTCATAACCTCGATGAGGCACAGGCCCCACGCGACCGCGGATGCTGGCTCACGGAACGCAGCGAGGCACAGGCCTGCGTGTGTGTGAGCGTGTGAGCGTGTGTGTGTGAGCGTGTGAGTGAGTGTGTGTGTGTGTGTGCATGTGTGTGTGTGTGCGCACGCTGGCAACGCCCTTCACGCTCTTATGCGGACACTTATGCTCACACACACACACACACACACACACACACACACACACACAACCAACCAAGCATCACATGAGCGCAAGCGACAGACAACAGAAACACACACAGAGACACACACACGCACACCTGACGACGTGAGCTCCACGAGGTAGCCACCTGCCTTGTGAAGCAGGGGCGTCGAAAGCGCGACGAACGTGGAGAGGGCACTGTGTGCGGACAAGGGGGTGGACATGTGTTTGTGTGTGAGTATGGACAGACAAGCGCCATGTACCACGATGCCTAGAGTTGGGATATGTACAAATCGTCACTCTCCTTGTGTGTGTGTGTGTGTGTGTGCGTGTGTGGGTGTGTGGACACAACTGTCTGTTTGGTCCTTGTTGCACGCATGCAGCAACATGCTCACCAAGTTCCTTAGTGTGACATGACTGCAACAACACTACACACTCAACACACACACACACACATACACACACACACACGCGCGCGCGCACACGCAAACACTCGCACACACACACATACGTGTCCGCCTGGTCCTTGTTCCACGCCTGCAGCGACGAAATGCTGACCATGTTGGCAAACGCGATCGTGACGTTGCTTCCGAGAGGAGCATCGAGCACAGAGAGCTGCGGGGTGGTGGCCAGTGTAGTTCGGTGTGTGTACGTATTTTGGGTACGTATGTACGTACATGCTGATGTACGGTACGCTTGTACACAGGCCGTACGCTGCGGGGGACGCTTTAGTTGCCCGTGTACTAAGCAACACTGCTGATCAGAGTCAATCATCACAGTCACAGTCAATGAGCACTCATCAAAGGTCCGGCATACTTGAGACCCCCCCCCTCCCCCCCGTGAACAATCAATCACCTGCAGCTTCTTCACATTCCGCAGTTCCTCAAACACAGCGAGCCTCGGCACCAGCTTCCGATCAATGGCCTGGTGCAGGCTCACCGGGTCGGAGCCATCATTCCTCACTTGGTGTTCACCCAAACAAAGAACGAGGACGTCGCTCAGTGCGCGTACTGGGTTCAGACGACCAAAAGCTTCTTGCGTCATGACAATCATGCCGCTGGCACCCACATCGCCGACAGCCTTGGCAAGTGCAAGTGGCATGCCAGTGAAAGACATCCTCCCTGTGCACGTAGGGGGGTGCACGCAGGCGCAGTGGTCCAGTTTACAGTCCGTTGGCCGCCTTTTATGGCGTATTAAACTTGGTGAGTGAGGTCAGTAGGTCGACGGGGGCTCATGAGAGGGGGGCTCAGCATGGCAAGGCTGGTCAAGGCAAGGCTCGGCAGAGATAAGAAAGGCTGGGCAAAGCAGGCTGGTCAAGGCAGGGCGACCATACGCCCCCGGCAGGCGAGCGGGGGCGGGCCTCACCGGCGGTTGAGTTGCGCTCGGTGTCCGTCTTTGTTACGCCAGAGTGCATGCCGACGCGCACGCGCAGGCCCCGGAACACGACATCAACCTGACCCTTGCCCTTAGGCACGAGCGTGGCGCCGTGGGCGCCGTCGTCCTCATCAAACACCATCCGCATGTACTCGCCCATAGTGGTTGTGCCGCGCTCGGTGTCGGGCGCGCTCGGCGTGAAGAATAGCGCGGACGGCGCCGCCGCTACATGCACGTCCTCCAGGCGTGCCAACGCGTGCGCCAGCTGAAACCGGCAGACATCGCGTTGCGTGCCGCCGTCCGCCGCGGCCGCGAAATCGTCGCGCCACGAGAGCGTCGTGCCGCGGCGCAAGCCCCTCTTCATGTGGGCCCCACCCTTTAGCACCAGCATGCTCTCCAACCCGCCCTCCCCCGCCGGGAAGAGCAAGGCGCTCGGCTCGTCGGCGGCAACGCAGCTGCTGTTGCGCCTGCATTTGGCGCTGGACGCCTCGCCCACGCGAGGCGGGTGCACGACTGCCGCGGCGTCGCCTCCGCCGGGCCCGACTTTGCTGTCGGACGGCTCGCTCTCGCGCAGGGGCGGCGCGGCCGCCGCGCCCGCCGCCGCGAACCGCACAACGCCCGACACAGCGGCGCTTTCGCTTGCCAGGCGCACGGCGGGCACGAGCGCGTCTGCCTCTGGCGGCGGCGCGGCCGTCGCCGCGCCGCCATCGCCGCCAGTGCCCTCATGCGATGCCACCGAGCTGCCAGCGGCGCGAGCGGCGCCCATGTTGCGCGCCGACTCCTCTTGACCCAAGGCACTGACATGGAGAGAGTGCCTGCGCGGCATCGCCGTGGGGAGCGTGCCCACCTCGGAGACGCGTGCAGATTGCGTGCCCTTGGTGCTGAATCGCCGGAGCAGCCGACCGGCGAGCCCCTCCCCGACGCCCTCGAGCACGGCGGCCACGGAGCCGAGGTGGAAGCGACCGTCGCCGCCGCCTGCGCTCACCTGGCATGTTCGTGGGAACAGTGCAGGGAATGGTTTCGGTGGTGCGCAACAATGCCCGCCCGAGTCAGACAAAGTTCCATCCCCTCCCCCGCGCCCGTCACTTCCCGCTCCAAGCCCCCCCCCCCCTTGTTGTCCCCCCCCTGGTGCAAGGCACGCTCTTCAGCTCCGCGTGCTCTGCGCCATGGCCACGCCACGTCGAGATCCCACGACAACCCTGACTTCCGACCCCCATCAGCCGACAAAGCCCTCACCCACCAGCTCCTTGCTCTGCACCATGGTCACCGGCGCGCACGACGGGTGCTCGAGCAGCTCAGCGTCCCAGTCTGCAGCAAGCAAGCTCGCCTGCAAAGAATGGGGGTTCTGATGTGAATCCCTCTGAGATTGATAGATGGATGTATAAGCAGGCGGACCCGGTTTTGTTGTGAATGGCTGCAAATAAACAGTCATGGGGCGCCGAGACGGAAACAGATACTTACCGCCCCCGTCGACTTTGATCGGGTATCACACGTGTATATGCGTGGTGCATACAGCGCTGCAACACCTACCTGGACCTGCACCGCGAAACCGAGTGCGTTGCTCGGGGTGTGGAACGCGAGCAGGAACGAGTCGCCTTCAGTGGCCTGCTCCAGTGTGTGCGTGTACGTGTTAAAATGTGTGCGTGCATGTCCCTACCACAGCCCCATCGTCTGATCCGCGCAAGTGAAGGCGGTCATAACGCCTGAGGCGGTCCTGGGTGCGCCCCAAGCGGTGGTGGGTGCCCAAGGCGGTCGGGGTGGCGCCTGCAACGGTCGGGATGACGCCGAAGGCGGCGCCCGAGGCGATGAGGGGTGCGCCTCAGGCGGCGCCTCAGGCGGTCGGCGCGCCTGAGGCGCCGCCTGATCCGCGCAAGTAAAGGCGCCGCCTGAGGCGCCGCCTCAGGCATTGGGAATGTGGTAGTGTGTGTGTGCGTGTGTGTGTTTGTGTGTGTGCATGTGCATGTGCATGTGCGTGTGTGTGTGTGTGTGTGTGGAACACGAGCATGACCAAGTCGCCCTTGGCCGCCTGCTCGGGGAGGCGCGCACGTGCAAAGAAACCATGCCACCACCCCTTACCCCGCACCTGCTCGTAGCCGTGGAAGCGCGAGACTGCCTTGCGGATGACTGAGTGGTGCATCGCAACAGCGCGCGCCATGCCGCCCCCATCAAGCGTCTCCCACAACGCAGTCGAGTCCATGATGTCAGTCACGACAAGCCTGCGGGATGTAGGGTGCAGTACGGGGGTTGGAAGGAACTTTGGACCTCCCAATAAGTATCACTCAACCCGGGGGGGTCTCCCACAGCGCAATCGAGTCCATGATGTCAGTCACGACGAGCGTAGGCGTTCACAAGCATGGCACGCGCAGGGGTCGGTGTCGACGCCTGCCTATGAAGGCCCTGAAGGCACCCAGGTACCGTTTCCCATTTCCCATTTCCCTGCAGCTTGCACCGTCCACTCTGAACTCACGTCGTCTCGTCACCGGCGGCTAGGATCCAGTGTTGGCCGAACAGCGAGCGCTTGGAGCTGCGCATTATGACAAACAGCACGACGAGCGCCAAGACCGCGATCGTGACGGGGATGGTGACGCCAATGATGAGGCCCAAGGGTGGACCGCTGCTGCTGCCGCTGCTTGTCACGACTGCCGGCGGCGGCGGGGGCGCCGGGAGCGGGATGCCGAGGCCGGCCCAGAGCGACGCGCGCACCTCGTCGATTGTGCCGCTCTGTGCGAGGATGGCCGCGTACTCTGCCGCCAGGTTTTCTGCGATCGTGGTGGGCGCCATGCCTGCCGACGCGTTGCGGATCGCAGGCCCAAACGCCGTCACAAAGCTCGAGCCGCCGCGCATGCGCAGGTTCATCACGTTATTGGGGTTGTCGGCTTGCATCATCACGAGCAGCTCCTTAACCGCGTCCGGGTTGTAACCGGCAGCGCTCCACTTCGCCAGGCTGGCAGGACTCGTGTCCAAGTGCGACTTCCGGAACGGCCCGGAGAAGTACGTCCCGATGACTCGCTGCTTTGAGCGTGTCGGCTCGGACAGAAAGGAGAAGAAGTCATGCCTGCGGAGACGCCGTGCAGGCAGGCCGGCGGGGATGGGTCAGCAGGCAGGCGGGCGGGCGGGGATGGGTCGGCAAGCGGGCGGGCGGGTGGAAATGGGTCAGCAAGCGGGCGGGCGGGCGGACGGATATAGGTCAGCAAGCCGTGCAGGCGGGCGGGCGGGGATGGGTCAGCAGGCAGGCGGATGGGGGATGGGTCAGCAAGCGGGCGGGCGGACGGATATGGGTCAGCAAGCCGTGCAGACGGGCGGGCGGGGAAGGGTCAGCAGGCAGGCGGGCCGGGGGGGATGGGTCAACAAGCGGGCGGGCGGGTGGACGGGGATGGGTCAGCAAGCTGATCTGGCTGGCTCGTGGGGCTGGGCCAGCAGGCAGGCGGGCGGGCGGGGATGGGTCAGCGGGCGGGTGGGCGGGCCGGGGTGGGTCAGCGTCTGCACTCGGAGACGGGTGCAGGCAAAGACACAGGCTCATGCACACACACACGCGCTATACATGCAGTTGCACACGCACGCGCGCGCACACATTGCCAACAAACAGGCGCATGCGCACAGACAGCTACCAGACGTTGTCACGCGTGACTGTAATCAAACGAACGCTTCTGAAAGGCTGAGACAGAAAGCCAACAAACAGGCGCATGCGCACACACAGCTACCAGACAGGCTGCAAGCAGCAGGCAGATGCCACATGAATCGATCGGGACGCCCGCCCACGTGCCCCCGCGCCCCCACGCGCTCCAGCCGCCCCCTCCAATTCCATGTTAACCCCCGCCCCGAAAAACGATGCAAGCCCTATTGTCAGCGCACGCTTTACATGCACATGCACATGCACACGCACATTGCCTGTCGGTAGACGGGCTCCTGGTGTGCATTGGTGAAGCCAGATTCGCCTGTGATTGGGGGTGGCGCGCTGTTGTAAACAAGGGCTCGTGGCAGCAGATACAGGCGGGATGTAATTGTAAACAACGGGTTGTGACTACAAAAAACGCCCCCATGACAGCTTCATAGTTTTCCACCATGAGCTCATGCTGGGCCCGAGCTGTTGCCACCAGCGCACACGCACACAGGGCGCCATCAACAAACAAGAGGCGCACAACACGCACACGGCCCTCAACCAGCCCTCAACCACAGCTGCGGCAGAGGGATGGGATGGCACCCATGTGTGTCGGCAATAGCGACCCCGTTCGGAGCACACGGCATGCGCCCGGCTACCCTCATGCGTCACGCATGGGCCTCCTTACCGCCGGTCCCGAATTGGACCTGGTTCACCCTCCTCTCGCGGCCGTCGTACGTGCGTTGGAGCTTTGCGTAGGGACACAGCTTCTGCGTGCACTCCTCCAGCCGGCCGGTCTGCCTGTTGAGCACGCGCAGGCTGCCAGGCGGGTTTGCCACGCCGTACAAGTCCCTGATCGGGGAGTTGAGTTGGACGACCTGGCAGGTGGGCGGGGGGTGTGTGTGTGTCAGCATATGCGCTCAATGACAGGCGCAAGCGACACGAAAGGTGTGCACACGCACGTGCACACGCGCACACGCATGCGCACGCACACACGCACACCTTGAACAACGCGTCTACCGACATAGTGAGTGCACAGGCCCCGGCCATGAAGTCCGGGCTGACCGGCTGGCACCCCTTCGCGGAATACTTTGTCATCTCCGCCATCAGGTCCATCGTCTCCACCATGGCAGCCGAACCGACGAAAGTCTGCATCGTCTGCGGATCAAAGAGGTAGCCCGTCTGCGCGGAGGTGGCGGGGGAAGGGGTGGGGTGTGTGTGAGTGTGTGAGAAATACTTGGGCTTGCAGAGGCAGAAAGAGACGTAGAGAGACAAAGAGAGAGACTTAGAGAGTCATAGGGAGGGGCGCGCCATTGCCATGCACCTGTGCAACATGGTTATTCAGTGGTCCCACTAGGGCAACCTGTATACGACGTATATACGCATTTCTTACATACAACATGGACGTCGAGATATGCAAGGCCTTATGTACGTCTAGATGAGCAAGGCATAGAAGCAGGGTTCCTTGGAAGAATAAATCTGGTATGACGCAACCACCTCGCTCCACGCGGCAGCCGCCGGCGGCGCGGCTGGCAGTTCACTCTGTCGCAGCGCACCCTCCGGCTCATGGACGCCCGGCAGCGCGCGCACACGGCATGGCTCAGGAGCAAGTCTGCTGCTGCCAAACGAGAGCGCAACCGCGCCAACCGCGCGGCCAACGCAGCTGTGCAGAGAGACAGGGAGAGGTGGATCGGCCAGCAGGTGGCGGAGGCGCAAGACATGCTACGCAAGAAGAATCTGCGCCAGTTTGCGCGCGCGTGCGACAGGCTGGCGGGCCGCAGCCGCAGCCATCAGATCCCACCTGCCATGCGGGACGTCTCGGGCGCGCTGCACAGCGGTCCAGACGGGGTGCTGAAGGCCATGACAGAGTCATTCGACAAGCTATATGGCGGGGAGACCAAGCTCAGCGACGAGACCCTGAACCAGCTGGAGAACGATGTAGCGGCGTTTGAGCTCACACGCGCCACAGAGGTGGACGAGGCGCACGGGCGCCCCCTGACCTGGCTGAGACGGAGGCGTGTGTGCGAGCGTTGCGCTCGGCCGCCGCTCCGGGCGGTGACCAGCTGGACGCCATGCTGTTGCGGTGCCCACCTGCCATCGCATGGCTCCACCGGGTCATCATCGCCGTATGGCGGTCGGGGAGAGCCCCGAGGGAATGGAAAACTGCTATTATCACACCGTTATATAAGGGGAAGGGTCCGCGTGACTCCCCTGGTAACTACCGCGGTATAAGCCTTCTCTCTATTGCCGGGAAAGTGTACGTTGCCATACTTCTGCACCGCGTCTCCACGCAGGTTGATGGTCAGTTGCATGAGGCTCAGTGTGGTTTCAGAAAAAGCAGAGGCACTGTTGATGCGATTTTTACTCTGCGCTCGCTGAGCGCGGCACATGCCGAGTACAAACAATGCATGGCTGTGGCATTTGTCGACTATTCTAAAGCTTACGATTGCATAAACCGTGCGGCACTGTGGAGAGTTCTTAGATTATATAGTGTTCATCCGCACATTATTGATCTGTTGGAGGATCTTCACACCAACACCGCAGCTGCCGTGCGGCTGGCTGGGAAAATCGGGCACGAATTCCCTGTGTGCGACAGGGGTGCGTCATTGCTCCTGTGTTGTTCAATGTTTTTATTGACCACATAGTGAAAAAGGCGCTAGACATGATGCCAGAGGGGGCTGGCGTGTCAGTCGTGACCCGAGCCGGCGGCTCTGTGTTGTCGTCGTCGGTTGAGCGTATAGTAATGCTGATGTATGCCGACGATTTATGTTTGTTCTCGCATGACCCAGCTCAGTTGGCGCTTGACAAAGTGTCCTCTAGCTTTGGCATGCAAATCAACGCCGCCAAGACAGAAGTGATGATTTTGCCAGCAGATTTTGTCGCGGATCTGTGCTTGCGCTGACTGGTGGTGAAGTGAAGACCGTCTCTGCATTTAAGAATCTAGGGAGTTGGATAACCCAGAGTGGTGGTGTGGAAAACGAGATCGGTGTGCGTGTCGGTCGCGCGCTGGGCGTGTTTGCGTCTTTTGACAAGATTTGGGCCAGCAAGAAGATGCAAGTGCGGTCTAAGATGCGGATTTACAACACTTTCGTGCTGCCCCACTTTCTGTACGGCTGCGAAACATGGGCCCTACTAAAACACAACTGACTCGATTGGAGGTTGCCCACTCTAACTGCCTTCGTCGCATTCTGGGTGTGCGCCTGGTCGACCGGCACAGATTAACTTATATTCGGCAGGCGTGCGACACTGAGCCAATTGAGAGCCTTGTGGCAAAGCGATCAATGCAGTGGCTAGGCCATGTGATGCGCATGCCGGCTTCTCGTCTTCCTCGTACGACTTTTGACTGCACAATGGATGTGGCTCGGCAGCAAGGCCGGCCTCCAGCCTCCTCCCGACACTATTTTCTTAAGCTACTGATTCAGCAGCTAGGCGAAACTAGTGGCACTCGTTCTGATTGGAAGACTTTTTCGGACACGGCGTTTGAGCGTGCTCAGGATAGGGTCGGGTGGAGAGCCGTGGTGTACGGTCCGGCTGCCCCTCAGGCGCCGGCCCCTCCACCACGGCGGTCAAGTAGATTGGCAAGCGCCACTTGACCCCCTATCCCTAGAAGCAGTTAGGACCTATTTTGGAGGCGTCGCACAATAGCTCTGCTCTGGGACTACACGTTGGCAGGCAGCCGGCTGGTGGCTACCGCCCCTCACAAGTAATTGTTAGGGCCAGAACTGGACTTGGGTCTAGGCGGTGGTACTAGGACTAGAGGTAGTCTTTGCTGGAAAGCCGATGTAACTGTAACTGACGCAACTTATGTACGTCTAGATGAGCAAGGCGCACCTGGCGCACCTGGCGCACCTGGCGCACCTGGCGCACATGACGCACCTTATGTACGTCTAGATGAGCAAGGCATAGAAGCAGGGTTCCTTGGAAAAATAAATCTGGTATGACGTACGCACGGGGCTCGATTAACGGAGGCGCGTTCTCGTCGCCGAGCCCTGGACCCAGCAATGCGGCGCTGCTGGTGACAAGGATCTCCGTGCCGCTGACGAGCGGGGTAAAATACGACTGGCTCGGCTCCTGCTAGACTGCCCCTCGGTGGAACACTTCAGGAGCGGCTTGCCCGGCGCTGCCATGGCTTGGCGAGTAGCCGCGGCGCTGCCGCGGCCCGTGCTGGGAGACGGCCCTTATCCTCCCCCCATGCAGGACGCCATGCGGCACCGATCTCGACGAGTTGATCGACGAGCGGAGGAGCTGGCGCCCGTCAATGCATGCTGGACATTGGTCAAGATGGCTGCCCGTGGAGGCGGGCTACCATCACGGCTTCAGCGGTGGCGACCGCCGAGGCAACACAGAGTAAATCCGCTTCACCAATCGCAGCGTTTGTCACCGCGCTCATCCTCGGGGGCGCTCGTCTGCCGGTGACTGGCGTTGGAAGGTTTTTAGGCAGCCTCCATGACAACTCTGTCGCCCATGCCCCCCCTGGAGGGTGGGACCTGGCCATGCATATAAAACTCTCATCATCAAAAAATGCATATGAGGCATGGGGCGCCGGCTGAGCCCCATGCAAACGAGAGCTGGACAGCCATGCACTGCCAGGCGGGGACCGTTCCAGTCAGCGCCAGTCGGCTCTGCCGGCTTGACTGGCCACAAGGCCACTACTGTGACCTTGAGGAAGGTCCTCTCCTATATGCTCCTTGCCAGACATGTCTCTCAGAGACCGCTGTTTGGGGTAGTCTAGCCGGCGGGAGCGGTAGTCTATCGGCCGGGAGCCGGCGGTACTCAAGTACTTAAGTGTGCTGGAGTATCGGCGGGTGTCTCTAGTAGAAGAGTAGCCTGCTTAGCTGGAAACCCCGTGTTACTGTAACTGTTACTGTATTACGCACCGACGGGCGAGTGAGAGGGAGGGCGCTCCCGGGAGGGGGGGGGGGGCGTGCATGCGTGGCATGAGAGGCATGAGAGGGTGCGTGCATGTGTGCACGAGGCAGCGTGACATTGCAAGGGTCACCTTTGTTCCCGCCGCCTGAGTCATCGATGCCAAGATGAGCGACGCCATGAGGGGTCCGTCGATGCACTCTTCAAACTGGATGCACAACGCGTGGTCTGGGGTGCCGTCGAGGTTAAAATCGGAGCCGTTCAGCATCTTCGCCGCCAGCATCACATCCTCCCATGTGGTGGGTGCGCCAAGCCCTATCATGGCAAACAGGTCCTTTCTGTAGTAGAGAAAGAAGGGGCTGTTGCTGATGGGGACCCCGACGATGTTGCCTGCGTATGTGCTGGAAGTCGTGCGAACGAAACTGTGGAGGCATTGTACGAGCGGGTAGTGAGTCAGCATCTGCGCTTATAGAAGGGCGCAAACTATGATATGCGCATGCACAAGCACTTGCACACATGCATAGTCGCACGCGCACGCACAAACTCCTCACTCGAGGACGTCGGGCCATTGCAGGGCAGTGTCCGCGCGGATGAGGCTGTCGATCGAGGCGAGCATCTTAGTGTTGCTCATGATGTCGACAACGGTCGTGGAATCCGCAATCCTGTGGTGTGTTGGTGGTGTTCGTGTGAGGGGGCAGGAGGGGCGCTGTGCAAGCGGGGCCGGTTGGCTGGTTGCATGTGCGTAGGGCAAGCTGGGGGGGGGGGGGCGAGGGGCACAGTCTGGACGCCCTACCATCCGTCGTAGGTGAGCGGCGCGTTCTTCTCAGCCCAAATGAGCTCCTGCAACAAATCTTGGCTCTGGACAAAATCGACGATGACCTGCGAGGCAGCAGCAACAGCGGAGGGCTCGCGTAAATCAGATGAGCACGTGCGCCAAGGGTCATGCGCCAGTCATGCGCGGTGATTTTGTTTTCAGTTATTTGAATTATTTTCTGGGAGCCGGCGCGCGGACCAACGTCCCATTGACCGCCTTGACCGCTGCCTTAGCGTTGACCGTTGACCATCAAATATAGGTCCTTTCAAGCTCTTGACGAGATCTATCTGATGGGATCGTCAGACCACCAAGCAACTTGGTTGGTTGAGCTCTATCTGATGGGATCATCAGTCGCCAAATGGCCCCAAATGGCTCCCAAGAGGTCATGCGGGCGAGCATACCTGGTCGAGGGCTGGTTGAATCAGCAGTTGCTCAACTGGCCCCCAGGAGTGTTGCGGCGGTGTTGAACCACCCCCAGATCGACCCCTATTCGACTTGGAGCTTCTTGAATCGACACCGTTTCAATAAGACTCGGCGGGGAAGCGGGCGCCTCATGATAAGGGCACGGCACGGTATACGTATACCGTATCTACCGTATGTATACCCTTGTGTACGATATACGTTATATGGTATTATACGGTATACGGGCCCACGTATACTGTATACTGCCGCGCCCTACTCATGATTGATGGCGGGCGTGTGGATGCGCCTGTTTGCTCGTTGCACCCCCCCCCCCGCCAGTGGTGTCATTAGCGCCCCCACAGCCCCCGTAGACCCCCTTACGGGAGCAAACCAGGACTTGTGGGGAAAACCTGCGGGGGGTAATAGAGAGAATTTTGCTCCAAAAAGTGTGAAACTTGACGATTTTCACACTTTTCTGCAAAAAAACGCTACCTGCGGGGCGATTTGGCATATTCCCTGCTGTGTTGCGGGGGAAAACAGGACATTTTTGGATTCCTTAATGACACCACTGCCCCCCCGCCCCCCCTGATGGTGTGAGTTGAGCGGAGATGGCGCCTCACGCGTGCGGTGGCGGGTGCGCTGTGGTCGCTGGTAAAAAGTGCTGCGGCGGGTGAGCTACCAGCCCCGCCTCTTGTGGTTTGGGGGCACGAGGGACCCGAGGAATTCGTCACCAAATACACCTTTGAAGACGAAGCGGAAATGTTCTTATCGAGTGATGGCAGCATGCAACAAGGTAGACGCATCGCGGAGTCTCGAGAAGTTAGTCTCGGGCGCAAGACCGTCGCAACACTACCAGCCATCGAGGTGGACACGGCCCGTGGACGACAACGACCATATCTTTTTATGGCTGCTCCGTAAACCGCTCGATAATTTATTACAGATCTTAAAAGGTTTATAGATATTGAATTAGTCCGCAGGTGGTTCGACCGATCCACGGTCCACTTGAGTTTTTTCTTATATTGCGTCCCAATTATTGATTTTTACATTCCGATATTATACAAACTCGTGACGCGCGTAAATATGACGTATGATAAAAAATGATGTTTATGTAAGAATAAACATGGCAGAGAGCTCCGTGTTTATATTCATGAAATTGCTGTGGTTATTTTAAATGGTGTTTATTGTATAAATCTACAAGAAGCAACCTCGCGTGTCTCTCGCTAACCGTACATGCATTTCGCTGCAACATAAAATAATACAAATTATCCATTTATTTTAGTAAAAAGAAACTACCCTCGGTCCTCACAATTTGAGATTGTTCAGCCTGGTGCAGTTGGCCAAAGGAGACAGATCAGCCACCTTGGTATTTGTCAGGTTGAGGTTGATCAGCCCGATGCAGTCGCGTAGGGGAGACAGATCTGCCACTTCGGTACCCATGAGGTTGATGTTGATCAGCCTGATGCAGTCGCGTAGGGGATACAGATCTGCCACTTCGGTATACGACAGGTCAATGCTGATCAGCCTGATGCAGTTGCGTAGGGGATACAGGTCGGTCACCTTGGTGCCCCACAGGTTGAGGTCGATCAGTGCCGTGTAGTTGGCCAGGGCAGAGAGGTCGCTCACCTTGGTGCCCCACAGGTTGAGTCTGGTCAGCCGGGTACAGTTGGCTATGACAGACAGGTCGGCCACCTTGGTATTCCACAGGTTGAGGCTGGTCAGCCCGGTGCAGCTGGCCAAGGGAGACAGGTCGGTCACCTTGGTATGCCAAAGGTTGAGGTTGGTCAGCGCGGAGCAGCTGGCCAGGGGAGACACGTCGGACACTTCTGTACACAGGTTGAGGTTGGTCAGCGCGGTGCAGTTGCGTAGGGGAGACAGGTCGGACACCTTTGTGCCCATCAGGTTGATATCGGTCAGCGATGTGCAGTTGGCCAAGGGATACACGTCGGTCACCGTGGTACGCCACAGGTCGAGCCAGGTCAACGCAATGCAGCTGGCCAGGGGAGACAGGTCTGTCACCTCGGTCCCCGACAGGTTGAGGTTGGTCAGCCCGGTGCAGTTGACCAAGTGAGACAGTTCTGTCACATCGGTCTCCGACAGGTTGAGGTTGGTCAGCCCGATGCAGTTGACCAAGGGAGACATGTCGGAGACCTTGGTCTCCCTCATGTCGATGCTGGTCAGGCCGGTGCAGTTGCGCAGAGGAGACAGGTCGGCCACCTCTGTACGCCACATGTTGAGGTTGGTCAGTCCGGTGCAGTTGGCCAAGGCAGACAAATCAACTACCTTGGTATGATACAGGTTGATGCTGGTCAATCCCGTACAGTTGGACAAGGGAGACAGGTCAGCTACCTTTGTATCCGTCAAGTCGAGGTTGGTCAAATACGGTGTCAGCAAGGATTTGACGGAAGCGAGATCGTTCAGTGTCTTGCGCAGTTTCAACGATTTCCTGTAGTAATCGGACGCGCTTCGAATATCTTTCGACACCCCGCGACACTCCAGATGCGTTGGGGTGTTCAAGACGCACAAGGACAGTGCTTGTTCGCGGATGTAAGATTCCATGGTGTGTGGTGTTTTTTATATTGATTGTTTTAAATCGTTTTTTATTCCGGGGTCGAATCCTATTTAAAGATGTGGTGTCCAATAGAAAGATTGGGTGGTTCGACCGATCCGCTACTGTAGATATACATAAATATCCTTAAACCCATCATAATCTTCATCATTGACCGTCCCGTGGATAGAAATGCGAAGAACGTAGTTGACCAACGCAGTAGCGAAGCATTGCAGAACTGTTTTAAGAGCTCTGCGCGTTTTTAGTGAAGATGTTCCTTGCGCCGTTGAGATCTCGATCGACTCCCACTGACCCTAACGTTCCGAACGTCCCTACGACTCGCTTTGAACCTGGAAAACCGCGCACTTGTTTTTGATAATGTTGATCCATCCAGTCGTCTTATCGATAAACGCATGTGCGATTTCCGTTCCGCATCCGTAAGTGTCGTAGAACTCGTCCATGAGATCGGACCCCGCGATCAATCCCTCCTTTTCCGCCTGAGCATAGAGTCGATCGACCATGTCTGTGCGAACTTTGTCGTACACGCATACCTCGTGTGCGTACTGGATGACAACGGACCTGTCCATCTTGTTTGCGCAAAGTAACGTGAGAGATGTTTGCAAGCTTCCAAAATTAGGCCATAATCAAATTTTAATCCCTATTAATTCTTTGAAATGGTATGAAATTAAGATTCCATGATGTGTGGTGTTATTTATATTGATTGTTTTAAATCGGTTTTTATTCCGGGGTCGAATACTATTTATTTAAAGCTATGGTGTCCAATAATAAGATTGGGTGGTCCGACCGATCCTCGGCCGCCGAACTTTATTTAATCCTTGGATCCTTCCACATCTGTAGATACTCTAAAAAACTCATCTATTTTTTCCGTAGTATTTAAACTAGTGTTACGAAGAAGTTTAATTATTTCTGAAACAGACCAGTCCTTATATTGATTGAAACTACGATCCATTAATAAATAGAATGCGTTTATATAACCGATAGTGTTACCCGGATCAATATGCTTAGATAATAAATAATTTGCATTAACTGTTACTTGATTGAGATGTTTCGTTGTTGGATAATCTTTGTACATTTCCTTGTATGTGAATTTGTATAGCATTTTTAACTTGTTAGTTGTTTTAATATAACGCATGAAGGGACCCTCTACTCCTTGGTAAAACAAAAACATCTTGTATATCATCGACAAAACATCTTAAGGAATATTCTTCGATGGGTAAGAATCATTTCGGTAAATATTTGATACCTCTTTGAGATAATCAATTAGGCACTCTATATAAATTGGATTAATAGGTCTTAAATCTTTTAAAAAGGTCTCATAAGGTATGACGATGTTTAAAACTTTTATACCGCATTTTTAAATTTTTTCAATCCATCCGGGGTCGTTTTTTTCAATATTATGATTCAGGTGTATACCACAATTCCCTTTAATTTGTTTCACCTCATTACCGCGCTTTTGTTTTTTTTGGGTCACGTCGATGAGTTTTGACTGAAATATTCTGCTTCGGTCCATGGCAGAGTTTTTACTATCTTCATCAAATTCATGTTCCTGCACGCGGAAACGAAGATGATCACATCCTTTCCGTTTGCTGCTCTAGTTATCGAATTGACCAACTCAGACAATTTAATCGTATAATTATAATATTTAATTAATTCACTAAAAAAACCTTGATCTATAAAATATTTCGTCATTTTAGTGTGGAGTTCGTCACTTACATCGTGAATACCTATATTCATATATTTATGTTGTGTAGGTAATGCAATTAAGTCACGGTTTATTGCTTTGAGATGGTGTTGTATATGAGCACGAAAGTGTTGAACTTGAAGAGTATTATGTACACCATAGATCTCAACACGGTTGTTTTGTTTTCTTTGCATAAATGCGAGATTCATGTCATTAATGTAAAATCTTTCAGAACCGTAATAAATTCTAAAGTTTCCATGATTTTCGTCTAATAGTTGCGATTCACTGTATTTAAATTTTGTTTCTATGGATTTGGCGAGTGCTATGGGAGACAGATCTTTCATCTTTTTACTTCCGATAAACTGTAGCATTTCGTATTTTTTGCCCGAGTCTGTATATTTTCCAATTTCAGTCATAACGAGTCACATTTTTTGGTACGCTGAAATTTTCTTCAAGGGTTTCGCCGTGTGCCGATATATGGATTCGATCACGAGCCATATTATATATACATAACAAATTTTGTGATACCCAGAACGATTCCATATATCCCTGCGAACCGCTCTGCGTCCGAACAAGTTCCATAGCGAGTTCGGCCTTGAAAGGCTACACCTTGAAATACATCCGGACTCCTACATTATGATAATATATTCAAATTTTATTATAAATACTAAACAATATAATTAAATGTGTATGCGTGTTTCCTGAAGCGAGCAGTTGCATAGGGGAGACAGGTCGGTCGCCTTGGTACCCCTCAGGTTGAGGCCGGTCGGCGCGGTGCAATTGGCCAAGGCAGACAAATCGACTACCTTGGTATGGTATATTACATCAGTTCCTCCCACTGGGCCTCTTGGCGACGAGTCTTTGCCTCCAGTTTCTCCACGAACCTCTTCCGCGAATACGACTTATCGAGTTGGCAGGCCTCCGCGAACTTCACGACGGGTTCGATGCCACACGCCGTCAACGACCGCAAGAGATGGTCGGGCATCTGACGCCGCGCGTACACGCCCTTGACTGCAGTTATCCACTCGGACCAGTCGGGGGGAGACGACGCGAGTGCGCGGCGGTCTTGTAGAGATAACAACACGAGTGCCTCCATACATATATATGCATGCGTACGTATGCCTTATGTCGTGTCTTGCAATGAAACTTCTAAACGTTTCCACAGGGTTCCAACCGCGCGTTGCGCGCCCGCTCTGCGGCCGAACAACTTCCGATAAGCGGGTCCGAACACTATTTAAAGATAAGGTGTCCAATAATAAGATTGTGTGGTTCGACCGATCCTCGGCCCGATTATAGTGTAAAAAAGACTACCCTATTATTTAAACCGATCTCGAACGTTCCCAACAATCCTTAAACGGCCCGAACACCCTGAACGGCCCTCGGTCCTCACAGTTTGAGGTTGGTCAGCCCGGTGCATTTTGCCAAGGGAGACAGGTCGGCCACCTTGGTACCCCTCAGGTCGAGGTTGATCAGCCTAGTGCAATTTGCCAAGGGAGACAAGTCGGTCACCTTGGTATGCCGCTGGTGCACAAGCATAAAAAGCTAAAGGTCTGATATAAAAAACATGTTTATTTTTAATTAAAAACGTCAACATTTTCATTTTCATATGTAATATAGTTTTTCACTCATAGTTGACATGGTTCCAGCCATTCAAGCAAAAGACGGACGATGTTCTCGTGGCCATTTCTAGCTGCATATATGAATGCCTGACCGTCCATACAATCTGCGCGAGGCGCGTGTTCCGGCCACTTAAGCAATAAACGGGATGTATTTTCTTGTCCTCTGTCAACCGCATATACGAGTGCCTGACCGTCCCGACAATCTGCGCGAGGCGCGTGTTCCGGCCACTCTAGCAAAAGACGGAGGATGTTCTCGTAACCGTTTGTAGCTGCATGATTGAGTGCTTCACCATCCCTACAATCTGCGCGAGGCGCGTGTTCCGGCCACTCTAGCAAAAGACGAACGATATTCTCGTGGCCGTTCCTAGCTGCAAAGCAGAGACGGTCTTCACTTCACCACCAGTCAGCGCAAACGTGGGCAGATCCGCGACAACATCTGCTGGCAAAATCATCACTTCTGTCTTATGTTAAGTTCATAAGCTCTTCGCCAGGGGCTCCCGCCCTGGCGCCGCTCGATGGCGGACAACCGGGACAACTGCGCTTGGTACTGGGCGGCTGAAAATCTGGAAATTTACCCTGAGCGGCTGTGACGCACAGCGCTACTGATGAACTGGTCCTGATGGGGCGAGGCTATGTGGCAGATGGGGCAGCGGTACGATGGAGAGCACGATGCACGATGGCGAGAATTGCGGCGAGCATGCACCCCCTCTCACAACGATCGGAACTCAAGCAGATTGCGGCTCCTAATGGTTTACTGTGCCTGGATGGAAGAGAGAGACGGATGGCGAGAAATTGAGAAACATGGGAAGCGAGGCACATGCGGCTAGGCTTTGTGAGGAGGTTGCGGCGCAGGGGTTCCCTGCCCCAAGGCGCAGATTATTAGATGGCGACGCGATCGATGCACCAGCCGTGCGGCATGGGGCGAGGCGAGGCCCCACCAGAGGGCGGGCACCATAATGGAGATGGCGGCTAAGAACGGGGAATGCGGCTACCGGGGATGAGGCTACGGGTTATGCATGCCAGAGGACGGCAGACAAGGCTAATGCGTCACGGCGCATGGGTAAAGAACGGGGAATGAGGCTACGGGAGCTGGCGGGCGCGGCGCGCGCATGGCGCGCGGGGCGCATGGGGGTTGCATGGCGGCGCTCTGCGCGTGCATGCATGGAGGAGATTGCTGGCGGGCATGGAGGAGATTGCTCGCGGGCGTGGAGGAGATTGCAGGCGGCAGCATGGAAGCGGATGGCGAGAAATTGAGAAACATGGGAAGCGAGGCACATGCGGCTAGGCTTTGTGAGGAGGTTGTGGCGCAGGGGTTCCCTGCCCCAAGGCGCAGATTATAGATGGCGCAGCAATCAATACACTAGCCGTGCGGCATGGGGCGAGGCGAGGCCCCACCAGCGGGCGGGCACCATAATGGAGATGGCGGTTAAGAACGGGGAATGAGGCTACAGGGAGAGGATACGGGTTACAGATGCCAAAGGGGACGGCGGAACAAGGATCAGCCATAGGTGTCACGGGGAATGGCTAAAGAACGGGAATGAGGCGGGTGGTACGGGTGCTGGCGCGCATGGAGCGCGGCGCGGCGCATGGAGATCGCATGGCGGCGCCCATGCATGGACGAGATTGCTGGCGGGCATACAGGAGATTGCTGGCGGGCATGGAGGAGATTGCTGGCGGGCATACAGGAGATTGCTGGCGGGCGTGGAGGAGATTGCTGGCGGGCATGGAGGAGATTGCTGGAGCCAATGGCGGCGGCGGGACTAGTAGTAGAACACAGGCGCACACCAACAATGCGTTGCTGTCACTACCTGGGTGGTATAGGGTGGATCTGGGGGCCCAGTGTCCTGTCTAGGTCCAGTGCGTGCGCGCGTGTGGGGGTTTACCCTCACCCCTACCAGGTAGCCAGCCAGTTTCCCACTGAAACTGAGTTTAAGGTGTCGGGCGCTAGCGCCGACACCGGTCTTATACATCATTACTGGTGTCACACAGACTGTAAGATCCATCATCATCAGCTGCATGAATGAGTGCTTCACCATCCCTACAATCTGCGCGAGGCGCGTGCTCTGGCCACTCGAGCAAAAGACGAACGATATTCTCGTGGCCGTTCCTAGCTGCATGAATGAGTGCTTTACCATCCCTACAATCTGCGCGAGGCGCGTGTTCCGGCCATTCAAGCAAAAGACGGACAATGTTCTCACGACCGTCCGCAGCTGCATGAATGAGTGCTTCACCATCCCTACAATCTGCATGTGGCGCGTGCTCTGGCCACTCGAGCAAAAGACGAACGATATTCTCGTGGCCGTTTCTAGCTGCATCGATGAATGCCAAACCGTCCCTATAATTTGCGCGAGGCGCTCTATGACGAGTGGATGGAACTGTCAACAACATTTTGACAATGTCAGCATGCCCTTTGATCGCAACCCATATCAGAGCATCGTCAGGGGTGTTGTGTCGACGAAGAATCATCTCGACGAGGACGGTTGGATATTCTTTAACGACATGGGTCCATGATTTGCAAATTTTTAAAGAGGCCGGATTTGCAGAGAGCTCGAGGGCATTGTCCAACACATCATAGGGGAGCATGTCCATTATTTAATTACTAAAATGATTGGACTCTTAAATGTTTTTTTTATAAATTATACTAATGCTAAAACATACCTATATACACTCGAGCAATCGAATAATGTTACACCCTCGACCGAGGGCTTCTATTATTTTCAAAACCCATGTGTATGGGACAACACGAGTGCCTCCATACATATATATGCATGCGTACGTATACCCTTTCCTCTAAGCCTTATCCTCTATAGGAAGTACCTGGGTACGCATGCAGTCCCACAGGTTGATTGCAGCCTGAACCACCTCATTATCAGAAGGGCCGAACACCATACCAAACCTAACCCCCTCAGAGTGCTCACACACATCGTAAGAGGCGGGCCACCCC
The DNA here is from genome assembly GCA_016618255.1 of Chlamydomonas sp. UWO 241. Classification (NCBI taxonomy): domain Eukaryota; kingdom Viridiplantae; phylum Chlorophyta; class Chlorophyceae; order Chlamydomonadales; family Chlamydomonadaceae; genus Chlamydomonas; species Chlamydomonas priscui. Next base: position 341,934 of record VFSX01000029.1, on the reverse strand, counting down.
TTTGCCACTTGCAACTCTTGTTCTACAGAGCGAGACTCTCTTGAAGAGCTATATTCTCGGATGCACCGCACAACATCGTGGTAATCCTTCTCGCTAACAGGAGAGTTGAAAGCAGCCCCCAACATGTCCATAAGAATGCAGAACATATTCGGCAACGTTTTATTCAAGAGGGACACAAAAATGTGCGCGTAATAGACGCGACCGGCACAATGATCTCAGCCGCTACTTTACAGTTGGCGTGAGAGCGCTCTCCTATAAACCGCGTATGCGATGTACTTAAGGATATGGTGTCCGATACTGATATTAGGTGGTCGGATCAATACCCCGCAACACCCGAACGCTTCTACGAGAACCGCGCACCCGCGCAACATAACTGCATACTTCGCGCCCGCCCTGCGTCCGAACACTTCCAAGTTCTGTAGCGGATTCGGCGTTGAAAAAAAACAAGATACGTCCGAGCTCCGATGCGGGCGCGAATTCTGGAATTCTGAAGTTCTGTCGCGCGGTTTGGACTTCAGTGGACTGGTGTGGTATCACAGTGAAAGAGTCTGAACACCAGTGGACTGTGTGGGATCACCAGTGGACTGTGTGGGATCACCAGTGGACTGTGTGGGATCACCAGTGGACTGTGTGGGATCACCAGTGAAAGAGTCTGAACACCAGTGGACTGTGTGGGATCACCAGTGAAAGAGTCTGAACACCAGTGGACTGGTGTGGGATCACCAGTGGACTGTGTGGGGCAGCTTCTAGGCAGCTTCTGACAATCTACTACCTAGGAAAATATTTTCAAATTAGTTTTGTTCGAATTCGTCGGCGGCACGCCCGAACGATTCCACGAGGTTCCAACCGCGCTTACAGCGCGCCCGCCCTGCGTCCAAACAACTTCCAGAGCGGATTCGGCCTTGAAACACGTCCGAACTCCGAGGCGGGCGCGCAACGCGCGGTTTGGATTTGTAATCATACCTATATACAAACCTCCTAGACTAATATTTTCGAAATAGTTTTGTTTTTATAGAGATTTGTAGGACCGCCGAATTCGTCGGTTGCCTAAATCACACCATATAACAAACCTCCTAGACTAATATTTTCAAAATACTTTTGTTTTTATAGAGATTTATAGGACCGACGAATTCGTCGATGGCTCAAATCACACCATATAACAAACCTCCTAGACTAATATTTTCAAAATACTTTTGTTTTTATAGCGATTTGTAGGACCGCCGAATTCGTCGATGGCTCAAATCACACCATATAACAAACCTCCTAGGATAAAATTTTCAAAATACTTTTGTTTTTATAGCGATTTATAGGACCGACGAATTCGTCGATGGCTCAAATCACACCATATAACAAACCTCCTAGACTAATATTTTCAAAATACTTTTGTTTTTATAGAGATTTGTAGGACCGCCGAATTCGTCGGTGGCCAAAAGCGTCCAATATAACAAACCTCCTAGACTAATATTTTCAAAATACTTTTGTTTTTATAGCGATTTATAGGACCAACGAATTCGTCGATGGCTCAAATAACACCATATAACAAACCTCCTAGACTAATATTTTCAAAATACTTTTTGTTTTTATAGTGATTTGTAGGACTGCCGAATTCGTTGATGGCTCAAATCACACCATATAACAAACCTCCTAGACTAATATTTTCAAAATACTTTTTGTTTTTATAGTGATTTGTAGGACCGCCGAATTCGTCGGTGGCCAAAAGCGTCCAATATTACAAACCTCCTAGACTAATATTTTCAAAATACTTTTGGTTTTTTAAAGTGATTTGTAGGACCGCCGAATTCGTCGGTGGCCAAAAGCGTCCAATATAACAAACCTCCTAGACTAATATTTTCAAAATACTTTTGGTTTTTTATAGTGATTTGTAGCACCGCCGAATTCGTCGGTGGCCAAAAGCGTCCAATATAACAAACCTCCTAGACTAATATTTTCAAAATACTTTTTGTTTTTATAGTGATTTGTAGGACCGCCGAATTCGTCGGTGGCCAAAAGCGTCCAATATAACAAACCTCCTAGACTAATATTTTCAAAATACTTTTGTTTGTAAAGAGAATTGTAGGCTCGCCAAATTCGTCGGTGGCCTAAATGATTTCCGCAACATCCGAACGATTCCACGAGGTTCCAACCGCGCGGATTCTGTGCAGAAATCGGGATGTCCGACCAATTTCCGACCAATTTCCATAGCGGATTCGGCCTTGAAAGGCTACACCTAGACCCACCTCCTAACTCCGAGGCGGGCGCGAATTCTGTAGTTCTGTCGCGCGGTTTGGATCTCATCTGAAAGTGTGGAATGTCGGTGTAAAGTGTGAAATGTCGATGGCGTATTCTCATAATATTTTTGGTTAAAAAGTGTTTTCCACGAGGTTCCAACCGCGCGTGCCGCGCGCCCGCTCTGCGTCCGACCAACTTCCAGAGCGGATTCGGCCTTGACATGCGTCCGGGCCCGAGGGCGGGCGCGCGTAGCGCGGTTTGGACTTCATAAATAATGTGTCGGATCTACGGTGAATGTGTCTTGCAGCTTCTAGAGAGTTAACCCAAATTTTATTCATACTTTTGACCATACAACCCTCCTAGGATAAAATTTTCAAACTAGTTTTGTTTTTATAGAGAATTGTAGGACCGACGAATTCGTCGGTGGCCTAAAACATACCTGTAACACAACCCTCCTAGGATATAATTTTCAAACTAGTTTTGTTTTTATAGAGAATTGTAGGACCGACGAATTCGTCGGTGGCCTAAAACATACCTGTAACACAACCCTCCTAGGATATAATTTTCAAACTAGTTTTGTTTTTATAGAGAATTGTAGGACCGACGAATTCGTCGGTGGCCTAAAACATAGCTATAACCTTGACATACGTCCGAACACCAAGGCGGGCGCGCAACGCGCGGTTTGGACTTCAATGGAAAGTGTGATGCAGCTTCTATGCAGCTTCTATGCAGCTTCTATGCAGCTTCTATGCAACTTCTATGCAACTTCTATGCAACTTCTATGCAACTTCTATGCAGCTTCTATGCAGCTTCTATGCAGCTTCTATGCAGCTTCTATGCCTACATCCCGAACGATTCCACTAGGTTCCAACCACGCTAAAGAAATCGCGCCCGCTCTGCGTCCGACCAACTTTCATATCGGTTTCGGCCTTGAAAGGCTACACCTTGACATACGTCCGGGTCCGAGTGCGGGCGCGAATTCTGTCGCGCGGTTTGGATTTCAGTGGAATGTATTGTATCTCAGTGGAATGTATTGTATCTCAGTGGAATGTATGGGCAGCTTCTATGCAGCTTCTATGCAGCTTCTGACAAACTAATACATAGGATAGTATTTTCAACATAGTTTTGTTCGAAGTCGTCGGTGGCACGCCCGAACGATTCCACGAGGTTCCAACCACGCTTACAGCGCGCCCGCCCTGCGTCCGAACAACTTCCACCGGCCTTGAAAAACGTCCGAATTCCGAAGCGGGCACAATCCTGTAACCTGCTAGGATACTATTCTCAAAATACTTTTATAGGGATTTAGAAAAGTGTTAAAGTGTTAAACGTCCTATCCTAGGATAAGACAACCTACACAGGATACTATTCTCAAAATACTTTTGGTTTTTATAGAGATTTAGAAAAGTGTTACAAAAAGTGTTAAACGTCTTATGGCACAATCCTGTAACCTGCTAGGATACTATTCTCAAAATACTTTTGGTTTTTATAGAGATTTATAAAAGTGTTAAAAAAGTGTTAAGCGTCCTATCCTAGGATAAGACAACCTACACAGGATACTATTCTCAAAATACTTTTGGTTTTTTAAAGAGATTTAGAAAAGTGTTAAAAAAAGTGTTAAACGTCTTATGGCACAATCCTGTAACCTGCTAGGATACTATCCTCAAAATACTTTTGGTTTTTATAGATATTTAGAAAAGTGTTAAAGTGTTAAACGTCCTATCCTAGGATAAGACAACCTACACAAGATACAATTCTCAAAATACTTTTGGTTTTTATAGAGATTTAGAAAAGTGTTAAAAAAAGTGTTAAACGTCTTATGGCACAATCCTGTAACCTGCTAGGATACTATTCTCAAAATACTTTTGGTTTTTATAGGGATTTAGAAAAGTGTTTAAGTGTTAAACGTCCTATCCTAGGAGAAGACAACCTACACAGGATACTATTCTCAAAATACTTTTGGTTTTTATAGAGATTTATAAAAGTGTTAAAGGGTTAAAAACGTGTTAAAATAGTTTCAAATGTATTTAAAGCTTAACACAACATTAAGAAACGAAGATGTCGAATCAAATTGATAAACTGTATATTTGTCCCTGTTGCCTGTACGAAACGTATCAGAAGACGCACATAAGAAAGCACTTTAACCGTAAGAAAGTTTGTAAGAGAAAGGAAGGCGGTATTCATCTTACGGATGCGATCAGAGACGAGATTATGAAGCGCGAGTACCACGCGGATTTAAAAAATGTGGTTCAGTCCCCCCCACCGCCGGTCATCAACAGCACCCACCTGAGCCACAGCACCAGCCTGAGCCACAGCAACAAAAACACCATCAGCAACATCATCAACTACATAATGATCAGTCAGTGCAACATGATGACGAACGACGCGCTTCAGACGGCCATCCTGCCCCATATCCGCGCCGTCAAATACCAGCAGGACAAGGTGTTTGACCGTTTGGATCACTTTCAGTCGCATCACGTGGACAACGACCGGTGCATCGAGTCCGAGGACGTTTTCAAGATGGCGAGCGAGCTTTCGCGAACGAAGGACGTCCGTTCGCTTTTGGACGCTTACTACAGCTACAACGGCGAGAACAAGTTTTACGTGAAGCGCGACGACGAGGAGAATTGGAAATGGAAGCCGTGTGCCTTTTCCGACATTTTGGATGAGATCATAGAGCAGTTGAACGAGTATGTGTTCAAGCAGTACGAAGTCAAGCTGAACAATAAATACAACGTGGATGGCGAGACGGACGATCTGATCAACTTTTACAAGCTGAACAAGTATCTGTTGATCAAGCCTTTGTGTTGCCACGCTCGGCACGACAACGAGGTGCTCCACCTGAGCAATACCGTCGGTTTCGAGGAGAAGACGGCCTCGTTCGGTCTGTGCGAAGAGTTGAATGCCCTGTTCGACGCTACCGTCGCGGATACATGGACTATGATGAGCTTTAGGAAGAAGATCGAGCAATTGATCCAGACGAATGCCGAGACTACCTATAAGATGATCGAGAAGCTCGTGTGTGAGATTGCCAACGTGACTGTTTGATGGAATGTAAAATGCTCGTGGAATGTAAAATGCTCGTGGAATGTAAAATGCTCATGGAATGTTGGAACTCGTGGAACCGTTTGGATTCCCATCGTTTCTATAGATCACCATAACTCATTATCGTGCACTATATCCTTAAGTACTTTCCGGCCGCCCTAGGATTCCCAAAAAACTGATTTTAGCCAAAAACCGGACATTCCACATACACTCACACACTCTCACACTCACCTACACACCACCGTAAGAATGTCAGATGTGCTCATGATCTCGATGTTTGATGGCGAGCAGATCGCCATGCTGTATACCAGCGTGCCCGCTGAGCTCGTTAAGAAGCTCCAGGTAAAGGGTATCACCATGGATGATGATGCTGTGAAGGAGCATACCGAGGACGATGAGGATGTCTACTACGGGATGGAGGTTGTGCACGGGCTCAGCATTCCCAATTGCACAGTGATCATGCCGATCTCATTCTGTTAGGTTCAGGGTAGACTGGGTTTAGGGTAGACTGGGTTTAGGGTAGATTTTTTTTTATTGTTTACATGCAACCCTGAGCACCCGCACGCTCCATGCACCTATAGTACCCCGGGCACCCGCACGCTCCATGCACCTATAGTACCCCGGGCACCCGCACGCTCCATGCACCTATAGTACCCCGGGCACCCGCACGCTCCATGCACCTATAGTACCCCGGGCACCCGCACGCTCCATGCACCTATAGTACCCCGGGCACCCGCACGCTCCATGCACCTATAGTACCCCGGGCACCCGCATGCTCCATGCACCTCTAATGCCCTGAGCACCCGCATGCTCCATGCACCTCTAATGCCCTGAGCACCCGCATGCTCCATGCATCTCTAATGCCCCGGGCACCCGCATGCTCCATGCATCTCTAATGCGCTGAGCACCCACATGCTCCATGCATCTCTAATGCGCTGAGCACCCGCATGCTCCATGCACCCTGCACACCTGTATGATCCACGCCGTCAGTACGCTCCACGTTCCACGCACCTCCGCGCCGTCCAAGCTTGCGTTTGACCGCTCGCCGTTTGTCTGCATGCATGCAAGCCGAGTTCAGTGTGGATCACCCACACTCAACACCCAGTCCAACACCCCGGCGCCGCAACCACACGGTGTAACGCCGGACACCATTGCAGCCATGGTGGACCCCGAGACTGCCATGACGATTATCAATGCAAGCTTCAACATCAAGTGCCCGCTCGGGCTTGCCACGGGCAATTACCGCAACGCCATCGTCGGCCCGGACAAGCGCGGCCGCCTCACCGCGGCACAGGAGGCAACCGTGAGGCGTCTCGAGGAGCTGTGCGGCATCCTCTTCAGGGACCCGGAGGACGGCGTCAACGTGCCGGCCGATATGGTGAGTTGACGCCTGGACCCGGGCGCCAGAGCATTTCAGAACGCAAGCACCGCGCACCCCAGCAGCCCTGGCGCCCCGGCATCCTTAGCTGCATGGCATGCCCTGCGCGATGCCAAATCGCGAGGTGGGGAGGGGCAGCACGTAGCGTTTACCCACTGTTGGGACCCGGACACTAGTACATTTCAGCATTCAAGCACCGCGCACCCCAGCAGCCCTGGCACCACGGCATCTTTAGCTGCATGGCATCCCCTGACACGTTGCCAAATCGCGAGGGGGGGAGGGGCAGCACGTAGCGTTTACCCACTGTTGGGACCCGGACACCAGTGCATTTCAGCATTCAAGCACCGCGCACCCCAGCAGCCCTGGCGCCCCGGCATCCCTAGCAGCATGGCATTCCTGACACGTTGCCAAATCGCGAGGGGGGGAGGGGCAGCACGTAGCACTCGCCCCACTGTTGGACCCGGACACCAGTGCATTTCAGCATTCAAGCACCGCGCACCCCAGCAGCCCTGGCGCCCCGGCATCCCTAGCTGCATGGCATCCCTGACACGTTGCCAAATCGCGAGGGGGAGAGGGGCAGCACGTAGCGTTTACCCACTGTTGGGGCCAGGGCACCAGTGCATTTCAGCACGCAAGCACCGCGCACCCCAGCAGCCCTGGTGCCCCGGCATCCTTAGCAGCATGGCATCCCCTGACACGTTGCCAAATCGCGAGGGGGGGAGGGGCAGCACGTAGCACTCGCCCCACTGTTGGGACCGGGGCACCAGTGCATTTCAGCATTCAAGCACCGCGCACCCCAGCAGCCCTGGCGCCCCGGCATCCTTAGCTGCATGGCATCCCTGACACGTTGCCAAATCTCGAGGGGGGGGGGGCAGCACGTAGCGTTTACCCCACTGTTGGACCCGGGCACCAATGCATTTCAGAAAGCAAGCACCGCGCACCCCAGCAGCCCTGGCGCCCCGGCATCCTTAGCTGCATGGCATTCCTGACACGTTGCCAAATCTCGAGGGGGGTGTGCAGCACGTAGCGTTTACCCCACTGTTGGACCCGGGCACCAATGCATTTCAGAACGCAAGCACCGCGCACCCCAGCAGCCCTGGCGCCCCGGCATCCTTAGCTGCATGGCATCCCTGACACGTTGCCAAATCTCGAGGGGGGGGGGCAGCACGTAGCGTTTACCCCACTGTTGGACCCGGGCACCAATGCATTTCAGAACGCAAGCACCGCGCACCCCAGCAGCCCTGGCGCCCCGGCATCCTTAGCTGCATGGCATTCCTGACACGTTGCCAAATCGCGAGGGGGGGAGGGGCAGCACGTAGCGTTTACCCACTGTTGGGACCGGGGCACCGGCACCATAGCATCAGCATTCATGCACCTTCAGCACCGCCGCATCCCTCGCAGGATGCGATCGTCTTCGCGCGTGAGTTCATGAGGATTCAGGAACGTTACACGGAGATGAGCACGCTCTGTGCAAACGTCGTGGAGAAGCTGCGTCTGCTCAAGATGGCCAAGACGCATGCTCTCTTGCCGGGTGTGCTGCTCCAAGCTGAAGGACGACGCCATGGTGGTGTCCGTGGTGTGCGGGCACGTCATCTGCACCGGGTGCATGCAGGAGTTCGTGAAGGGTGGCCACAAGTGCCCCGGGTGCAACGTGATGCACGCCGAGTCAGACTGGATCAAGGCACACCTGTCCTGATTGATGGTGCCATGTGTAAAACCTGTGACACTGGAATTTGGCAGCGCGCACCCTGTTGCCATGCGATCTGATGTGAAAGCCTGCAGTACCTGCAACACTGCACTCTGTAGTACCCTGCAACAATGCACTCTACACACTCTGTAGAAGAAGAAGGGGTTTACAGCAGCAGCATGTGGCGTAGTACTGCACTCTGTAGTACCCTGCACTCTGTAGTACCCTGCACTCTGTAGTACCCTGCACTATGTAGTACCCTGCACTATGAAGTACCCTGCACGCCCTGCTGCACCCTGCACGCCCTGCTGCACCCTGCACGCCCTGCTGCACCCTGCACGCACTGGCTGTTGTTGCACGCACTGGCTGTTGTTGCACACTGCATATCAGGTATTTTACACATTAAATTCATTTCAAATTAATTAAAGGGGTTTAGGTGGGTTTAGGTTGGGTTATTAAATCACAGTGAAATCTTCTTGTTGATGTGGTTCATGACCAGCATGTCCATCTCTGCACAGAACTTTGCATCCGCGAGGTCAATGGTGCCCACATCCTCCGCCACGCGGTCGAACACGATCTTGCCCTCTGGCACACCCAGCTGCAGCAGCACGGCATCGATGTGCGGGCGGAAGCCGTCGTACATCCCCCTGTCAACGATGCCCTGGACGATGGCAATGATTTTGTGAATGTTGAAGACGCCGCATTCGATGGACACCTCTACCACCCCCATCTCAATCTCGGTGTGCACCACGAGCAGTCTGTCCACGTCACAGAGGTTGTTGACCTCTTCCTCCCTGACCGCAGTCTCTACCGCATAGAGTGCCGAATTCCCTGCTGCCGGGCCAGAAGAGACCCCCACAGCCTGGTCTGTCTGGTCTGCCTGGTACAGGTCAGAAAGGCCGCCCCCACCGCCCCCCATGGACAGCAGCCGGCAGTCACCGTCCCTCTCAAAGATGCCGGCAAGGGTGGTGTCATCACCCCCCTCCTGCTGCCCTGCCGGGTCGTCCATCACCCCCATGGCAATGAGGTCGGCAACGGGGGTGACATCATCGCCCCCATGCTCCTGCCCCTCCCCCACGTTGCCCCCCATGGGGTCAATGAAGCCAAAGTCCGTGTCATCTAGGTCGATGGCACCGCCCCCCTAGCGTCATCAACGCACCCGTCCACCTCCAGGAAGTCATAGAACCCCTGGACGCCTCCCTCCCCCAGGAAATCGAAGAACCCCTGGCTGCTCCCCTGTCCCTGGCTGCTCCCCTGTCCCTGGCTGCTCAGGTGCACAGTGTCCTTGGAGAAGCCCTGGTCAACGCCCCTGCCGGTCAGCGTGTCCTCACCGTCATCGTACATCATCTCAGGCGAGCCCTCCTCGTACTGCTGCACGCCGCGAGAGTCGGACGCCACGGCGTCGAGCAGCGCGATTGCCGCGTCCGCATTTGCGCGTTCCAGCTCTGCCTGAGCCTCTGCAGATGCCACTACCGCCTGGGCCTCTGCCACTACCGCCTGAGCCCGCGCCTCTGCAGCTGCCAGTGCCGCCTGGGCCTCTGCCACTTCCGCCTGGGCCTCTGCCACTGCAGACACTGCATGGGCCTTGACGCGCACTAGGTGCTCGTCTGCATCGGCAGCAATCTCGAGCATGCTGGCAGCCTGGTCGTAAGAGTCGCACATGGCCATAATATCTGTCTCAGTAACTGTCAAGCGGCGCCACGCCATGATCATGTGCCCGCATCTAAGTTATAAAATAATTAGTGGTCTCCGGCCGTGCGGGCAGTGCGTTGGGTGTGGAAGCTTGGGTGCGCAGCTCCTGCTTCACAGCTGCAGCTGCAGGGTATGCCTCATGAAGGCCTGACCCCCCGCTGGCATGATAGCAGATGCCGGGATGACATCACATGTTAAATCTTGATCCCGGCACCCGTCCACATCAGGCCAGAGATGACCTTTTTTTGTCCTTCTGCTCGATCACCAGTTTCTTCCCAGCGTCTACCCTCACCTCCCCAAACAGCGGGTAGACCGACCCTGAGGAACTCGGCTTGGTCTTTGACGCCGAAACCATGACAAACTTCTCGCGCACTGGCATTGGGAATGACTCATTGGGGTTGATGCATTGGCTTGCTGGAGGAATGTCCTTGCCGAGCACCCAGCCCAGTTCGCCCCCAAAGCCACCACCATTGCCGCCAGCGTGAACGTCGGCGGCGACGTTCACGAGGTACTTCTCATTTGGGTCGTACGCAATCCTGACGTGGAGTGGCAGCTTCAGCTTGTTCTGAATGATGATCTGCTTGGACTTGCCCGTTTCTTGGTTGGTTGCAGGGCTGATGGCGAGTTCGAAGTATACTCGCTTCGCCCTGTCGGCCTTGTTGTTAGGCATGGGCCTCACGCCCAGCTCGTTGAGAACTTCCTTGAGGAAGGAGTTAGTAATCCCACTTGCCTTAAGCTTTGAGGGCTTCCTCACATCTGACAGCCGGGTGTCATCAGAGTTCTTGATGAGCTCACAAATTGTGTCCTCGTCAAGCTCCACAGGCTGCGTGGTGTGTGGCGTATGGAGGGAGGAGTGGCGTATGGAGGGAGGTGTGGTGTATGGAGGGAGGTGTGGCGTATGGAGGGAGGTGAGCTGTTTATTTGATTTCAACAGATTGGGCGTGGCCTGGGCCATCGGAGGTTACCCGCGCCTTGCGCGCATAGTCTTTCAGGCATTTAGGAGGCATTTGCATGACCACTGGACGTCGGAAAAAATTGCATAATCCTGACGCCAACTGGGGGGGGGGGCGAGCTTGGGAGTTAGCCCGGCCCACATGTGCAGACTTCAGGTTTGACCTCATCCCTACACCGCAGACGCCCGCTCCGCCACCGACATAACGCCTGTAATGCAGCCCCGTTTTAAGGCTAGACAACGTGCAGAACGGATGTCTCGTCCTGGGGGGATATGCCAGCCTAGAACGGAAACTTTGAAACCCCTTTTCGGGGCAAGCTCCGACCCCGTGGGAACAAACCTTTATGAGTTATGCGTGAGTGATTGTATATGTATAACTATATATATTGTATATATATATATATAGTTATACTTACTATACATATACAATGCGTGAGTGATTGTATGTATATGTATTCATCTGCTTGTAGCATGCAACACATATGTCCAGGCATCACTGGCACCACCGCCCTTGCCCGATGACTAGCGTCTAAAGTAGTGGGCAGCAGGGTCGTTGTAAACGCTAACGGTAACTGTCAGATGCGTATACGGTAAACAAGAACGGCAGAGTTGGAACAGCGTAAACAGAAGCGGTCTATATTTCGTTCAGTACAGAGCATCACATTCATACATATTGCACACTACACATGTTGGATGAACAAAGTAGTGAATGATTAGGATTCCCCATGACTTGTAGGTGATTGAAAACCCTAGATTTTTAATAGTTCAAGTGTGGGGAAAGGTATGGGGATGAGCCTGAAGTCGCACAGTCACAGCCTGTATACGGTAAACGGCAGCCTCTGTTCGCCATTGTCAAAAAATCTGGTGAACAGGATGCATTGTGGCAAGCGATCTCAAAGGGCATCCATGACATAATTAGATGCTCAACTCGGCAACTAGCGCTATAATAAGTCCTGTCCCAAGAGCGTTGCGCACAGAAGCATACCGCATACAGAGTAACCGTACACATGACAGTATATCTGCATATAGCGGGTGTAACGAAAGCGTACCTCTGGCGCCACATCGCCGCCGCCACAACAATTGCCCATTCTCAGTGCTCCTCAATGGCTTGATATATCGCTTTGTGTTGGATGGTACGGACGTGTGCCTGAACGAGGAGATGGAGGAGGAGGTTGTGGTTTGTTAGTACATGAGTAGGGGCACGAATTCCCCGTGTCGGGCACGAATTCCCCGTGTCGTCTGGTGTGCGACAGGGGTGCGTCATTGCTCTTGTGTTGTTCAATGTTTTTATTGACCACATAGTGAAAAAGGCGCTAGACATGATGCCAGAGGGGGCTGGCGTGTCAGTCGTGACCCGAGCCGGCGGCTCTGTGTTGTCGTCGTCGGTTGAGCGCATAGTAATGCTGATGTATGCCGACGATTTATGTTTGTTCTCGCATGACCCAGCTCAGTTGGCGCTTATGCTGAAAATCCTTGACAAAGTGTCCTCTAGCTTTGGCATGCAAATCAACGCCGCCAAGACAGAAGTGATGATTTTGCCAGCAGATTTTGACGCGGATCTGCCCACGTTTGCGCTGACTGGTGGTGAAGTGAAGACCGTCTCTGCATTTAAGTATCTAGGGAGTTGGATAACCCAGAGTGGTGGTGTGGAAAAGGAGATCGGTGTGCGTGTCGGTCGCGCGCTGGGCGTGTTTGCGTCTTTTGATAAGATTTGGGCCAGCAAGAAGATGCAAGTGCAGTCTAAGATGCGGGTTTACAACACTTTCGTGCTGCCCCACTTTCTGTACGGCTGCGAAACATGGGCCCCTACTAAAACACAACTGACTCGATTGGAGGTTGCCCACTCTAACTGCCTTCGTCGCATTCTGGGTGTGCGCCTGGTCGACCGGCACAGATTAACTTATATTCGGCAGGCGTGCGACACTGAGCCAATTGAGAGCCTTGTGGCAAAGCGATCAATGCAGTGGCTAGGCCATGTGATGCGCATGCCGGCTTCTCGTCTTCCTCGTACGACTTTTGACTGCACAATGGATGTGGCTCGGCAGCAAGGCCGGCCTCCAGCCTCCTCCCGACACTATTTTCTTAAGCTACTGATTCAGCAGCTAGGCGAAACTAGTGGCACTCGTTCTGATTGGAAGACTTTTTCGGACACGGCGTTTGAGCGTGCTCAGGATAGGGTCGGGTGGAGAGCCGTGGTGTACGGTCCGGCTGCCCCTCAGGCGCCGGCCCCTCCACCACGGCGGTCAAGTAGATTGGCAAGCGCCACTTGACCCCCTATCCCCTAGAAGCAGTTAGGACCTATTTTGGAGGCGTCGCACAATAGCTCTCCTTTTTGCTCTGGGACTACACGTTGGCAGGCAGCCGGCTGGTGGCTACCGCCCCTCACAAGTAATTGTTAGGGCCAGAACTGGACTTGGGTCTAGGCGGTGGTACTAGGACTAGAGGTAGTCTTTGCTGGAAAGCTGATGTAACTGTAACTGTAACATGAGTAGGGGTCGAGCATACAATATCTCTCTTATTATATATTTTATCAATACCCATAACCTTAATTGATCAGTGTCCGGCTGTCCGCTCGCCCTTTCCCTGTTCACTGTCCCGCTGTGCGTTCGGCCCGGACTCCAAGGAGGACCCCCCCCCCCCTGCCCCCATCGGTCCCAATCGCCCAGAACTACGGCTAACTTGATGCACGACCTGCTCCGGTGCGCTGGAGCGGCCTGCAGAGGACTGGGGGGGTCAATAACGCGTGGGGCCAGCTGGCAGACGGCCGTGTCCCGAGGCCTCCGCTGTGTGAGGGGTGAGACGCATGTGGCATGATTAAGGGTGAATGTTTTCAGATGCAAAAACTTGAGAAATACCATGTTCAGGAAGCCCCCAAAGTGTAGAATATAGGCCAGTATAAGCGCTTAAGGTCTTCCCAGGAAATGTAACACGGAAGTGTAACAGGTCGAGCTAGACCGTGTTACAGGAAACCACCCAGTTTTTTTCTGGCTGGTTCTGAAAGCGCCCGTCTGTTGTGCCACAAGGCACCTTCACAGACAGAAGGAACAACCCAGGGGATTTTGTGTGTGTGTGTGTGTGTGGCGGGGGGGGGGGTATTGGGGTATCGTACTTTAATATAGGGCAAGTGGTGCAGTGGCGGCCGAGAACGCGCCCCCTACTTTTGGCACCAGGTGCAGTGGGGTGTGTGGCGAGGTATGATGGGCTGGCTTACATTAGTAAAAATCACTACATAGAATACTTCTAGTGCTATATATTCTCTGTGTGTTTGTGTTCATAAGCTCTTCGCCAGGGGCTCCCGCCCTGGCGCCGCTCGATGGCGGACAACCGGGACAACTGCGCTTGGTACTGGGCGGCTGAAAATCTGGAAATTTACCCTGACCGGCTCTGACGCACAGCGCTACTGGTGAACTGGTCCTGATGGGGCGAGGCTATGTGGCAGATGGGGCAGCGGTACGATGGAGAGCCCGATGCACGATGACGAGAATTGCGGCGAGCATGCACCCCCTCTCACAACGATCGGAACTCAAGCAGATTGCGGCTCCTAATGGTTTACTGTGCCTGGATGGAAGAGAGAGACGGATGGCGAGAAATTGAGAAACATGGGAAGCGAGGCACATGCGGCTAGGCTTTGTGAGTTGCGGCGCAGGGGTTCCCTGCCCCAAGGCGCAGATTATTAGATGGCGACGCGATCGATGCTCCAGCCGTGCGGCATTGGGCGAGGCGAGGCCCCACCAGCGGGCGGGCACCATAATGGAGATGGCGGCTAAGAACGGGGAATGCGGCTACCGGGGATGAGGCTACGGGTTATGCATGCCAGGGGACGGCGGACAAGGCTAATGCGTCACGGCGCATGGGTAAGAACGGGGAATGAGGCTACCGGAGCTGGCGGGCGCGGCGCGCGCACGGCGCGCGCGGCGCATGGGGGTTGCATGGCGGCGCTCTGCGCGTGCATGCATGGAGGAGATTGCTGGCGGGCATGGAGGAGCTTGCTTGAGGGCAAACAGGAGATTGCTCGCGGGCGTGGAGGAGATTGCAGGCGGGCATGGAAGCGGATGGCGAGAAATTGAGAAACATGGGAAGCGAGGCACATGCGGCTAGGCTTTGTGAGGAGGTTGTGGCGCAGGGGTTCCCTGCCCCAAGGCGCAGATTATAGATGGCGCAGCAATCAATACACTAGCCGTGCGGCATGGGGCGAGGCGAGGCCCCACCAGCGGGCGGGCACCATAATGGAGATGGCGGTTAAGAACGGGGAATGAGGCTACAGGGAGAGGATACGGGTTACAGATGCCAAAGGGGACGGCGGAACAAGGATCAGCCATAGGTGTCACGGGAATGGCTAAAGAACGGGAATGAGGCGGGTGGTACGGGTGCTGGCGCGCATGGAGCGCGGCGCGGCGCATGGAGATCGCATGGCGGCGCCCATGCATGGACGAGATTGCTGGCGGGCATACAGGAGATTGCTGGCGGGCATGGAGGAGATTGCTGGCGGGCATACAGGAGATTGCTGGCGGGCGTGGAGGAGATTGCTGGCGGGCATGGAGGAGATTGCTGGAGCCAATGGCGGCGGCGGGACTAGTAGTAGAACACAGGCGCACACCAACAATGCGTTGCTGTCACTACCTGGGTGGTATAGGGTGGATCTGGGGGCCCAGTGTCCTGTCTAGGTCCAGTGCGTGCGCGCGTGTGGGGGTTTACCCTCACCCCTACCAGGTAGCCAGCCAGTTTCCCACTGAAACTGAGTTTAAGGTGTCGGGCGCTAGCGCCGACACCGGTCTTATACATCATTACTGGTGTCACACAGACTGTAATATCCATCATCATCATCAGTGCTATATTGCTAGTCCATACATCTCGAGCCCTATGCATGAGGCACCACGTGGATGCAACATCCGTGCATACAGGTGGTGGCCTAACCCCGGGGTGCCCGGCGGTGGGGGTCGAGGTCGTGCCTGGCTGCAGAGTGACCTGCCCCCAGTACGCTGACGACTGCATGCCCCTCCTCCGGTCGTGTGCGCCGGCTGCCGTCGCTGCGCTGGTGGAGGCGATGGCGGTGTTTGGCCGAGCGACGGGCCTCGTCCTAAACCTCGGCAAGTGCGGCATCCTGCCCCTGGGTTCGGCGGGGGAGGGCTTGCTGGCGGGTGCAGAGGTGGCTGGGCTGCGCGTGCTGGACGCGGGCGTGTCGCTGGGCGTGCCCGTTTCTGCCGGCCTGCCGCCCCCGGAGGCCGTCACCGGGGTGTGCCGTGAGAGGCTTGCGGCCGCGTACACCAAGCTCGCGCGCTTCCCAATGTCTGTCTTTGGCAGGGGGCACGCGGCGGCGACGTACGGGGTCTCCCGCATCCTGTTCCGGGCGGTGCACTGTGGCATGACTCCGGAGGCAGAGAGGCTGCTCTCCCGGTGGACGGCTACTCTGGTGGACAGGAGCGTGGGGCCGGACCCACCGGCAGCGCTGCCGCGGTGGGCCTCTTCGGTGCCAGGCGCGCCCGCTGCGATGCTTCTGGGGCGGCCGGCGCACGGTGGTTTTGGGGCGCCGGCGTGGCGGGAGATTGTGCACGCGCAGTGGGCCGTCCACCTCGCGTGCCTGTTTGGGGCGTGGGCGGCTGGCGCCCCCCATCTCCTGCTGTCGGCCCCACGGGCCGGCGATGGTGGCGAGGCTGGTGGCGGCGACGGCGGCGGAGGTGGCGGCAGCGGGGGCGACGGAGGTGGCAGGGGGGCACAGCCGGAACAGCAGCCCGCGCCCCCGGCTCAGCCGGCATGGGAGCCGCTCATGGTGGAGGCGGTGCACCGCCTCTGCCCGGGGGCCCACCCGAGCCTTTTTGTGCTTATGGCGGGCCTCGCGCCTGGGCCAGGCACTCTGCCAAGCGGCCTCGTTGGTGAGTGCGTAGAACCGGCTGTGAGCGCGGCGCTGCTGGCTGGGCCGATGCGGCGCATGCTCAATGGGGTGCAGGCCCTGGGGCCAGTGGCGCGCATCCTGGGACGCGTGCAAACAGCTGAGCTGTGGGGGGCGGAGGCGCCGCTCTGGGCAAATCCCCTCCTCCAGCTGGAGCTGCCGGCTGCGCAGCGGACGGTACAGTGGCGGGAGCCCACTGGGGATGCGGCAGGGCATGCGCTCTTCAGCTCGACCGGTGCGACCTGCTGGCGGGTGGACGGCCTCGCCCGCGTGCGCGACGCCCTCCCCGGCATGCGGACGGTCACAGACCTGTGTGCGCTGTGGGCGTGGCTCGCTGCTGTCGACATGGTGCGCAGCACACGCACGGTCGACCACGCATGCCTGGCGGTGTACGCTGCCGCGGATCCGGAATGCGCGCCGCTCGTGCTGGGGCAGTTTTGCGCAGCTCTGGCGTGCGGCGCCTACGACGGGGGCAGTGTCTGGAGGGCAGTCCTGTGCCGCGCCCTTTTCCCAGGGGTGCCGCCGCCAGTGCTGGGGGATGGGCCAGATCTGCTGTGCGTGCAGCGCACGCTCGACCCCCTGTTCACGGCAGTGGCGGTCGCGCTCGCGGCAGTGCCCTCAGCCTGGGTCGAGGCGGCAGCTGGTGGAGCTGCCCTCACTCTGCTCCGGCCGCTCCGTCGCTTTCAGCCCCTCCCTCGCGCGGGCGAGCGCGCTGCTGTGGTGGAGATCCTGCGGCTGGTCGGGTGGCAGCTGCCGAGTGTCATCACGCCGGCTGGATGGCAGCGTGGGCGGCCTGGCCTCCGATCCGCAACTGCCAAACATGCTCCCCTGCCTGCGGGGGGCGGGGCCGCGGACGAGCCCCGGTGGGTTGGGTTTGCGCACGGCCCGGGCGTGGTCGGGCAGCTGACGTGCAAGCTAGCGGTGGCGCTTCAACTGCGGGCGGTTGTGGACGAGCGGCGAGTGCGGCGGGCAGCCACGGTGGAGGCGGCTCTGGCGCTTGACTGCGGGATGCGCGGAGGCCCCCGTGCAACCGACGCTCAGGTCTGCGCGGGGCTGCGCACCCTGGAGGCGGCGGTGCCAGGGCTGTGGCGGCTGCCGCTCCTCAGCGCCTGCAAGGAGCCCATCTGGCGGCTGTGGGTGAGTGGCTTTCACAAGCAGGCTGCGCTTGGAGTGCCCGAGTGCCCGTGCGGGTGGCGGTGCCGTGAGGAGGACGGGCCGCCGGCGACGGCGTGGCGTGCGCACTGCTTCTGGGGATGCGCGGTGGCGGAGGCGGTGGTGGTGGCGGTTGCTGCTGCCCTCCCTGCTCCTACGCCGGTCATCACGTGCTGCCAGGTGTGGCTGCTGCAGCCTCCCGCTGGGGTGCGTGCTGGTGTGTGGGCTGTGGTGGCAGCGCTCGTGGTGGACGCTATGGAGCGCGGATGCCGCCACCTGTGGCGCATCACGCGTCCGCGTGATGGTGTGCTGCCCCCTGATCGCACGGTGTCGGTTGAGCGGGCGGGGGCGCTGGCGACGATGGACCTTTGGAACGCGCTGGCGTCCTTTGCTGAGGGCGGCGTGATGCCGCGAGGTTGGGCGGGTGTGGTGGGCCCGACCCACCCCTATGTTGGAGTGGTGGACGGCAAGCTCATTCTGAACAAGGCGTCCTAGATCCCTGAGGGGACGAGTTATGTGAGGGGAGGTAGCGCCGCACGCGTGCGCTGGCGGGATGAGTTGTGGCTGCTGGGTAGAGTGCTGTGGTGGGTGTGCGCACCTGCTCCGCTTCCAGTGTTTTGAGGGTGGGCTTTTTTTTGGTCCCTTTATGGTTTTATACCTTGGGCCCGCCCTTCATCCACTGGAGGGGTTGAGTGTGGAGCCTGCACTGTGGTGCTGCTTGCTTGGCGCCCGCCGCCGTGTGTGGATGGCGTTGCCGTGGGGCACCCCCCCTTTTTCTGTTGGCAGGTCTTCAGGACTGCTTCATCTAAGTCCCACTGGAGCTTTGGAACCGCACGTGTGACCGCCAGAAGTGGATTGTAACGAACTCATCATCATCATTCCATAACAAGTTCTCCCGGAATAAGAGTCAGACGTAGCACAAATTTGTGCTGCTCTCTGCCCAACAACAGAGCTGCAGCTGCAGCCGGCGGCCATACGCAGTCGCGTGCGTCCATGGACGGCTGCTGGCCAACTGCAAGGCCAGCTGCAGTGGCCTTCAGCGACACAAGCACACACGCCCATGATGGCCAGCACCTCCAAGGGATCCCTGGACCCTCATACCAAGGCGCGTGCCACCGGCAATGGCACCACCTCTCGTGTGTGCTGTTTGTGTGCTTACATATATATCGGGGGGGGGGGGGGGGCTAACGAGGCCAGCATCGCCGCGTAATGTTCGCCTGTGGACGCATGGGCAACAGGCAACTCGCAGCCCTCTACTCCACCGCCATCCCGATGGCCCCTCCTCGTGCAGGAATCGATCGATATCCATGAAAGGGCAAAGTTGAGAGGGAGAGCGCTCTCGAGGGCGGCGAATCGCATGCAAACGAACCCGGAACTCACCGAATCCGACTTGAGTCCGACTGCGTACTGTGCAGGCGGTGCTCACTCCTCCCAGGCGGTCCTGGTGATCAGTAGCGGGGTATATATATATCCCCCAATGGTGATGCGGCGATTAGACCTCTCCAGACTATGTGGTATAACTCAACTTGGGGGCAAGCTTGCCGGCAAGGGGTACCCCACACCCGTGTTCGCACACTATTGAGGGAAGAGGTGAGCATTAAGACTTGACGCGCGATTTGATCGCTGTGGGGTCCCTCGAGGTGGCCGGACGGTGCGCCAGGCCACGTTTCTCGAGCCCATGCCAGTGGTGTGGCGGGGGCGCAGCACGAACCACGAACTGTGCGCATTGCTAGGGGGCGGGGGCGCAGCACGCATGCGCGGGACACGATAGACACGGGAGGGACACGTTGAGCATTGCATGGCTGAATGGCTGTGCGACACATTCAGCCCCATGGGCACTGCGGGACACAATCCAGTGCATGGGCACTGCGGGACACAATCCAGTGCATGGGCACTGCGGGACACAATCCAGCCCCTGGGCACTGCGGGACACATTCCAGTGCATGGGCACTGCGGGACACATTCCAGTGCATGGGTACTGCATGGGCACCTGCGGGACACATTCCGGTGCCCGACTGCGGGACAAATGTGTCCCGCGGGTACCTGTGAGACACAATTTACCGGGAAATTTAGTGAACGGGACGGCGGATTTGTCCCGGAAAACCAAAAAACGTCCCAGTCAAAAAATGTCCCGCACTACATTCGTATGGATGCGGGACAGTCATGCCGCGCTGACGGCACGTGCAACCCAACCTAGGGCAGCGCAAAAAAAATGATGTAGCAGCCGTGCCGGCGCGCAGCCGGTGTGCGTGTGTAGGAAGGGAGAGGAAGTCGAGAGGGTGGCGCTGTGGCCGCCGCTGCACAGTTTTTGAACAAAGTGACTGTTTTACACGTCGGCCACACGGCTCGGGCGAACGAAGCAGGGGGGAGGGGGAAGAAGTGTGGGTGGGTGGGTGGGTGGTGCTGTGCTTATTATACGTGGCGGTAACTTGGCGGTAAAATAAATTATTCAAAGCCGCTCAGTCAAGACGCCAGCTGGCCCCCTCGACCGCCACAATCGGACGTTCGGGGTGTGGCGGGTTAAATAGTTACAATTGTGCACGCCACTCTCAACCCAATTGAAGGAGCACTGGGGTTGGGGTTGGGAGTGGGGTGGGTTGGGGGTCACTCGCGCTATTGGAGTGGACGCAGCCGTGCCGTGCTGCAATCTTAGATCAGAAAGTGGACAGTGACAGGTGTCAGGTGTCAGGGGTCAGAGGTAGTAGTGGTCGTCGTCGTAGAGCGGCGCGTGTGAAAAGTTGTGTGCGTGTCCAAAAAGTGACGCGGAAGGGGTCCACTCTAGCGGGTACACACTTTGGGGGCACTCGTTACGTGTGTACCCAGAAGGGAGCGTGTCTCCCAGAAGAGACACAGGCTGCTCTAGGTCAAGAGACTCTCAAGGTCCTGACCCCTACTCGTCCTGACAACGGACTCAACAAGCGCTTCGCGAGCGCAAAGTCGTCCACCGCATCGGGGCTCTTGGCCTCGCCCCCGCCGCCCGGCTTGCGCCCTCTCAGGCAGGGCGCGGTGCGGCGGCGCGCGCCCCACAGGAAACAAGCACGCGCGCGCGTGCGCGCACGGAGTTGACGATTGACGGCCCCTGCGAGCGCCGCGCGTCAGCGCAAAGTAGCCGACGGCGTCGGGGCTCTTGGCCTCGACCCCGCCGCCCTGCGTGCGCCCTCTCAGGCAGGGCGTGGGGCGGCGGTGCGCGCCCCACAGGTAACAAGCACGCGCGCGCGCGCGCGCACGGAGCCGACGACGGACGGCCCCTACGAGCGCCGTGCTAGCGCGAAGTCGTCGATGGCGTCGGGGCTCTTGACCTCGCCTGCGCTGCCCGGCTTGCCCCCTCTCCCTGGCAGGCCAGGCATCTGCCCCGACTCCTCGGTCTGCCGCTTCCCTAGGCGCTGCTTCAGCCGCGCGAGGCGGTCGTTGAGGGCGGCCTGCGTGCGTGTGCGTGTGTGGATGTGTGTGTGCGTGTGTTTGCGTGCATGCGTGTGTGAGTGTGTGCGCGTGTGTGTGTGTGTGTGCGTCCGTGCGCAAGTGAGCATTTGTGTGTGCGTGCCGTGTGCACATGCGTCGGAAACCAGGCCGCCCCCCCCCCCACACAAACGCTGCTGCTAAATCCTTACCTGCGCTGGCGGTGCAAGCCCCTGCCCCGGAGCGTCGGGCGTTGGCACATTGTGGTGCTGCAGTGTGTGTGTGTGTGTGTGTGTGTGTGTGTGTGTGCGTGCGCGTGTGCGTGTGTCGTGCAGCGTGTGTGCGTCAGTGCGTGTGCGTGAGCGTGTGTGCGTGAGCGAGTGCGTGAGCGCGTGTGTGCGTAAGCGCGTGTGCGTGAGCGAATGTGCGTGTGTGCGTGAGCGAGTGCGTGAGCGCGTGTGTGCGTAAGCGCGTGTGCGTGAGCGCGTGTGCGTGAACAAATGTGCGTGAGTGCGTGTGCGTGTGCACGAGCGCGTGGGCGAGCGCGTGTGCGCACGTGTGCGTAAGCGCGTGTGCGTGAGCACGTAAGCATGAGTGCGTGTGCGTGCGCATATGTGCGCGCGTGTGTGTGCGTGAGCACGCGTGCGCGCGCACGCGTGCGTGTGCCACGCACCAGCTGCTGCTTCGCAAACCCGCTGATACTCGGCAGCTCCAGCGACGGCCCGCCGGCTGACGCCGACGAGGGCGCGGGCGGCAGCCCCGCGCGCCGCCCCGCATGCGCGCCGCGCGCCGCGCCCCCCGGGGGCACCGTCGAATTGTGCCCCCCCGCGCCCGCCGCCCCCGCCCCGTCCTTCACACCCGCGCCCGCCCCTCCGTTGAGCAGCTCCCGGTACGCGCCTGGCCGCGTGCTCGCGCCGAGCCCGCCTGCCTTCCCGCTCCCGGCCCTCCCGCTCGCCGCGCCCGCGCCCCGGCTCCCCGCGCTGCCCCCGGGGTCACCGCGCGCGCCGCCCGCGCCAATAGAAGAGCGCCGCCCGCCCCCTGCGCGCCCGGCGTCCCCAATCGAAGTGCGCCGCCCAGCGGCAGCCCCGCCGCGCTGGGTCTCGACACTCGACGCGCCCCTGAGTGTGTGTGTGGGGTGTGTGAGTGTGTGCGTGTGTGGGGTGGGGTGGTGGTGCATGTGTGTGTGTGTGTGTGTGCGAGCGTGCGTGCGCGTGTGCACATACCTCAGCATCATGCTCGACTCGTGTGTGTGTGTGTGTGCGTGCGTGCGTGCGCACGCGTGTGTGTGTGTGGTCGATTTTACAGTCCGTCGGTGTGTGTGTGTGTGTGTGTGTGTGCATGTGTGTGTGCGCGCATGTGTGTGTGTGTGCGTGCGTACATACCTCAGCGTCCCACTCGGCTCGTCCTCCGAAACTGACTTCCGCGAGCGTTGCCGGTTGCGGCGCGCCACAGGGTTGCCACCCGCCCCTGTGCGTGTGTGCGTGCGTGCGTGTGTGTGTGTGTGTGTGTGTGCGTGTGTGCATGTGTGTGCGTGCGTGTGTGTGTGTGTGCGTGTGTGTGCGTGTGTGTGTGTTTGTTTGTGTTTGTGTTTGTGTGTGTGTGTGTGTGTGTGTGTGTGTACCTGCCGCAGCACAGCGTGCGTCCAGACGCTCGCTGGGTGCACACGCCCTTGACGGCATCCGATGCCGCGAAACCCTCAAAACCCTCACCCCCAGTGATTTCCTTTTCACGACTTTTAATTAATTCTTTCACTGCCGGATTTTGCTTTGACCGCGTTGACCGTTGACATCCCGCTGACCGATTGCCCTCGTATTTAGGTCACTTGAAAGCTCTAGACGAGCCCTGTCTGGCAGGCTCGTCAGACTAACAATCCACTGGATGGGTTTAGCTATTTTCAAGGTCAAAAGTACAGCCGGAATACAGCCAAACGGCTGTGGTGAGCCGAAAAGGAAATCACTGCGTCACCCTGCCCCTGCTCGCCGCGATCGCCCGACGGCGTTCTTGTGTCTTAAAACCAAGCCCTGAACCCCAAACTCAACCTAAAAAAAACAAAAAAACCACAGCCCTGAACCCTCCGCGTCCACGCACCCGATCCCCCAACTGCCGCGGCCGCCCCCGTATCGTCGTTGTTGTCTGCGGTGCTTTCCTCGTCGTACGCTGCCCAGAAGCGGTAGCGCATCTTGGCGCGGTTCCCAGCCAGTTGCGCGTTGGGCGTCGCGACGTCGTGCGGCACCTTGCGTGTGTGTGTGCGCGTGTGTGTGCGTGTGCGTGTGTGTGTGTATGTGCGTGTGTGTGGTCGATTTTACAGTCTTGTTGGACGCCTTTCATGGCGTATTAGACGGTGTGTGTGTGTGTGTGTCTGTGTGCGTGTGTGTGTGTGTGTGCGTGTGCATATTTTGGCGCGGTTGCCAGCCAGTTGCGCATTGGGAGTCACGCTGTCGTGTGGCACCTTGCGTATGCGTGTGTGTGTGTGTGTGTTTGTGTGTGTGTGTGTGAGTGCGCGTGTGTGTGTGCGTGTGTGTGTGTGTGTGCGTGTTGTGTGTGTGCATCTTGGCATGGTTCTCAGCCAGTTGCGCGTTGGGCGCCGCGACGTCGTGCGGCACCTTGCGTGTGTGTGTGTGTGTGTGCGTGCGTCTGTGTGCGTGTGTGTGTGTGTGTGTGTACGTGTGTGCGTGTGTGTGTCTGTGTGTGTGTGTGTCTGTGTGTGTGTGTGTGCGTGTTGTGTGTGTGTGTGCGCGCATCTTGGTGCGGTTGCCAGCCTGTTGCGCAGTGGGTGTCGCAACGTCGTGTGTCACCTTGCATGTGCATGCGTGTGTGTGTGTGTGTGTGTGTGTGTGTGCGCGTGTTTGTGTGTGCGTATGTATGTGTGCTGTGTGTGCGTGTGCATCTTGGTGCGATTGCCAGCACTGGGAGTCGAGCAGTGGGCACCTTGCATGCGTGTGTGTGTGTGTTTGTGTTGTGTGTGCGTGCGCGTCTTGGAGCGGCTTCCAGCCAGCTGCACATTGGGCATGATGCCATTGTGTGGCACCTTGCATGCGTGCGAGCGTGCACGCGTGTGGGTGTGTGTGTGGATGCGCGTCTTGGTGCGGCTTCCAGCCAGCTGCACATTGGGCGTCGTGGCATCACCTTGCGTGCGTGCGCACCGAGCGTTAGCCATGCCTCATCATCAGACGACACAGGCTGTTTCACTGTGCACCAACACACACACACACACACACACACCCGCACACACACACACACACGCGCGCGCACACACACACACACACACGCACACCACACCTGCGCGCCCGGTAGCCCCGGGAGCACCAAGCCTCATAATCAGAAGATACCGACTGTTTCACTGACAACCAACACACACACACACACACACGCGTGCACACACACACAACACACACACGCACACACACACACACACACACCTGCGCGCCCGCCAGCCCCGGGAGCACGATGCCTCATCATCAAAAGATACAGGCTGGCTCACTGTGCACCAACACACACACGCACACGCACACGCACACACACACACACACGCGCGCACACCACACCTGCGCGCCCGCGAGCCCCGGGAGCACCATCCCCGCCGGCGCCTTGCTCCCCCACACGCCGACCTGTTGCCCATGCGCAGAGCCCCGCCCGCCGGAGTTGAATGGTGGCGTCGGTCCTCGTGTCGACGCCTCGCTCATGAAGGCAGTTTCGTGGAAGAAGCCGTCCATGATGATGCCCTCCTGCGAGTTGGTGTTGCAGCGTGAACGGGGTCGGCAGTTGACTGCTCGAAGGGGGGCGCACGCACCCCTCGTGTCTTCTCGGGAACCTCCAGCACGCTTGCCAGCCCCATGCCGCCCCCTCCGTAGGCTGGCGACCACCATGTTGCTCTCAATTTCAAGTTTATTATACCGTTTGTGCGGTTTACCTTTACGAATATGTGTCGTTTTGCCCCCCCCCCCTTCCCTGAAGCTAAGAAACTTATACGAATCGTCCAAGATCGCGCTTTGGGGCGTCAAAACGACAAAAATGACGAAAATTAGCCCCGTACTCACATTAAATTTCAGTTGTGTCCCCTCCCCGTGAAAGCGAGCAACATGGACGTTAGCCTGTATTGAGCTGCCAAATCACAGCCCCCTCTCTCTCTCTCCCTCTCCCCCCCCCCCTCTCTCTCTCTCTCTCTCTCTTTCATGGACCTCTAAGCACACACCTGCTTGGCAATTTCAAGCACGCGCTCCTGCCCCATGCCGCTCTTGTCGAGGGCCTCCCAGGGCTTTGGGCTTTTGGGTATAATAAGGGATTACTCACAATCAGTTAGGGTTTAGTATGGGGGGGTCATAAACGCACCTGTTTGGCGATCTCCAGCACGCGCTCCTGCCCCATTCCGCGCTTCTTGAGGATCTTCCACAATCTGGTGACCACCCTTTTTGCTCGCCATTTCATTGTCATCGTCGCGTGTGAAGCTGTGCAAACGGATGATATAACTGGGCTCATGTGCACGCACCTGCTTTGCGATCTCCAGCACACACTCCCGTTCCATTCCGCTCTTGTCAAGGATCTTCCACAGGTCGGCGACCACCCTGTTGCTTGCCATTTCCACGTGTATTTAGCCTGTGTGAAGTTGTCAAACCAGAGCACAGCCTGTCACTCACTTCCTCTCTCTCTGTTTCTCTGTTTCTCTCTCTGTGTCTCTCTCTCTCTCTCTCTCTCTCTCTCTCCCTCTCTCTCATGGACCTCTTGGCACACACCTGCTTGGCGATCTCTAGCACGCGCTCCCGCCCCATTCCGCTCTTGTCGAGGATCTTCCACAGGTTGGCGATGACTTCCCGCTGCTCTCCGATCACCTGGTCGCGCACAGCCATCTGGAACTTGACCTGCGTGCGTGCGTTTGAACGTGTGTGTGTGTGCGTGTGTGTGTGCGTGCATGTGCGTACCGTAGTCTCGCTTTGCCTTCCCGGGGTTCCACTATAGGCCCTCTTTATTTGGGATTTTAGGCCTTTGCGGGGCGTTTTGCGACTGAATTTCGTCCTTGCGTGCCTTTGCGGCGGCCTTTTGCGGGGCCTGTAGAGCGTTGATCCGGGTTTGAATCCCGCCGAGGGCTTTTTTATTACCTAAGCGGGGCGTTTTCGGACTTAATTTCACATTTACGGAGCCTTTGCGGCACGTTTTCGGACTTAATTAGGCGGGAAAGCAAAGCGAGACTACGGTACGTGTGTAGGTGTGCACGTGTGTTTACGTGCGTGTCTGTGTGTGTGCGCGTGCGTGGAGGAGGGGGGGTCAGAGGCGAAGCACGTGACTTGGTCTCACTAGTCTCACACCGCCATATTCAACTCTGCTGCTGCTGCCCGACTGCTGCTGCTGCCGCTGCCGCTGCTGCTGCCTGACTGCTGCTGCTGCCTGACTGCCGCTGCTGCTGCGCGTGCGACGCCATGGTGGTCGATTTCACAGTCCGTCGGGCGGCTTTTGTGGCGTACCATGACCCAGTTGAAACAAACATCAAATGCCCCCAGAGCCTCCTTGTTGGCGTCCTCTGTCTCTGCCGCCAACCACGCCTCTTGCAGCCGCATTGCCTGCAGCCTGAACGTGTGGACGAGGTTGAGGAATCCCGTGCTCTGCTTCCCCGCCCTCCCCATCGAACAAACACACGAAAACATTAAACGAGGTGAGACAAAGACAGCCTCCACACGCCCCGCCCTACCCGAGACCAACGGCCCCCGCCCTCTTGCGAACGTTTCACCGCCTGCAGCCGGAAAGTAGACACAAGGTATACTCCCCCCTCGTGCTCTGCTTCACGTACGTGATTGAGTCGATGCGCCCCAGCAGCAGAATGACACAAATCGACGCGACAATTATAACAAAGCAGCGCCCCCCCCTTGGGGCTCGATTAATGGAGGCGCGTTCTCGTCGCCGAACCCTGGACCCAGCAATGCGGCGCTGCTGGTGACGAGGATCTCCGTGCCGCTGACAAGCGGGGTAAAATACGACTGGCCCGGCTCCTGCTAGACTGCCCCTTGGTGGAACACTTAAGGAGCGGCTTGCCCGGCGCTGCCATGGCTTGGCGAGTAGCCGCGGCGCTGCCGCGGCCCGTGCTGGGAGACGGCCCTTATCCTCTCCCCATGCAGGACGCCATGAGGCACCGATCTCGACGAGTTGATCGACGAGCGGAGGAGCTGGCGCCCGTCAATGCATGCTGGACATTGGTCAAGATGGCTGCCCGTGGAGGCGGGCTACCATTACGGCTTCAGCGGTGGCGACCGCCGAGGCAACACAGAGTAAATCCGCGTCACCAATCGCAGCGTTTGTCAACGCGCTCATCCTCGGGGTCGCTCGTCTGCCGGTGACTGGCGTTGGAAGGTCTTCAGGCAGCCTCCATGACAACTCTGTCGGCCATGCCCCTCTGGAGGGTGGGACCTGGCCATGCATGAGGCATGGGCGCCGGCTGAGCCCCATGCAAACGAGAGCTGGACAGCCATGCACTGCCAGGCGGGGACCGTTCCAGTCAGCGCCAGTCGGCTCTGCCGGCTTGAATGGCCACAAGGCCACTACTGTGACCCTGAGGAAGGTCCTCTCCTATATGCTCTTGCCAGACATGTCTCTCAGAGACCGCTGTTTGGGGTAGTCTAGCCGGCGGGAGCGGTAGTCCATCGGCCGGGAGCCGGCGGTACTCTAGTACTTAAGTGTGCTGGAGTATCGGCGGGTGTCTCTAGTAGAAGAGTAGCCTGCTTAGCTGGAAACCCCGTGTTACTGTTACTGCCCCCCCCTGCCCTCGCACCTCTTTCAACCGCACCGCTTGAAGCCTGAACGTAGACACGAGGTTGAGGAATCCCGTGCTCTGCTTCGCGCGTGCAATCGATTCGATGCGCCCCAGCAGCACAATAGCACACGAATCGACTCGAGAATACCCCTAATCCAGGAACGCCCCCCCCCCCCCCCGCCGCTCACCTCTTGCAGCCGCACCGCCTGCAGCCTGAACGTAGACACGAGGTCTACCCCCCCCCCCCTTGGTCTGCTTTGCACGCGCGATCGGGTCGCTGCGCCCCAGCAGCAGAATAACAAATCGACTCGAGAATACACGAATCCAGCAACGCCCCCCCTCCCCTCCCCTGCCCGCTCACCTCTTGCAACCGCACCGCTTGAAGCCTGAACGTAGACACGAGGTTGAGGAATCCCGTGCTCTGCTTCGCACGCGCGATCGAGTCGATGCGCCCCTGCACCTGCGCCTTGTCCTCCTCGTTCCCGCTGATCTCGGTTTTTAGCTTGTCGCGCTCGCGCTCATTGTCCTGTGAATGTGCGGGGGGGTGGGGGGGGGCCAGTTGGAAGCTGCCAGGAGAGCAGCCTTCAGCTTGTCGCGCTTGCCCTTGTTCTTCTGTGGTGCAGTTTCAAGAGCTTCGGTGGATGGGTGGGGGAGGGGGCGGGCGGGCGGGCGAGCGGCGGGGAGGGGGGGCGAGTGGGAGGGGAGGAGGGAGAGGGGAGGGGAGGGAAGGGAAGGGAGAGGAAGGGGAGGGAAGGGGAGGGAAGGGGAGGGAGGGGAGGGAAAAGGGGTGTGAGGGCAAGGGAGGAAGGGGAGGGAAGGGGAGGGAAGGGGAGGGAAGGGGAGGGAAGGGAGGGAAGGGAGGGAAGGGGAGGGAGGGGAGGGAAGGGGAGGGGAGGGAGGGAGGGAAGAGGGAAGGGAAGGAGGGGAGAGGGAGGGGAGGGAAGGGGAGGGGAGAGGGAGGGAGGGAGGGAGGGAAGGATGGGAGGTGGGGGGAGGAGGCACCTGGGCCTCGTCTCCATTGCTCCCATTGGTCTCGGTGTTCACTTGCTGAGGTGCCGGTGCATGTGCATGTGTGTGTGTGTGTGTGCGTGCGCGTGTGCGTGTGTGCGTGTGTGTGTGTGTGTGCATGCGCGTGTGTGCGTGCATGTGCGTGTGGCACACAGGCGATTCATGTTGGGAGATCACCTCCATTTCCGACAGCACGTCCGGAAAGTCGCGAGCCTCCGTGCCCTGCCACGCATCCATGAAATATTTTCTTTTTTTTCGTTTTTCTCGTTTTTTGTATTTACTGTACACGCCTCCACACCCCACACCTTGATCACCGACAGCACGTCTGCGCGCCGGTCGCGCGCCTCCGTAATGTCCTTAACGCTCGCGGCGCCCTGCCCCGCCTCGAGAAAGTCGTCCAGCTGGTTGAGCTCGTACTTGTTGCAGACGTTGGCGTCCTCAATCTCAAAGAGCGCCTGCGTGTATAGGGTATAGAAGGGTGTAGGGTTTCGGATAAGGTGTGTGTGTGTGTGTGTGCGCGGGCGCGCTGGTGTTTGGAGGAGGAAGTCGTCCAGCTGGTTGACCTCGTACGTGTTGCAGAGGTTGGCGTCCTGGATTCAAAGAGCGCCTGCGTGACGGACGCGGGTTGCAGTGGTCGATTGTGCAGCTTAGTCTGCCACACACCTGCGATTGCGTTTTAGACTTGCAGCGTGTCGTTGGGAGGTGAGAGGTGATGGGTGGCGCTCTCAACCTCAAAATGGAGAGGCAGAGTGCGTCGAGCGAAGTTGGGGGAAGGGGAGTCTGATGCTGTCATCGTCTCTCCTGGCTGCAGGTAACCGTAACAGCAACATCGGCTGTCCAGCAAAGACTACCTTCTAGTCGTAGGACCACCGCCTAGACCCAAGTCCAGTTCTGACCCCAACAATCACTTGTGAGGGGCGGTAGCAACCAGCCGGCTGCCTGCCAACTGCCCATTGCCTGCTAACTGTTAACTGCCGACTGCCAATCGCCAACTGCCTGCCAACTGCCAACTGCCAACTGGCTGCAGGTGCATCTTGCAGACCTTGCCTGATAGGTCCTAAGGAACAAAGCAAAAGCCAAAGTGCTGCCATCCTCCTGCAGGCTGATGCGCTCTTCGATGTTGCCATTCATCTCCTGCACCAGCACGTCGATGCCTCTCTCTCTCTCTCTCTCTCCCTCTCTCTGGCTCTCTGAATCGCCATCGCGGTGGTCCACCCCCCAGCCGCAGAATCCCCCACCAGAAAAGACCCACCTTCTGCAGGTTGATGCGCTCCTCAATGTTGTCATTCATCTCCTTCCTTCCTCTCTCTCTCTGAACTACCACCGCCTACTTCTGAGCTGCCAAGGCCCCCATGGCCAAGGAAAGCAGCCCCCCCCCCACACACACGCACCTTCTGCAAGTTGATGCGCTCCTCAATGTTGTCATTCATCTCCTGCACCAGCACGTCGATGCTCGCCAGCGTCTGCGACACACAACAGTGATGCAACAACGCAGTCAGGCAGACGCGCGTGAACGGTCAAACATGACCCCGCCACAGAAATTTCTGGACGAGTGGTGGAACGGCGCGCGTGTGTGTGTGTGTGCATGCGAGTGTGTGTGTGTGTGTGTGTGTGCTTGCATGCGTGTGCATGCGGTCAGTGTCCCCTGAGAAGTTTTTTCAGTACTTATTCATCTCCCGGCTCCATCAAGTTTGACACACAACAGCGACGCCACAAAGCATTCAGGCAGAGGCGCATTTGAACCAGGAGGGGGGGGGTCTTCAGGTTTCACAGGCTTAAAATGTACGCGCCCGGAGGACCCTGGGGCGTGATTTAAGGCATGGACTACACGTTTAGGGGGGCTCTGCTAGGAGAGCCCGCAAGGCCACGCAGCGCGCCACGCAGCGCGCTCGTCAGTGATTTTGTTTTCAGTAATTTAAGTTACTTTCTGGGAGCTGGCACGCGGACCAACATCCCGTTGACCGCCTTGACTGCTGCCTTAGCGTTGACCATTGACCGTCAAATATTGGTCATGTCCAAGCTCGTGTCGAGCTCTGTCTGATGGCGTCGTCAAACCATCAAGCAACTTGGTTGTTTGAGCTCTATCTGATGGGATCGTTGGGAGCCAAATGGCTCCCAATGGCTCCCAGGAGCCCCAAAACAAAATGACTGGCGCACGTCGATGCTTGCCAGCGTCTGCGACACACAAGCAGCGATGCAACAACGCATCCAGGCAGAGGCGCGTTTGACCCCGCCACACGAATTGCGGGGAGAGTGGTGGAACGTGTGGGTGTGTACATGCATGTGTGTCAGGGGTTTCCTTCCTGATCGTGAACCGAAAAAACGTGCCCCGAGGGCGTGCCCCCAATGGTGTAGGGGGGGTCCGTTCAGGAAAAAGGACGTGAGCAGGCGTTTTCCGGGGAAAGTGTGAATTCGTTTTGCACTTTTCGAATCGATTTGAGGGGCTGCAGCCCATAATCCCTACAAAACCGGGATGCCCTCTTTGAGAAAAACGAAATGATGACTGGACCCAAGGGAACCCCTGGTACATGCTTGCGTGCGTGTGCATGCGGTGTGCGCGCAGTGGGCGTGCTGCGTGCTTGCGGGTGGGCGTGCGTGTGAGTGCACGCGTGCATGCATGCGTGTCTGTATGCGTGCAGCGCGTGTGCACACGTTTTCTTCATTTTTACATGTACGCGCCCGGAGGACCCCCGGGGTGGGTTAAGACCTAGACTAAACGTCGACTAAACGTCTAGGGGGCCTCTACTGGAAGAGCCCGCAAGGCCACGCACTCGACTCTCCTCCCTCGTTCGGGCGAGGCACACGATCAACAGAGACGAGACGAACTGCTGCCCCTTGAGGCCGTCTCTCAGTCCTGTCTACCTCAGACTCGGTTACTTCATGTCCGCTTCCCCCAAGTCCTGCTGGAGCTATGGAACTGAACGTGTGACCGCCAGACAGTGGATACCAAAACTCTCATCATCGGATCGGATGAGCCTCCGTGGAGCAGTGGGTGCAGAACGGGCTGTCTTCATTGTTCAGTGATGGCCACACTCGGGCAAACCTAGCTGAGCGAGTTGACTAGGAGCGCAGGCTCCCTTCGCGGCACTGTTTGCCCAGAGAAATAGCCAAGCGCGCGCACATGACTTGTCCTCCCCAGCAGCGCACCTGCGACTCTTGCGAGTCCCCACCGCCGTCTACATTGCCGTGCGGCGACGAGGGGCCGCCGGTGCTTGGTCGGTCTGCGAGCTGGATTTTGAGGTCTTGCACCTGTGCGTGTGTGTGTGTGTGTGTGTGCATGTGCGTGTGTGTTTTGGGGGTGATTTGAGTTCGCTAGCACCTGGCTGATCCGCGATCCTATGACCCTTTCTCTCCTCTCCTCTCCTCCCTCTCTCTTCCATCTCTCTTCCACATCTCTCAGTTTTTTCTCTCCCCCTCTCCCTCCCTCCCTCGATCTCTGCCTGTCACTTTCCATCCCTCTCTCTTCCTCATTCTCCCTCTCTCCCTCTCCCTCTCCCTTTCTATGCCTCTCCCACCCTCCCTCTCTTGCCCTCCCTCTCTCCCTTTCCATCTCTCCCTCTCCCCCCCTCTCTCTCCCCCCCCCTCTCCCTCTCTCTCTCTTAGTCTCCATCCCTATCTCTCCCCCTCCATGTTGAGCTGTACTGACAGCGTACGGTCACGCCTTGTATCTGCGCGCCACTGTATCTGCGCCACTCGTATCTGCGCGACACTGTATCGCGACACTCCTCCCTTTCCTACCCCACATCCCAACGCTTGAGGCGGCGCCTCAGGCGGCGCCTCAGGCGGCGCATTTACTTGAACAGATCAGGCGGCGCCTCAGGCGGCGCATTAACTTGCGTGGACCAGGCGGCGCCTCAGGCGCGCGGGTCGCCTGTGGCGCCACCCGAGGCGCACTCCTGATCGCCTCAGGCGCCGCCTTTGGCGTCATCCTGACCGCCTCAGGCGCTACCCCGACCGCCTTGGGCGCCCGCCGCCGCCCGAGGTGCACCCCCGACCGCCTCACGCGTTGTGACCGCATTCACTTGCGCGGATCAGACAATGGGGCTGTGGTAGGGCTTTCTCACCTCTCCCTGCAGGGGTTGCCGATGATGCGTTGGCTATGCGCTGGCAGTCAGCGATAACAAATAAACTGAATTTCGAAATTCAACACACGAAAACAGCCATCAACCGCCCCACCCCTGCAGGTTGCCAATGATGCGCTAGGAGTACAAAAACTCCTAGCAGTAAAACATGTGCGACTCGACGGCGCCCACGCCCCAAACCCTATCTGTCTCACTGGCCAAACCCCCTCTCCCTCTCCCTCTCTCTGCATCTCTCTCTCCTTGGCTTTCTATCCCCTCCTCTCCATCCCCCTCTCACCTCCCCCTGCAGGTTGTCAATGATGCGCTGGTAGTCGGAGATGTGGGACTCGACGGTGCCCACGTTCTGCACGACGTGCGTCTTGATCTCCTTGGCGCGGTCAGCGTACTGTTTGGAGGACGGGTTGCGATTTTGTTAGGAATACGAGGTTGAAGCCTACTACGCATAAGCGACCAAACAGAGGCAGGGCAGAGGGAGTTAACAGAGAGAACCAAACGACGAGCGTTTTGATGTACTTGGCGCGGTCGGCAGAGCGGATCAGGGAAGGAGAGTTACAGGGGAGGGAGAACACCTGGAAGCAGAGCAGAGCGTGCGTCTTGATCTCCTTCGCGCGGTCGGCGTACTGTTTGGAGGAAGGTTTGCGGGGATTTAGTGGCGTTAGGAGGTTGTGACCCATGAGCTCGCAATGTTTGAGGAGCGGCATCCACACCTCACACCATTTCCACTAGTGGTGTCATTAAGGAAACCGAGAATGTGCTGTTTGCCCCCGCAACATTGGAGGGAAAATGCCGAACTGCCCCCGCAGGAGGCAATTTTTCCCCCGCAAAAAGTATGAAATTGTCGAACTTCACACTTTTTGGAGCGAAATTCCTGCGATTTCCGCCCCTGCAGTTTCCTCCCAAATTTCCCGGTTTGCCCCCGCAGCGGGGGCTGCGAGGGCTGCGGGTGCGCTAATAACCCCACACAATTTCCACACCTTGAGCGTGCCGATGGAGTGGTGGTACTGGTCGCCCGCGGCGCTCACGGTCGCGACCATCGCCGTGCGCGAGTTGCCGCTCAGGCCGTCCTGCGTGTGTGTGTGTGTGTGTGTGTGTGCACGTGTGTGTGTATGTGTGTGTGTGTGTGTGTGTGGGTGGGTGTGCGCGCGTGTGTGTGCTCATGTGTGTGTGTGGGTGGGCGTGGGTGGGTGTGTGAGTGTGTGCATGCGTGTGCATGTGTGTGAGTATTGGTGTGTGCTGCTGTGTATTTGTGTGTGCGCCTGTGTTGACGGCTCAGCTGCCCCTCCCCATGCACGCACACACACCATCAGCAGCTCCAGTACATGTGGCAGCACACACACACACACACACACACACACACACACATGCAGACACCTTCAGCAGCCGCGTGAGCTTGGAGTTGCGATAGGGGACGTACGAGGCAGCCTTGTTCGCGCTCCCCGCGAGCTTCCCGAGCGCTGCGGGTGCGTGGGATGGGGTGTGTATGTGTGTGTGTGTGTGTGTGTGTGTGTGTGTGACAATGCGTGCGCGTCGCTGAGCGTGAGGATTGAGGGATGGTGTGTGTGTGTGTGTGTGTCACGTACGAGGTAGCCTTGTTCACGCTTCCCGCGAGCTTCCCGAGCCCTGCGTGTGCGAGGGATGGTGTGTGTGTGTGTGTGTGTGACAATGCGTGCGCGTCACTGAGCGTGAGGATTGAGGGATGGTGTGTATGTGTGTGTGTGTCACGTACGAGGCAGCCTTGTTCACGCTCCCCGCGAGCTTCCCCAGCGCTGCGTGTGCGAGGGATGGTGTGTGTGTGTGTGTATGTGTGTGTGTGTGTGTGTGTGTGTGACTGCGCACGCGTCACTGAGTGTAAGGATTGAGGGATAGTGTGTGTATGTGTGTGGGGGGGGGGTTGCGTGCGGCACTTACGACGCAGCCTTGTTCGCGTTGTTCCCCGCGAGCTTCTCAAGCGCTGAAATATGATTGAATTGGTGTGGGGTTGGGGGTTTGGGGCAGGTCTAGGGTTTAGACATCGAAGTTGGCATTCAAATCCAACCCCTCCCCACACGCACCGTTGATGCAGCAGTTTGCTTCTGCCCCGCGTTGTGTAGCATGAGCTTCAAGTTCAAAATTCAAATCCCCCTCCACGCACACACACACACACCCCTCACACCCCCCCACACACGCACCGTTGATGCAGTTTGCGAGCGCGAGCAGCGAGCGGTTGATGTTTGCTCCGTCGCGCAGCTTCTGCCCAGCGTTGTTCGTGTCGGCCGCGCGTTCCGACCCAGCGAGGTCCACCAACGAAAGCTTGGCGCGCAGCTGCTGAACGCGGTAGTGGTTCCGCGGCGTGCGCTTGATCGTAATCTCCAGCACCGCGTGCGAGCGCGACGAGTGCGCGTTTGCGTCAGTCGCCTCGGTCTTTCTCCGCCGGTTTCCCTCTTCGAGCAGGTCTAGGATCTCGTCGGCTGACTTTACGACAATGTGCTTCACGCCCGCGATCTGAAGGGGAAGGGAGTGTGTGTGTCTGTGTGTGTGTGTGTGTGTGTAGAGCAAGATCTGAGAGGGAGAGAGCGTGCGCCGGTGGCCCTCTTCGAGGAGGTCTAGGATCTCGTCGGCCGACTTTACGACTTTGTGCTTCACGCCCGCGATCTGAAGGGGAAGGGAGTGTGTGTGTCTGTGTGTGTGTGTGTGTGTGTGTGTGTAAAACAAGATCTGAGAGAGAGAGTGTGCCGATTGCCTTCTTCGAGGAGGTATAGGATCTCGTCGGCCAACTTTACGACAATGTGCTTCATGCCCGCGATCTGAAGGGGAAGGGAGTGTGTGTGTCTGTGTGTGTGTGTGTGTGTAAAACAAGATCTGAGAGAGAGAGTGTGCCGATTGCCTTCCTCGAGGAGATATAGGATCTCGTCGGCCAACTTTACGACAATGTGCTTCACGCCCGCGATCTGAAGGGGAAGGGAGTGTGTGTGTCTGTGTGTGTGTGTGTGTGTGTGTGTGTAAAACAAGATCTGAGAGAGAGAGTGTGCCGATTGCCTTCTTCGAGGAGGTATAGGATATCGTCGGCCAACTTTACGACAATGTGCTTCACGCCCGCGATCTGAAGGGGGGGGGGGAGTGAGCGAGCATTGTGTGCAAGCGTGGGCGTGATCTCGTGTGTGTATATATATGCGGGGGTAGAACGACGTCTTCACACCAACACAGCAGCTGCCGTGCGGCTGGCTGGGAAAATCGGGCACGAATTCCCCGTGTCGTCTGGTGTGCGACAGGGGTGCGTCATTGCTCCTGTGTTGTTCAATGTTTTTATTGACCACATAGTGAAAAAGGCGCTAGACATGATGCCAGAGGGGGCTGGCGTGTCAGTCGTGACCCGAGCCGGCGGCTCTGTGTTGTCGTCGTCGGTTGAGCGCATAGTAATGCTGATGTATGCCGACGATTTATGTTTGTTCTCGCATGACCCAGCTCAGTTGGCGCTTATGCTGAAAATCCTTGACAAAGTGTCCTCTAGCTTTGGCATGCAAATCAACGTCGCCAAGACAGAAGTGATGATTTTGCCAGCAGATTTTGTCGCGGATCTGCCCACGTTTGCGCTGACTGGTGGTGAAGTGAAGACCGTCTCTGCATTTAAGTATCTAGGGAGTTGGATAACCCAGAGTGGTGGTGTGGAAAAGGAGATCGGTGTGCGTGTCGGTCGCGCGCTGGGCGTGTTTGCGTCTTTGATAAGATTTGGGCCAGCAAGAAGATGCAAGTGCAGTCTAAGATGCGGGTTTACAACACTTTCGTGCTGCCCCACTTTCTGTACGGCTGCGAAACATGGGCCCCTACTAAAACACAACTGACTCGATTGGAGGTTGCCCACTCTAACTGCCTTCGTCGCATTCTGGGTGTGCGCCTGGTCGACCGGCACAGATTAACTTATATTCGGCAGGCGTGCGACACTGAGCCAATTGAGAGCCTTGTGGCAAAGCGATCAATGCAGTGGCTAGGCCATGTGATGCGCATGCCGGCTTCTCGTCTTCCTCGTACGACTTTTGACTGCACAATGGATGTGGCTCGGCAGCAAGGCCGGCCTCCAGCCTCCTCCCGACACTATTTTCTTAAGCTACTGATTCAGCAGCTAGGCGAAACTAGTGGCACTCGTTCTGATTGGAAGACTTTTTCGGACACGGCGTTTGAGCGTGCTCAGGATAGGGTCGGGTGGAGAGCCGTGGTGTACGGTCCGGCTGCCCCTCAGGCGCCGGCCCCTCCACCACGGCGGTCAAGTAGATTGGCAAGCGCCACTTGACCCCCTATCCCCTAGAAGCAGTTAGACCTATTTTGG
The DNA here is from genome assembly GCA_016618255.1 of Chlamydomonas sp. UWO 241. Lineage (NCBI taxonomy): Eukaryota > Viridiplantae > Chlorophyta > Chlorophyceae > Chlamydomonadales > Chlamydomonadaceae > Chlamydomonas > Chlamydomonas priscui. The sequence continues at coordinate 304,393 of VFSX01000029.1, read as the reverse complement.
AGGCGTCGCACAATAGCTCTCCTTTTTGCTCTGGGACTACACGTTGGCAGGCAGCCGGCTGGTGGCTACCGCCCCTCACAAGTAATTGTTAGGGCCAGAACTGGACTTGGGTCTAGGCGGTGGTACTAGGACTAGAGGTAGTCTTTGCTGGAAAGCCGATGTAACTGTAACTGTAAGAACGACGTCTTCACACTTTTGATTATTCGAACGATGTCAGGTTAGTGGGGCAGGTGTGCTCGAATTGGGTGGGGGTGGCCATATGTGTGTGTGTGCGCGTGTGGAATTGTGTGTGTGAGAGCGTGTGTGCACGTGCGTGCGTGCATGTCACCATACGCATCCTCATAGCGACGAGTGGCCACCCGCTGTCGACAGACGCTCTGATGCAGACCCCTGGAACGATGTCGCCGTTATCTGTGTCACGATCTGGAATGGAGCGGAATGGGATTGGATCATACGAATCAGCATGGCCCACCTGAACACCCAGCTCCGGGTCCTCCCGCAGCTCCAGCGGCCCCGACGACTTGACGAGCAGGTCGTAGATGACCTCATTGTACACCTGGTAAGGTGCAAGGTAGGGTCGTAAGGTAAGGTAAGGTCGTAAGGTAAGGTCGCAAGGTAAGGTCGTAAGGGAAGGTAGGGTCGTAAGATAACCTCATTGCAAGGTCGTAGATAAGGCAAGGTAAGGTCGTAGTGGACCTCATTGTACACCTGGTAAGGTGCAAGGTAAGGTCGTAAGGTAAGGTCGTAAGGTAAGGTCGCAAGGTAAGGTTGTAAGGTAAGGTAGGGTCGTAAGATAACCTCATTGCAAGGTTGTAGATAAGGTAAGGTAAGGTCGTAGTGGACCTCATTGTACACCTGGTAAGGTGCAAGGCAAGGTCGTAAGGTAAGGTAAGGTCGTAAGGTAAGGTCGAAGGTAAGGTCGTAAGGTAAGGTCGTTAGGTAAGGTCGTAAGGTAAGGTGAGGTCGTAAGATAACCTCAATGTAAGGTCGCAGATAAGGTAAGGCAAGGCCGTAGTTAACCTCATTGTACACGTGGGAGGGAGCGAGTTCGTGCGGGGTGGGGTGGGTGTGTGGGGTGCATGCGTGTGTGTGTGCGTGTGTGTGTGTGTACATGTGTGTGTGCGTGTGTGTGAGCGCGTGTGTGTGTGTGCGTGCGTGTGTGCGTGTGTGTGTGTGTGCGTGTGCGTGTGTATGTGTGAGCGTGCGTGTGCATGTGTGTGAGCGTGCATGTGTGCGCATGTGTGCGTGTGCGTGTGTGCGCGCACGCGTGTGGGGTGCATGTGTGCATGTGTGTGTGTGTGTGTGTGTGTGTGTGTGTAGGGCGCGGCACGGTATACGTATACCGTACATACCGTATGTATACCGTTACCGTATAAATACCGTATACGGTGGGACACGGCGGGATGTATACCGTAAACATAATTTTTTGTGCGGCAAGTTAAAGGCGTTTAGGCTCCAACTCCCTTGATACTGCATGGATTTTGACGATTCGACTTGCATTGGACAGCTTATGGCAAGGGCTATCCAGAACAATGCTTAGATGCAACATGGGTGGAGGGAAGAATGTGGTGCTTGCATGGGGCGCAGGGACGCTGCGAATGCCATGCAGTAAGAAAAAACTAATTTTGTGTTTCCTGTCAACCAAACATAGCAAAGTCAGCTTTTATAGACCGGATTTGTGATGCCCATCATGTAACGCATCTGAATCCACCACTCCCGTTTCAATCGGATCAAGGAATCCCTTGTATACGGTATACATTATACGGCATTATACGGTTTACGGGCCCACGTATACGGTCTACTGCCGTGCCCTATGTGTGTGTGTGCGCGCGTGTGTGTGTGTGTGCGTGTGCGTGTGCACGCCATCTCCCGGTCCTGGTGTCGACCCACTAGCCCCTCCCCCACCAGTAGCCAGCCACGCGTATGTAGTGCTCGGGTGCTACACGCCGAGCAAGGTTGAATACGCTGCCTGTCAGGTGCGTCACAAACGACTGTAAAACCCATCAGCAGCAGCAGCATCGCTGTTACCTCGCAGTAGGAGCACGTGACCTCGAAGTTCTTGTCAGCAAAGAGCCGAGTCTTAGGTTGAGGGTCAAGGGTTTTTACGCTGAGGTTTAGGCTTTTGAGCTTGGCATTTTGGTAAACAGGTTCTAGTGTTGATTGGGACTCTCTGCTGCGCACCTCGCAGTAGGAACACGTGACCTCGAAGCTTTCGTCAGCGAAGAGCCTTTCGCGCTCGATGAAGATGCTCTGCGGCGGCACGGCATATCACGCGGCAGGGAGGGGGCGTGGGGCACACCACGTGCCATGCCATGGGGCAATGCCCACTGGTTCACCCGTGTCGACGTGTCGACACAGATGATGGAACGATGAGGCACGCATGCACAGAGCATGCGACCCCCCCTCCCCCCCCCCGCCCACCACACCCTTCATACCCATTCCCCACCCATTCCCCACCCATTCCACACCTATTCCCCACCCATTCCCCACCCATTCCACACCGTTTCCCCACCCATTCCACACCATCCACACTCATTCCACACTCATTCCACACCCATTCCACACCTGTTCCACACCTGTTCCACACCCATTCCACACTCATTCCACACCCATTCCACACCATCCACACTCATTCCACACCCATTCCATACCCATTCCACACCCATTCCACACCCATTCCGCACCCTCCAAACCCTTCACACCCTCCACACTCATTCCACACTAATTCCACACCAATTCCACACCTGCAGCGACATGATCATGAGCCCGGGGTCCTCGCGCGACCCGACCATCGTGTACGTTTTTCCGCTCCCTGCGGCAGAGCAGTTCGGATATGTGTTGGAGGCGATTTTTTGCGCTGGCTTGCTCTATGGACTCGCTATTAGCGGTCAAACGCGCTGACGTGAAGTAGGTAGACGTGAACTACACGTACCATTACTTCGTGTGCGCGTTAACAGGCAGCCGGTTGGTGGCAAACGCCTCTCCGAGGAAGAACTGCACCCCCCCCCCTCCCTCCCCATCCATCCCTCTCCCTCTTGCCTGTCGCTCCATACGCAAACACAGTCGTGTTGATGCCGTAGAGAACGCCGACCACCAGGTCGCGAATCGTGCCGTTGTACACGTCCTGTGTGTGTGTGTGTGTGTGTGCGTGTGCGTGTGTGTGTGTGTGTGTGTGTTGATGCCGTAGAGAACGCCGACCACCAGGTCGCGAATCGTGCCGTTGTACACGTCCTGCGTGTGTGTGCGTGTGTGTGTACGGGTGCGTGTGTGCGTGTGTGTCCTCCGTGGTCGGTTGGTGATGGGTTGTTGCATGCACATACACAAAGAAACATACAGACACGCTCACACGCACACGCACACACACACACACACACACACACCTCGTTGGTCGCGTCTGGGTTTAACGCCACATCAAGCATGTAGCACAGCTCACACGCACACACAGAAACACACACCCATGCACGCACACACACACACACCTCGTTGGTCGCGTCCGGGTTGAACGCCACGTCAAATGTGTAGCGCTTCTCCTTTGTCCGATTTTGCACCACGTCGAGGTACTCCTGTGTGTGTGTGTGTGAGTGGGCGCACGCGTGTGCATGCGTGTGTATGGGTGTGGGTGTGGGTAGGGGGGGCACGTGTATGCACAGGGGATTTGTTTGAGCCACGTCATGCGACACACACGCACACACACACACACACACACACACACTCTCACACACACGCACGCACAAACAAACACACAAACACACACACACACACACACACACGCACACACGCACGCCCGAACCTTAGACTCATCCGGGTCGAGCACGACCACCACCCGCCCATCGATCACGCGCATGATGTCCTCGATCTTGCCCTGCAGGAGGGGGCGGGGCAAATAAGCACGGGGACACATAAGCACACTCTGATATCTGGGAGCTGGTCCCTGCTGACTGGGTGTGTGTCCCTGACTGGGTGTGTGTGTGTGTTGGGGGCAAATGAGTGTGTGTGTGTGTGTTGGGGGGGGGGCATGGCCCTGGGGGCGGTCAGGCTATTGGGGGTTTGGAGAGGTTACAATACCGTAGTGACACGCTCATTTGGGGGTACGGCCATTTAGGGGTTGGGAAAATGGCCGTTCTATGCCCACCAAAGACACGGGTTTGGGGGTAGCCCCCGGCACGCAGCGCCCTTGGTGACACGCATTTGGGGGCAGTTTCACACACCCACACTGCCCGTCCGCCCTCTTCCCTCCACCGCATGTTGCACGCAAGCGGTGTCCTGGATAGCACTTGTTATTAGCTATCCAATGCATTTATAATCGTCAAAATCCATGCAGTATCAAGTGAGTTACAGCATATGCGCCTTTAACTTGCGACACGGGTTTGAGGGTAGCCCCGAGCGTCAGTGCCACCCTCGACACGGGCTTGGGGTAGCCTACCCCCAATCGTACCCCCAAATGAGCGTGTCACTACGGTACCATCGACTTGGTGAGCCTTGAGCTCAGTGATTCCTCTTCAGGAGTTTCAATCGTTTTTCTGGCGCCGTTTGAATGATAATCCGTCTTCTCGGCACCCAAATCCGGCTCCGAACGCCAAAAAGGACGTTGCTGCTTGAGCTACAGCTCCCCAACATACGAATCAAGTAATTCCGGGGACGCTTGAGCCAGCGCAGCGGTAGCCAGCCTCCAAAATGATGCCTTTGAGAAGCCATCGAGAAGCCAGTCTCCAAAATGATGCTTCCAGTGGGATGCCAACCCTTCAGCCGGATTTGAATGCTGTAGCTACAGCCCCTTGACATACGAATCCAATGATTCCGGGGACGCTTGACCCAGCGCAGCGGAAGCCAGCCTCCAAAATGACGCCTTCGAGAAGCCAGCCTCCAAAGTTACACTGCCAGGCTGCTTCCAGGCTGGATTTCAACCATTAAGCGGGATTTGAATGCTACAGCCCCCAAACATATGAATCAAGTGATTCCGGGGACGCTTGACCCAGCGCAGCGGAAGCCAGTCTCCGAAATGGCGCCTTCGAGAGGCCAGCCTCCAAAATAACGCTTCCAGCGGGATGTCAACCCTTCAGCGGGATTTGAATGCTGTAGCTACAGCCCCCAAACATACGAATCCGATGATTCCGGGGACGCTTGACCCAGTACAGCGGAAGCCAGCCTCCGAAATGCCGCGTTCGAGAAGCCAGCCTCCAAAATGACGATTCCAGCGGGATGTCAACCCGAGCGGGGGGGATTCGGAGTTGAGAGGGCGTCTGGTCTGGCCGGGGTTAAGTTGAGGTCCAGGGGGCTCGGCGCCTTCGTGAAGGCGCGTGCGGGAGAGGGAAGAGCAGGGGCTCTCCCTCACCAGAAACATGCTGATACGCATGCACACACACACGCACGCACGCACACACAATACGGCGCAGCCACCACGCACACGCACGTGCACACACGCACACGCGCACACACACGCACACACACACGCACACACACCTTGCTGTTCGCCTTAGATCCCTCATTCTTCAGCAGCGGCCGCACGCGCACCGCGACGATGAGGGAGGAGGCGGAGGTGGAGGGGACGTACTGTAGTGGTGCGGGGGCGGCGACACTTGGCGGTTGTTGCGGGCGTGCATGGGGCGGGGGAGCATGCATGCATGGCACGCGTGCTGCTGCACGTGGTGTGCATGGAGTGCAGGCAGAACATGGAATGCACGTTGTGCATGGCAGTGATGCATGGCACGTGTGGTGTGTTGCATGCTGCATGCGTGAGTGTATGGGGCAGGGTGTAGAGAGCCACGATGTAGCCGCGCATGCACGTGCACGCCACAGAGCGATGCAGCGTGCATCAATTTGCAGGGTGCATGGTCTGTAGCACGTGGTCCGCGGCCTGCACGACCCCGTATCCAAGGGTGTTGCCTAGCAGTCTCGTCAAGCCCACCACTAGCCCCCCACAACCACTCCGCCGTGTTATGAAAATGGATGCAAGATGGATGGCGTTGGGCGGTAACAGCACGCGAGGGGGGCATCCGGCACGCCACATGGGGTTTCACCCGCCGCGTCGCAGTTGCCGACCGACTCTCGCGTGTGTCTCACCCTCGCTGCGTTCACCACGCTGTTCAGCTTGACTGGCAACTGGCGGTCTCCCACCATTGATGAGCTGAATTAGATAGCCTCCTCTTGGGTTTCCAGCTGCGTGTTCACGTATTTTGTGAAGGCATGGGGTTTCCAGCAATCTGACCAGGCGCACTGCTGAAACGGAGGGGGGACAGGACGTGCATGGCCCATGCAAAAAACACCCCCACACCAAACGCAGCGCACCATGCCGCATGGTCCCTGCGTAAGCATCACTACGTGGGGTGCAGTCACTACCTCAAACATGAGCTTGAACCTCAGCAGCATGCGGCGACACTGCAGCGGCAGTGCACCCAAGCGCAGCGAGTTACAGAGCGTCGTCCAGCGCAGCTCGATTGCCTCCAGCGTACATGCATCCAAGCATACTGGCGCCAGCACAGATGCATCGGGTGCATCGGCGTCGTCTGCTGGTGGTGCACCACCAGCACAGCACCGTGCCAGCCACGACGCTAGCAAACGTGCCATGCTCCTCATGGGCACCGCACTGCTGGCCGCCCCTCTCGCCGCGCCCGGCCCATCTGCGGCCAATAAGTTATCGGATGGGCTCAAGGGCGTGTTGATGAGGGCGCAGGTGCGGCGATGGCGAAGGCCACCCCATGCATGTTGATATTGATCAGTCGAGCAGACGAGGAGACACGCCATGGCTGGGCACATGCACATGTCATCCCATCCTTGCCGTGCGCAGCGTACGGACGGCGGAAGCAAGCTATTGGCGCCGTTCCGCGTTGCCCAGGTGCGTGCCTGGGCCCACGCCGCTGTGTGCGTGTGCGTGTGTGTTGTGAGTGTAGGTGTGTGTGTGTGTTGACTACGATATGTGTTGGCGTGTGTGTGTCAGCGTGGACCACGAGAGCCACGCACACACCATGTGCGCCAAGCACCAAGGACACACGCATGCACGCACACACACACGCATACACACGCATGCACGCGCGCACACACGCACACACAAACACACGCACACACACGCACACACACACACACACACACACACAGCGGCGTCTGGGGGAAGCCGCGGCCATGCTCGATGCGCTGCCGGCCCCGGGGTCGCCAGAGCTGAAAGACGCATCGCAGAAGGCGCTGATGGTGCGGTGAATTAATTGAAATGGGTGGGTCGGGTCGAATGGTTGGACTGGATTGGACTGAATTTGACAGGAATGGATTGGATTGGATTGGATTGGATTGAATTGACGCATCACAGAAGGCGCTGATGGTGCGGTGAATGAATTGAGATGGATGGGTCGAGGAAAAAGGAAAGAGCGTTTATTTTCTCGTCCGCACCCACACCCCTCACCCGACACCCGCATCAATCAAAGCATGCGCTCGTCCTCCCTCAACTGCTGCCTGTTTGAAGCGCTCTCCCCTGTTTTCTCAGCTTTCTTTGTTTTCGTTTTTTCGCGTTGTACATGACCCTCCCACACCAACCCCACACCCTTATCAGAGCGTGTGCTCGTCCTCCCTCACCTGCTACCTGATTGAAGCGCTCTCCCTTGTTTTCTCAGTTTTTTTTCTCTCGTTCTCCCTCCCACACCATCTCGTTAACCTGGTTGTAACCCTCCCACACCAATCCCACACCCCCATCAGAGCGTGCGCTCGTCCTTTCTCAACTGCTGCCTTTTTGAAGCGCGCTCCCCTGTTTTTCTGTTTTTCTGTTTTCCCCTCGTTGTAACCTGTTTGTAACCCTCCCACACCAATCCCACACCCCAATCCCTCCCCATCAGAGCGTGCGCTCGTCCTCCCTCAACTGCTGCCTGTTTGAAGCGCTCTCCCCTGTCTTCTCAGTTTTCTCAGTTTTTTTCCTCTCGTTGTAACCTGGTTGTAACCCTCCCACACCAATCCCACCCCCATCAGAGCGTGCGCTCGTCGTCCCTCACCTGCCTCACTTAATTGAAGCGCTCTCCACGTCCTTACTTTCCTTTTTTCTGTGTCGCGTTTCACCCCGCACCCCACACTGACCCCACACTGTCCACACCTCACACCCTTATCAGAGCGTGCGCTCGTCGTCCCTCAACTGCTACCTGTTTGAAGCGCTCTCCACGTTTCTCAGTGTTCTCTTGTTTATTCGAGAATACTAGAAGGGATCTTCTAAAAGTTGTTTTTCATTCTCGTCCTCACCCACACCCCACACTCCACACCCCCATCAGAGCGTGCGCTCGTCCTCGCTCAACTGCTACCTTTTTGAAGCGCTCGACGGCGATTCGACCGACACGCGCGCGAGCCTGCTGACTCAGCAGCTCAAGATCACGGATCCGTGCACGTTCCGAATCATCGTGCGGGTGGGTTGGTGTTTCTTCTTCTAGGGTTAAGGGTTTACGGTGAAGTGTAAAGGGTTACTTAACTTAAGGGTCTAGAAGAAACAGTAACACGGGGTTTCCAGCTTAGCAGGCTACTCTTCTACTAGAGACACCCGCCGATACTCCAGCACACTTAAGTACTAGAGTACTGCCGGCTCCCGGCCGATAGACTACCGCTCCGCCGGCTAGACTACCCCAAACAGCGGTCTCTGAGAGACATGTCTGGCAAGGAGCATATAGGAGAGGACCTTCCTCAGGGTCACAGTAGTGGCCTTGTGGCCAGTCAAGCCGGCAGAGCTGACTGGCGCTGACTGGAACGGTCCCCGCCTGGCAGTGCACGGCTGTCCAGCTCTCGTTTGCATGGGGCTCAGCCAAGAAGGAGAAGACAAAACGGGTGCGAGCCTGCTGACTCAGCAGCTCAAGATCATTGACCCGTGCACGTTTCATCGTGCGGGTGGGTGGGGGTGGGCGGGGTGGGGGGGGGCTGGCGATGGTAACACACACACACACACACACTGAGAGACTTTCGTTACAGTTCCCACCGCACGACAACCTGGCTTATGGCTCGTGCCTGTGCTAACTAAAGCACACACCACGGCAATCGTTTCGGAAGTAGAAAATGCACACACACACACACACACACACACATACATACATACATACGCAGAATGTGCTCCAATTCGGATCCGACGCGGAATTGGCAAACGGGCTTGCAATGGTGGACTCTATCGCGAGGCACTACGCGCTGCTGGATGATGCGCTGCTGCGGGTGTCGCAGGTGTGTGTGTGTGTGTGTGTGAACTGGAGGGGCGTGCGTGTACTGGATGATGCGCTGCTGCGGGTGTCGCAGGTGTGTGTGTGTGCATGTGTGTGTGCGTGTGCTGGATGATGCGCTGCTGCGGGTGCCGCAGGTGTGTGTGTGTGTGTGTGTGTGTGTGCGTGCGTGTGCTGGATGCTGCGCTGCTGCGGGTGCCGCAGGTGTGTGTGTGTGTGTGTGCTGGAT
>VFSX01000029.1:280000-292500 GCA_016618255.1 Chlamydomonas sp. UWO 241 | reverse complement strand
TCACCTTCCCGATCGGAAAACGACAAAACACGTGCCCAGAGATCGCGCCCCCGGTAGTTGTGCGTTCGGGGAAATCGACGACTGTGTGTGTGGCGAATTTTCAGGGTTAAGTGTGAAATCGACGATTTCCACACTTTTCGAAGCCAAATCCCGACGAAAGTGGGAAAGCTGCCTTGGGAAAAACGAAAGGACGACTGAACTCAAGGAAGCCCCAGACACACACGCACACACACACACACACAGGGCGGCTCCACGAGCCAGGACGTCGACCAGGCGCGTGCGCAGCTGGTGGCGCACGCACACATGCACACACACACACGCACACACACACACATAAGGGTCGGCGGTGTATATATAACCTTATATATAAATTTATACAGTATATATACAGTATCTATACTGTATAGAGCGAGGGGCGCGACACTATATACACTCCGATCGGGGTGTGCCGTATTGATCAGAGGATTTGGTGAAACAACATTTGGTAAATTTTGAAATTTTGCGTTTTGATTGTGCCAAAAAGCCATGTTTGGTAATGTTTGGCTGACGTATGAAAGCTTGCAGATACATGTTTGGTAAAAAAATCGGAGAGCTTTTTTTTTTTTCAGGCAGGATCGCGTTACACGAAAAATCCATGTTTGGGAATGACTGGCTGGCGCATTAATGCTTGCAGATACATGTTTGGTAAACAAAAATCGGCGAGCTTTTTTTTTCCAGGCAGGATCGCGTTTCACGAAACCCCTACAGAGGGCGTTCATCAGCAGGCGACTCACGCCCAAAACCTGCTGTTGGGGCTTGCCCTGATGGACGCGCCTATCATCTCAAGCCACTAAACTCCACCGGGCTCGACGCGCCAGCCACCGCGTTTGTTTACACGCCCGGCACGGGTGCTGCTGCTGCTGTGGCGGCTGCGCCAGCGGCTGCGGCTGCTAGCAGCGCTGCGCGTGCGGCTACCCTGTCCTCCCTCTGCTGTGCCTGCTGCTCCCTAAATGCCGAGGCGGTCAAAGGCGGCCTGCATGCCGTCCTCATCTCCGCTGCCCTCAACCTCCGAGGTGTGTCCGTTCTTCTCCCCCTCCTCCTCCGCTGTCTCCTCTTCCTCCTCCCCAGTAGCGCCACCAACGCTGCTCCCAGCGCCGCCCGCAGCAGCTCCACCAGCTCGCCCACCGCCGTGCCCGCCGCCTGCCACTTCGACCACGTCCGCCAGGTCCCATGCGCGTGCACCGCGCCCGCGCCCGCGCCCGCGCATGAGGGCAGGGGGCGGAGGGTTGGCTGCACGAGGAGAGCGGGCCCTGCTTCCTGATGGCCCCACTGAGCCCAGCAGCTGATCCAGGCGTTGTGCCAGATAGCCCAGCCACGGCTGCTGCGGGCTCGGCAGCTGCGCGCCCGCCATCTGCGCGCTCGGCAGAGTGGCGGACCAGGCTTGCATCTGCGGGTGACCAGCAGCAGCACCTCCAGCAGGCTCTCCGTCAGGATCTCCAGCAGGCTCTCCTGCATGCTCCACCACCATCACGTCGTCGTCGCCAGCAACTCCCCCATCAGGGTCAGGGGGCCTCTCCTGATGGCTGGACATGCCTGCAGTCTCTTATCCTGGTGGTATCCCAGCAGAGGATGAATTCCAGCGGCTGTCCAGAGTGGCTGTGGCGGCACAGGCGGAGTGAACCTGTCCGAACCGGACAAATCTTAAAACCGACTTTTCTGGGTCTTCGAAAAGTCGGAATTCACATTTACACACAGATTCGGAAAGCTCTCGTCGCGTAGATCATTTTAGACCTATAATACGCGGCATTCGACTCAAGGTGGGGCGTTCACACCCCCACACTCATTTTTTCGCTGATGATACGCCTTTGATAAATTTACCGGCGCGCATTAACGCTGCGCACGCCATTTGGTAAATTTACCAAACTTTGTTTCACCAAATCCTCTGATCAATACGGTACATATACACTCGCGCGCTGAGTGGGGGCCGCCACGGGGCTCTTTTGCCTCTCCGCGCACCAACAGCGCACGAATGGGGCCATGCGAACCCGATGCACCGCATTACAGCGCGAGGTGTCGCGATATCGGCCATCGGGGGAGCTGGTGACTCCCCCACACTCGGTTCGACTGCAACAGCTGGCTCGTGCGACCTCCGAATGAGGCACCACCACTTGCGACGCCTCAGAAATACATAGAGGGGACGATGCTATTCCATTCGGCGCAGGGTTGGGGGGGTGCATGGGCGTTGCATGGGAGGCTCTGCACCCATGCAGTGAGTGGGCCCACTAGGAGGTTGTGGACAGCACAGGTCCTGGTGGCCAGGAGCATCCCTTGCTGCATCGGCACGCTTTTCAGCATAGAGAAATGTCCTAGGGTTTTGATCAAACAGAAGGTTGGTGGCATCGGCACCCGGTGTCACGGAGAAGCCCGTGGCGTGCTGCGTGTGCTCCCAGCGGCGGCGGCGGCGGCGGCGGTGGCGGCGGCGGCAGCGGCGGCGTGCGGCGGCGCGTGGGCGGGGGCGCCCGCCCACCCAGCAGACCGGGGACTTTGGTGGAGTGGGGTGTTGGTGTTTGCTGTGATGGGTTTGAGGCGAAGTGGGTTGGTGTGTTGAGTGCCTGAAGCTTTGAGGGTTAGGGTAAGGGACTTGCAGTGTGTTTAGCCTCGAGGCAAGAGCGTGCTCCGCGTCTCCGCGTCCCCTCCGTGCAGCCAACATCTTGTATTGCTCCTCACGGATCGAAAACAATTCTAATATTTTTTCAGAGCGTGGTTCCGGGTTCCCTTGAGGATGCACATAATTGTCCCACTTTCAAAAAACACACTGGGATTTTTCCCAGGTATTTTGCACTACACCTTATATACACTACAGCATATTTTACTGTATATATAAACCAGTCTGGCCTGCCCTAAGTCTATATAGTCGAGGATTACACACACACACACACACGCAGGGCGGCTCCACGAGCCAGGACGTCGACCAGGCGCGTGCGCAGCTGGTGGCGCACGCACACACACACACACACACGACACACGCACACGCACACACACACACGCAGGGCGGCTCCAAGAGCCAGGACGTCGACCAGGCACGCACGCAGGTGGTGGCGCGCACACACACACGCACGCGCACACACACATGCACCAGGGGTGTACCCGCCGATCGGATTTCGATGAACAGGGCGCCCGAAGGGCGCAAAACCGATGGTCTCTTTGGGGCGTGATCGGGAAATCCGACAAGCGTGAGGGCCCGGAGGGCCTCTCATCGGCGTCGCCGATGACCACGCCAAGCCAATCAGGGCGTTCGGCTTGGGCTCCCCACACTCCGACTCCCGACGCAAAAGCACGCAATCCCTAATTTCTGAAGCGTTTCTGCTGTTTGCAAACACAAAGTGCTGCTGGCTGCCGGGGGCTCCGCCCCCGGATGCTGGTGGAGGTTAGGTGTGGGTCGGAATAAGAATGGCGCTTTCCTCTGATGGCCAGGACCCTGCGCGCATGCTGTGTTCTGCATGCATCATGGTACTTTCAATCAGTGTCCATTGTGGTGTTGCATGCGCCGTCCCGCCATGCGCCGCATGCATGCATGTCCGCGCCGCGCACATGAGCTGTTGCGAGCTGTTTGTCTTCTGGATATGTGTTTGCTGCTGCCCCCCAAGCAAGCTTGCATGAGAGACCGTATCACAGCAACAGAGTACTGCGGACAGCGGGGGTCCGGAGGCGCAGCCCCCGGGAAACATGGGCAAGCCGATGAGTCCATGAGGCCCTCTCCTGGCAAGCCGATGAGTCCGGGAGGCCCTCTCCTGGAAAACCGATGAGCGGCATGCCCCCGAGTACACCCCTGACATGCACGCACACACACACACGCACACACGCAGGGCGGCTCCACGAGCCAGAACGTCGACCAGGCACGCGCGCAGCTGGTGGCGCACACACACATACACACGTGCCCCCCCCTCTCCCACCACCACCACACACACAGGGCGGCTCCACGAGCCAGGACGTCGACCAGGCGCGTGCGCAGCTGGTGACGACCATGGCGGCGGTGCAGGCTGTACAGGACCTCGTGGCCACAGTGCTCACCGCGTAGTCGAGGCGGTGGCCGCGCAATCAAGGCGGTGGCCGTGTAACTGAGGCAGTGGCTCCGCCCGCGATGCGGATCTTGCACTACATGCCTCCCGGTGTGGCCAGAATGTGTCAGCGCAGCTGGTAGCGACTGTGGCGGTGGTGCAGGCTGTACAGGATCTTGTGTCACAGCGCTGACAGCATCGAGGCGGTGGTGCACGCTCTCACTCACTGCTGCTGTAGAGCGGGACGGTTTTTGTGTGTGCACAGCTGTGATTGGATGGGGTGAGGAGCCTGCGTGCGTGGCTGGATGGCTCGAGGTGACACAAGGACGCAGGGGTTCGTGCGTGCCAGTAGGATGTGCCAAGCAGGCGGACAGCCAGACAAAGCAGCCGACACAAGCAACCGCCGATACAACAGCAACAGATTCCGGCCGGGCGCAGCAGTGCAGGAGTAACGCATCCACTAATCTGCTGGCATCAAGCCGCCGGTCTGTCGGTCAGAAAGCAGCGCACAACAAAACACGCGCTCGTCAACTCATGGCGTCCCGCGTGTGCTCGTTTACTTGGCAACAGCGGCGTAGCGTGCGTCGCACTTCTCCCAGTCAATCAGCTTGTTGAGGAAGGTCTCGATGAAGTCGGGGCGGCGGTTGCGGTAGTCGATGTAGTAGGCGTGCTGCACGCACGTGGGGGAGAGGGAGGGGGCGGGCGAGTTGGGGGGGGGGAGGGGGCGTTGCTCCGGGCACATGTGCTGGAGCCTCCAGCCTGGTGCCTCTCCAGATTCGGAGACGGGGAGAGCAATGGCGCATGAGCGCGCCGAACAGGCATGCCGCCCCCCATGAAGACACAGCTGCCCTTCCCCCCTACACCAGGATCCACAAGAAAACGAAAGATCGCTACAGCCATCCTGCACCCTGGCGCGTGATCCACAGATTTGCCATGATCCATTGTGGGCAAGGGAACTTATGATTCATCACCCCAGAGAGCCACCCCCACCCCCACCACGTCACCCACGCGAGCGCAGGGCTTGCACGCATACGTGTGGAGTGCGCGTGGGGTGCGTGGAGTGCGCGTGGAGTGCGCGCATGCTCACCTCCCACACGTCGCAGGTCACGATGGGGGTCAGGCCTTCCACAACGGGCAGCACCGCGTTCGGGGTCTTGGAGATGGAGAGCTTGCCGGCCGAGTCGGACACGAGCCACGCCCAGCCAGAGCCGAACTGCGTCATACCAGCGGTCTTGAACTCGGCCTTGAACTTGTCGAGGCTGCCAAAGTCGCGGGTGATGGCCTCCGCAAGCTTTCCCGATGCTGCAGGAGGAGGTGAGGGCACACAGAATGAGCGTGCAGCGGAGCCACGAGGGGCGTGCATCAGAGCTGTGAGAGGTGCTGTGCACATGCCAGCACACCAGTCACCCACCCCCATGCAATCCACAGCCCCGTTTACATGCCACTGTCTGCTGATGCATGTGGCTTGCATGTGGCCAAGGCCAAGGCATGCGATTTGGTGATGCGCTCATGCATGCAGCATCGGCATCGTGAGGGGAGCCAAGCCTCATGCCACAGCATGGTAGTGCACACGCCCACTCACGCGCAGCGGCCGCGCCCGGCTTCATGCTGTCCCAGAAGAAGGTGTGGTTCCAGATCTGGGCGGCGTTGTTGAACGCGGGCGTCGGGGTGCCCTGCGACAGAGGATCACAAACAATCTGTGGGTGCCGAGCACGGCATTGCAGGAGGCGCCGCGAGGGATTGACGCATGGCAACATACAGCCTGGCTGCCCATCCCCATCGTGGGATGCACCTTGTTCCACGATGCGACGACGATCTCCTCGAGCGACTGCTTCTCGTGTTCCGTTCCTGCAATCTGCTTCACCAGGTTGTCGTAGTACGCGCGGTGGTGCTTGCCGTAGTGGTACTCAAAGCTCTCGGCGCTGAGCAGGGGCTCGAACGCGTCCATCGCGTAGGGGAGGGAGGGGAACTCGAACGCTGCGGCCCGGACCACCACTGGGCGGCGCGCGCCCGCTGGGGCTGCGCTGTGCGCCGCAGAGCGGGTGCTGATCTTGGAGGACACTGCGAAGGCCATGTTGTGAATATGAGGAGGATCTGCCTAGCGAGGCATGTGTGAGGCCCAAACCCACCCCCACACCCCAAACCCTGCCTCTTTGTCGAGTCATCACAACCCTGCCACCTGGAGGCCCAGAATCAGGATGGGGGGAGAGGTGGGTGGAAGCGCGCACACGGGTGGTGCAGGGGGGGGGGGGCGCACACGTTCGACTGCACACACACACATGCACACTCACGCGCTCACTGGCGGACATATTCCATCTGCCCCCATCTGCCGGGCCGTGCTGTTTGTCAACTTTGCCGTTCTGCAGCCAACCCGAGTCACCAGCCGTCGACGCAGCGGTGGACTCGGCACCAGTAGGCATGCCGTGGTGGAGTCGCAGCATCCGCGGCTCGTCCGCTTGCGGGGCCTGATGGAGAGGGATTATTTCCAACCGATTTCCGCATTTGCAATCTTTGCAACGTTGCTACGCGTATGTGCGCCACTCTCTCATCCCCACGACTGCCGGCTGCTCAATGAGCAGCGGCGCATCTGCACGAGAGGACTTGCCAGCAGCGAGCGACATGGTGATTCGAGCGCGCTTGCGCGTCAACAGCCTCGTCATCTGTGCCCTCTGTGCCCAAGTCGGAAGCCAGCGTGTACCCCCTGACGCCCCACTTGTGCAGCTTGCGGGTGCGTACGAGGCGCTGAACCACCCTCTTGGATGCGCTGGTTTCACAGAGCCTGCTTCGCGCGGCGGCCGTCGAGCGTCGGGAAGAAGAAGAGGTGCAGGCACTGCTGGAGCTGGTGGTCGCGGATTGTGGTGTGGGCATCGCGTGTTGACACGTGTCCGTGCACGGCAGAGAAGCAGCCTTGCAACGGGTGTGAAGTGGTGCTTGAATCTCTACAACTACACCTGCGTCGTGTCACTGCGTCGTGCGTGCCCCCTCTTCCTCCCTCCCCCAACAGTCCTCCCCCCCCCTCAACACACACACACATACCGTCACTGCCCCCCGACACAAACGTGTATGCACTGGTTCAACCACCCCTGTGCCCTGGCACACCAAGTGTTGACCATTCACTCTACCAAAGACGTGTGGATGTTCCTGCCCCCCCTCCCCCCCCGACACACACACAGTTGCCGGTGCTGCTGCTCATGCTGGTAAATCCACTGTGATCTACCAGCCCCCCTAGTTTTACGTTTGAAAGTCTCAATGTCGGCGCCCTTGTGCAGGTGCAAAGAGCTGCTAAAGGGTCCAGTCCCCGACAATCGTGCCTACTCAGATCCATCCTCAGATCCATCCTCCTGCGACCCATCCTCCTCCGACCCATCCACCTCGGATCCAGTGCCATCACCACTGGAGCTAGACCGGTCCTCGTCAAAGAAGACATCCTGGCGGTCCGTCTGCCACGTGAGGTGTTCTGCGCTCATGTCACCCCTACGTCTGCCGCTGAGGTGCCCGTGATCTCCTCAAGCAGGCGAACAGTGGACTCGTGGCCGCGCTCAGATGCGAGCCGTGGAGGCATGCCGCCTCCGACGTCGGCGCGCGGCGCGTGCTTGGACGCTAGCAGCAGGCGTACGATCGAGTCGCGCCCATTCGCTGCTGCCGAAACTAGGGCCGATCCACCTCGGCAGTGTGCATGCGGCGCGTGCTGTTTCTATTCGAGAAAGCATTCCACAACGCCCGCGTGCCCATTCTGGGCAGCCCACAGCAGTGCCTGCCCATTCAGGCAGGAGGCACGGGGGGCATGCTGGGGCGCCTCCAGCAGCAGGCGCACGATGCCCTCATGTCCATTCTTTGCTGAGTGTAATAGGGCCCTTCCATCCTGGCAGGAGGCACGGGGGGCATGCTGGGGCGCCGACAGCAGCAGCCTCAAGATGGATTCGTGACCACGCGCTCATGCAGCTACCAGTGCCTCTCCATCTGACACGTTAGCACGCGGAGGGTGCTGGGACGTGGGCGCCTCCAGAAGCATGCGCACAATAGGCGCGTGCCCATATGCAGCTGCTCGGTAGAAAGCCATGCCATCCCTGCAGTCTGCGCGTGGCCAGGGGCCCTCACCGTCGCTGTAGTCGTCGCTGTAGTTGTCGCTGCAGTCGTCGCTGCAGTCGTCGCTGCAGTCGTCGCTCCAGACAGCACGCGGTGGCTTCATGCCCAGCACGTGGCGTGCCGCCGCCTCGTGTCCCATCCTGCACGCCCTCACAAAAGAGCTCTCCATGCAGCCTTTGTGCACGTTGAGAAGCAGCTGCGCCATGTGGGAAGGGCTGCCCATCAGCAGGTCGCGCCAGTCACGGCACACGTGCAGCGCCGAGAAGACGAACATTTCCTGATCATCTATGTTCCTGTTTTCGTGGCCCAGCGTCTGGCCCTCTTCAGATGCCCACGCGCCGGCGTGAACAAATATGTCGAGCATCAGTCCAGGTGGCAGGTCCTGAATGCGCAACACCTGGTCCTGGGTGTCCTGAATGCCCAGGACATCCAGGATATCCTGGGCGTCATGAATGCCCAGGACATCTAGCAGCATCTGGACCTGGAGATGGGCATGCGTGGGCCGTGGGGCCTCGTGGGTGAGCGCGCATGCGCACGGGGGGCGGCACATGCGAGTGGGTGAGCACATGCACCATGCGTCATGCGCCATGCGCCTTGTGCGGCCCCCACGCGCACCTCGGCAGCGGCAGCCTCCTCCTGGGCTAGCATGAGTGACATGGCGCCTGCCTGGACCTGGGTTGGTGCGGTGTTTGGTGGCTGCCAGCTGCAGAAAGGGCGTGCCATGCAGACGCCCAATCAAGCGATCCGCGTGCACGTGCCAGCCACGAACGCCACGCGCATTCTACGCACCTGCAGGATCGGGGCAGTCGGCACAGCAGCGGAGCGCAATTGGCGAGGTCGGCCGAGTGACGGAAAGCAGGCGACTTCGGATTGCGTTCGGCCGCAGTGAAAGGGGCGTTTGATGGGGTCGCGTCGGTTTGCGTGGGTGCCGCGAATGCACCAGAGGCGAGTGGGAAGTGGGGCCCAGAGGGCGGTGTTGGGAGAGGTTGGAAGATGGAGGGGTGCACGCACTACTTGCTCGCTGATCAGTCATCAGGGGCAAGCGCACAGCTTCAAGAAGTGGAGTGCGTGAGGCACTGCTTTCCCTCGCACCAGGTGTGTGTGTACTCAACGCCCCTCGCCCTATCCTGCACACCCCTCCCTCGCTCGGATGCTGCCCCCCCGATTCAAACCGAGACTTAACGGACAGCAGAGAAGCAAGTAGTAGGAGTTGGCGGCACCCGCTTTCTCATGGCTACGTGGATCCTCACGGCGATTGCTTTTTCTCTTCCTGCCTGACTGCCGCTCCCCCGCTCCAGATGCTCTTGGTCGATTCACACTTGATTCACAGTGGACTTCAATTCAATCGCAGAAAGCCGGAGAGTGGCGGGAAGCTCAAGGGGTAGAGGGAAACGACTTTCTCAGTGTTGATGTGTCAGTGAGTGTGTCGGTGTGTCAGTGTGGGTCCCACCGACACAGATCGTTCACCAAATTGCAACAAAACACACATCAAATACGCGATACCCAGGAACCCCTGCATACCGCCCTACAGCCCCCCTTCATCAGAGACCCAGGCCACCACCCAGTGATTTTCATTCCAGGATTTTAAATTAATTCCTCCACAGCCGGATTCTGCTTTGACTGCGTTGACCGTCGACCTCCTGTTGACCGTTTGTCCTCATATATAGGAGGTCACCTCCTAGGTCACTTAGAAGCTCCAGACAGGCTCTGTCTGGCGGGCTTGGCATACTTCCAATCCACTGAATGTGTCGAGCTGTGCTCAAGGTCAAAGTACAGCTGAATTACAGCCAAATGGCTGTGGAGAGCCGAAAAGGAAATCACTGCCACCACCGCAGCAATCAGTTCCTAGTGCGCCGCGCCGTTCCCGTTCCCCGCTTCCCCGCCCCTCTCCTCCTCGTCGTTGTCGTCGTCCTCAAACCGCCCTGGGTCTCCCAGCTCGACCTGCATAGTGCGTGTGTGTGTGTGTCCGTGTATATGTGTGTTTCTGTGTGCATGTGTGCATGTGTGCGTTAGTGAGAGAGACCGAGTGTGTGACCACACTCACGAGTGACGAGGTGCGCACGAGAGCGTGTCCGTGCACGCCGCGTCGGGGGCACCCAGCAGCGATCGGCACGCATATGCACCATTCCGCTCATGCACACACAAAAGCACACACGTTGTCGTCATTGTGCGTGTGTGTGTGTGTGTGTGTGTGCGTGCGTGTGCCTGATTAAGAGAGACCGAGAGTGTGGGTCAAGGGGTGCGCATGAGGGCTGCCCGCTGCGTCGCGGGCACACGATACAGCGGGCAGCGTCGTCGCACAATAGCTCTCCTTTTTGCTCTGGGACTACACGTTGGCAGGCAGCCGGCTGGTGGCTACCGCCCCTCACAAGTAATTGTTAGGGCCAGAACTGGACTTTGGCCTAGGCGGTGGTGCTATGAGTAAAAGGTAGTATTTGCTGGAAAGCCGATGTAACTGATACAGCGGGCAGCGAGCAGCACACGCACGCGCCATGCCGCTCATGCACACACGAGGTGAGTGCGCAAGCGCTCAACCACGCACACACGCGCACGCACCTCGTCCCCCTCCAGCTCCATGCCCTCAGCCTGCGCCGCCAGCAGCGCTGCCCGCGACTCGTCGTCCAGCCCGCCTATGACCTCGGCCTGCATGGTTATGGATCAGGGTGGGCGGGGTAAGTGAGGTCACCAAGGATCCTACTATTGTTTCAGCAGGCGCTAGGGCTACCTAGCCCTAGGGCTCTAGAGCGTTTGGAGGGTCAAGGGGTCACGGTGGTACGAGGCTCTCTTCTCTCTCTTGTGTGCGCACCTCGTCGAAAAAGAACTCTCCCTCCCCGTCTGCCTCGCCACCGTTCTCATCTGGGTTGAGCGCGGCGCAGTCGCACATGGCCTTGAAGAGATCGTCAACTGTGGTGCGGGTGGGCAGAGGGCGTGCTGGTGTGCGTGGGTCGCAGGGGAGCCAGGGGGGCGGCGATGCGATGCAGCAAGCCCCGGCTGTCGCGCCGACGCACGGTGCGCCCATGCACTCCTTCGCCCCGTGCGCACCCTCCCCCGCGTCCCATTTCACTACACACGCGTGAACACACCATGTGCATGGGCCATGCAGCCATGCATGCACGCGCATGGCAGACGCACGTTTTGATTCGTCCCCCGGCACCAGCCGGATCTCCGGCTCCACCCCTGCCTCAGCCTCCTCGTCGTGCTCTTCCTGCATCTGCTCGCTGCCGTTATCGAGCTGGAGATAGATGCAGGGCTGGGAACCAGAGGAGGTGTCGCGCGAGATTGCGTGCATGACGATCTGCTGGTAACGCAGCGCCATCACTGCTGACGGCTGGCTGTCGCTGCACCACACCACGCGCCTGCGACGAGGAGGTATGCGACGTCATGACACGCGCGTGTGCATGCACCCACGCATGCATGTACAGCAGCCGCCACTATGCGTGTGACGCCCTCCCTCGCCCCCGTCCCCACCGCGTCGTGATCGTGAGCGTGCCCTTTCCCGCGTCGCAGTCGTTGTCGTATAGGAGGCCCACCGGGCCCGCAATCATCATCACACTCTCGTCCTCATCCAGCGTAGGTCTCCCAGAGCTCTCGTCCCGCGCAAACCGTTGCTCCACGTTCAGCTTGGAGCAAAACCCCGCAAAATCAGACTCAACCATGGTGCTGTATGAATTGTGAATAGAGCAATTGAGCAGTTGAGCAAAACAGAGAGCTGTTGCACTTCCCACACCCCCCAAACCCCAATCTAGATCCCAATCAATGGGACGCCCACGCGTGCCACTAGAGTGTAAAAAGCTGCCTAGAGACGGTTTTGATTCGTGCTGGGGATCTGGAGGCCTGGCGGGGCGTCCTTGACCATTGCAGTCTGCATTCATGCATGCATGCGCATGCGCGCGAGGTAAATACCAGGATCATCCGCAGCACAAGCACACCAAGCCATGCCCCCAGCCCAGGCGCTGCGCATCCTGTGCCTTCACGGCAGCCGCCAGGACGGCGAGATCTTCAGCCAGCGCTTGGAGACGCTCAGCCGAAAGCTGAAGGATTGTGTGGTGAATGCCCTGTTTTGTGTTTTTACTCTTTCGGGGGTGGGTGCACGTGAGTGCATGCCCCGCCGAGCGCCCGCACGCGCGCTCGGTGCCAACTCTTGTGGGCAGACCATGCATGCACGCGAGCCATGCATGCATGCGTGCTCGTCGTGGCGTATGGCTGCGCCAATGCAGCGCTCACCCTCGCCACCCCTCTCTGACCCCCCAACACAACCCTCATACCTGAGAGCGCAGACGCTCCGTTTTGTAGATGCTCCGCACACACTACCACTGGCTCCCGGCCAGAGCGTGCCCATGCGAGCCTGGTGGCGGCACCGGGGGCTGGCAGGTGGGT
>VFSX01000029.1:270000-275000 GCA_016618255.1 Chlamydomonas sp. UWO 241 | reverse complement strand
TTCTCAGCAGCCACCCCCCCCCTCGTCCGCCTCCTGATGATAACAATCACAAAACACAAAATTACCTGCACACGCAGGCCCCGGAAGCTGGCTGCGGACCCCGCTCCCGCTCCCGTCCCTGCACTGCGTCGGCGCGGCTGACGCGTGCATCCCGCCGCAGTCCTCGGAGCAGCTCGCGCGCGCGTTCGCTGCCGCCTCCGCGTCCGGCGGCCCGCGCATCGTGCACGCGCATGCTGGTGGGTGCTGCCTGTCCCAGGGTCTAGGGTCTAGGGTTAAGGGTATAGGGTATAGGGTATAGGATCTAGGGTCTAGGGTCTAGGCTCCAGGGTCTAGGGTCTAGGGTCTAGGGTCTAGGGTCTAGGGTCTAGGGTCTAGGGTCTAGGGTCCAGGGTCTAGGGTCTAGGGTCTAGGGTCTAGGGTTGTTGTTAAGGGTCCAGGGTCTAGGGTCTAGGGTCTAGGGTCTAGGGTCTAGGGTTGTGGTTGAGGGTTGATCAGGGACCACAAGCAGGGCACTCGAACAGGGCCACAAGCAGGGCATTCAAACAGGGCCACAAGCAGGGCATTCAAACAGGGCCACAAGCAGGGCATTCAAACAGGGCCACAAGCAGGGCATTCAAACAGGGCCACACGCATTCAAACAGGGCCACAAGCATTTGAACAGGACCACCAGCATTCGAACATTAAGGTGTAGGGTTAAGGTCTGTGCTGGTTCAGCCCAAACCCCTAACCCTGTGCAGATGCGAATCCCTTGAACCTCAACCCCGCCGCCGCCGCGTCTGGCGGCCCACGCGTTTGTGCACGCGCACGTGGGTGGACGCTGCCTCTGCCTGTGCTGGGTCAACCCTAAACCTCAGCCTCCTGCAGCCCACATCCCACGCTTTGCACCCCCTCATTCAAGGCCGATCACAGGAGTCGGGCGGCCCGCGCATTGTGCACGTGCACGCGCGTGGGTGCTGCCCCCAGCAACTTTGTTTTCATTTTTTTTGTTTTTTTGGGGGGGCAGCCGGCGCGCAGACCAAGGAACCGCTGACCGCCTTGACCGCTAACTTAAATAATATCGCTTGCGGAGGCGATTCGGCATGTTCCCCCCACTGTTGTGGGGGCAAACAGGACATTCTCGGTGTCCGTAAGGTCAGTTACAGTTACAGTTACATCGGCTATCCAGCAAAGACTACCTCTGGGGGCCCCTAGTCCTAGTACCACCGCCTAGACCCAAGTGTCCAGTTCTGGCCCTAACAATTACTTGTGAGGGGCGGTAGCCACCAGCCGGCTGCCTGCCAACGTGTGGTCCCAGAGCAAAAAGGAGAGCTATTGTGTGACGCCTCCAAAATAGGTCCTAACTGCTTCCAGGGGATACGAGTCAAGTGGCGCTTGCCAATCTACTTTACCGCCGTGGTGGAGGGGCCGGCGCCTGAGGGGCAGCCGGACCGTACACCACGGCTCTCCACCCGACCCTATCCTGAGCACGCTCAAACGCCGTGTCCGAAAAAGTCTTCCAATCAGAACGAGTGCCACTAGTTTCGCCTAGCTGCTGAATCAGTAGCTTAAGAAAATAGTGTCGGGAGGAGGCTGGAGGCCGGCCTTGCTGCCGAGCCACATCCATTGTGCAGTCAAAATTCGTACGAGGAAGACGAGAAGCCGGCATGCGCATCACATGGCCTAGCCACTGCATTGATCGCTTTGCCACAAGGCTCTCAATTGGCTCAGTGTCGCACGCCTGCCGAATATAAGTTAATCTGTGCCGGTCAACCAGGCGCACGCCCAGAATGCGACGAAGGCAGTTAGAGTGGGCAACCTCCAATCGAGTCAGTTGTGTTTTAGTAGGGGCCCGTAAGTTCACCACTGCCCTACAACCTTCACCCTGCACTCTCGACCCAATGTTGTCGACTGTTCAGTCGGGTAGAGGAGTCAGCCCCACACACCACATTACATAAAATAAAATAACAGACCCAGGGGGGGGGCCAGGTAGGTCGATTTCAGACCCCATGCCCCGAAACTTTGAATTTTGAACCGGACCGGCGCCATGCCCTGTCCCTCCCTTAGTTACATCCATATTTATCCCTACCAAAAGCGGGCCCCGGGGGGGGGTCCCCCCTTCTAGGTGCTTTTCTAAAAAAATCTTGTAACTTTCTACTCCGACCTCCATTCAAAATGGGAGCGGGCACGTTAGATTCCTTGTGTAAAGAGGAGTCCAAATCCACCCTCAGATCACCCTCACACACAATACATATTGCAGGGGTGTGGGGTTGGGAGGTGGGGTAGCTGGTGTGGACCACCAGTTCACATCTACTGAGGGGAGGATGCTCTGCAAACCTCCGATTGGGCTGGGAGTGGCTGCATTGGATTCGGTTACTGGCACAGATGCCAAATGCACGGTCATTTATGTGGTACATTGGTTGGGAGGGTGTGGATGGGGCCTTGGTGTATGGGGCTGCACCGAGGCGCGTGGCCGCCTTCTGAGTCACTCTTCACAAGTAGGATTGAGTTGCACACCTTCTAAATGAAACCATAGCAAGAGGATGATGTTACAAAGCTGCACACCAAGTTTCAGCTCCAACAGATAAGGCCAGGGTGTACCTGGGGGGGGTCCCCCCCTGGGGGACTTTTGAAAGAAAAGCAGGCATGGGGTCTGAAAAAACTTGCCTGCCCCCCCCCCTGAACAGACCAGACCAGAACACGCCCCACGCCCCACACACCACACACCACCAAAAACCAAGCCCCACACACCACCACGCACGCGCCGCAGGCGGCCACTGCGTGCCGCAGCGCGCGGGCGACGTCGCCGCGATGCGCGCGTTCCTCTCGCAATTTGTGCGGGGAGGGCTGGCCGCCGTGCCGCCAGCGGCAGCGGCGCCGAGGGCGGCTGGGGCGGCTGCGGCGGTGCCAAAGGCGGCTGTGGCGGCGGCGCCAAGGGCGCCGAGGGCGCCAGTGCCAAAGGCGGCGCCAGGGCCCGCGCTTGTGCACGCGCCGCGGGCTGCGGCGGCGGCGCCGCGCCCCGCAGCTGCCGCAGCTTCCGCTGCCGCTGCGCTCGCGCCGCCACGGGCGCGCCTGCCGCTGCCCTCGGCGGCGGCGGCGGCGGCGGCCAGCACGACCGCGCCGCGCCCTGCCGCTGCCACCAACCCGATGCCGCAGGCCGCCGCCTCCCCGCCCACAGCCGCGCCCGCGCCGCGCCGCCCCGCCGCTGCCGCGCCGCCGGCGCGCCCTCCAGCTGCCCTCGCTGCCACTGCGGCAACGCCGCTCCCGCCGCCGCCACGGCCGCTGTCGCTGCCGCCGCCGCCGAGAGGGGGCGCGCGCGAGGCGCCGCCGGAGGATCAGCTCGAGGAGATGGAAGCTCTGTCGAGCATCTTTGGCGACGAGTACACATGCGTGCAGGCGAGTGTGTATGAGTGTATGTGTGTGTGTATGTCCACACATTGGACAGCCATGCCAGGTAGCAGAGTGAGTGTGTGTGTGTATGTGTGTGTGTGTGTGTGGATGGTCGGTCACCCGCTATTCGAAAGACATCCCAGTGCACGGGGCTCGATTAACGGAGGCGCGTTCTCGTCGCCGAGCCCTGGACCCAGCAATGCGGCGCTGCTGGTGACGAGGATCTCCGTGCCGCTGACGAGCGGGGTAAAATACGACTGGCCCGGCTCCTGCTAGACTGCCCCTCGGTGGAACAGTTCAGGAGCGGCTTGCCCGGCGCTGCCATGGCTTGGCGAGTAGCCGCGGCGCTGCCGCGGCCCGTGCTGGGAGACGGCCCTTATCCTCCCCCCATGCAGGACGCCATGCGGCACCGATCTCGACGAGTTGATCGACGAGCGGAGGAGCTGGCGCCCGTCAATGCATGCTGGACATTGGTCAAGATGGCTGCCCGTGGAGGCGGGCTACCATCACGGCTTCAGCGGTGGCGACCGCCGAGGCAACACAGAGTAAATCCGCTTCACCAATCGCAGCGTTTGTCACTGCGCTCATCCTCGGGGTCGCTCGTCTGCCGGTGACTGGCGTTGGAAGGTCTTCAGGCAGCCTCCATGACAACTCTGTCGCCCATGCACCCCTGGAGGGTGGGACCTGGCCATGCATGAGGCATGGGGCGCCGGCTGAGCCCCATGCAAACGAGAGCTGGACAGCCATGCACTGCCAGGCGGGGACCGTTCCAGTCAGCGCCAGTCGGCTCTGCCGGCTTGACTGGCCACAAGGCCACTACTGTGACCCTGAGGAAGGTCCTCTCCTATATGCTCCTTGCCAGACCTGTCTCTCAGAGACCGCTGTTTGGGGTAGTCTAGCCGGCGGGAGCGGTAGTCTATCGGCCGGGAGCCGGCGGTACTCTAGTACTTAAGTGTGCCGGAGTATCGGCGGGTGTCTTTAGTAGAAGAGTAGCCTGCTTAGCTGGAAACCCCCTGTTACTGTTACTGTTACTGTTACTGCACGAGTCAGACTTCGTAACAATTGCCGGGGTGTATTGCTGTTAGTAGTACAGGCATTGCCGGTGCATGCGGACGGCCTCATGTAACGCTTGGTTGGTTGGTTGTGTGGATGACTCTGCGCGCACGTACGAGGCGCCGCCGGAGGATCAACTGGAGGAGATAGAGGCTCTGTCGAGTATCTTTGGCGATGAGCACACATGCGTGCAGGGGAGTGCGGAGGGGGGTTGCTGCTGCTGCTGCTGCAGCAGCTGCTGCTACTGCTACTGCTGCAGCTGATGCTCCTGCTGCTGGGCTAGACGGCTCGAGGCGGGCTGCCTCCCACCCCCACCACTGACATCATGAGTCACCCGCGCGTGACGCGCACCGCCTGCCTGCCTGCCTGACACACACACACACACACACACGCACACACACACACACACACACACGCACGCACACGCACACGCACACGCACACGCACACGCACACACACACACACACACGCAGGGCCAGCACGTGCCGGTGCATCTGGCAGTCAGGCTTCAGGAGGCGGGCGACAGTGACAGCGATGCCGGGGGCCCGCCCTCGCGCCTCTTCTCCCTGCAGGTGTGTGTG
>VFSX01000029.1:220000-262500 GCA_016618255.1 Chlamydomonas sp. UWO 241 | reverse complement strand
AGACGTGTGGCGCGCGTGGCGGCGCCCCAGTTCACCACCACCCAGGCAAAAGTGTGGCTTCACACAAACGCAAGTATGGATCCACACACACCTTCGTGCGCCTCCACACCCGCGAGTAGTGTGGCCCCACACGTGAAATGTGTGGCTGCACACTGGTTTGTTAAGACGTCTGGCGCGCGTGGCAGCGTCCCCGTTTGCCCCCATCCAGGCAAGTGTGGCTTCACACACGCAAGTGGGACTTCACACACACACACACAACCAACCAACCAACCAAGCGTTACATGAGGCCGTCCGCATGCACCGGCAATGCCTGTACTTCTAACAGCAGTACACCCTGGCAATTGTTACGAGGTCTGACCCGTGCACTGGGATGTCTTTCGAATAGCGGGTGAACGACCAGCGCCTGAATCGAGTGGATAGTATCCTTGGTTTGGGGGGGTCGGGGGGTTGCCTCTGAGGCACTGGCATCTAAGTAAAGGCTTGCTGACTGAAGGCTTTCTGACTGTGACCACCATCATCATCATTATCTACTTTGTTGGCTGGCTGCTCCCGCATTGGCTGCCATCTCTCTGCAAATACCATTCCACAGGCGTGGGAACCTAGCGAGGGTGAGCCACCCGGGAGGCCGCCTGCGGGCTAGTATCACAGCAAGCTCGGGGACGGTCTTCAGCTGGGACTCCGGTGGGGACTCGGCGAACTCCTTCTTGGCCTTGTCAAACTGCGTTGTGACGGCAGTCTTGAACACGTAGCAGTCGAAAATGTCTTGGACATTCTCACGGTAGGAGGTGATGACCCCACCTTGGTAGGGTATCACGTCTGGTCGTCGGTGCATGAAGAGGGCGGCGGTGGCTGGGAACATGGGTTCGGCGAGCGGGGAAGGGGAGGGGGGGGGTTGGAGGAGGCAAGGGGGGAGAAGGATAGGGGTTGGGAGGAATCGGAGGAGGCATGGGGGGGATCAGAGGAGGCGTGATGGGCAAAAAGGGAGTGGGAGGGGGTTTGGGAGGGATCGGGGGAGGCGTGGGAGGGATCGGAGGAGGCGTGGGGGTAAGGGGGGAGAGAGGGCGGGGTTGGGAGGGATCGGATGAGGCGTGGGAGGCAAGGGGGGAGAGGGAGCGGGGTTGGGAGGGATTGGAGGGGGCGTGGGAGGGATCGGAGGAGGCGTGGGAGGCAAGGGGGGAGAGGGAGGGGGGTTGGCAGGGGTGGGGGGCGGAGGAGTGGAGGTGGGGAGGCGGCGGACGAGGGATCCAATGAACAACAATCGGTGTTTGTTGATCGTGACGATGATAGGAGTGGTGGGAGGGTGCGCGGCATGTAGCTTGGCAGTGGAGATTTGCTCCAAGGTGTGGCGGGAGGGGGCTTTCAGGCGGCGGAGAGAGCGGTTGTGGGTTACCTCGAGGCGGTGGATGTGAGTTTTGTTCAGCGTCTAGGTTTGGCAGCCGTACAAGAGGGCGGATACAACAAAGGCATTGCACAGGTTGATCTTGGTGGTGAGGGTGATCTCATCTGATTTCCAAAACCGTGGGGTGGAGGCGGGTGAAGGCGTACCATGCGGAGCTGATCCGGCGTGATATTTCTTCGTCGAGGATGTTGGTGGGCGGTGGGGGGTCAGGGTCGTTGAAAGGGGGGTAGGTGGGGGGTGAGGCCATGATGCTGCCGAGGTATTTGAAGCTGGAGGTGTGGTGGACCAGGTGGGGGGTAGGGGAGGAGTTGGAGGGGATGGCGATGGGGGTGGTGGTGGGGGCGGTGGGGGCAGACGGGTGGCCGAGGGATTGTGCAACGGTTTTGCTGTAGTTGATCTCAAGCGCGAGGTCAGAGCAGGTGCCGTCGAGGAGGGTGAGCACGGTGCGGAGGGCGTCCCCGGAGAGGGAGAGCAGGGCGATGTTGTCGGCATAGAGTAGGAGGGGGAGGACGGTGGTGTCGTAGTCTTTGCGGGACTCGGGGATGTGGAGGACGCCGTCGACAACGTAGCCGATTCGGATGCCAGCGTTGGGGATCTGGGCAATCAGGGATCTGATTACGGTGTCGATGTAGACGTTGAAGAGTAGGGGGGAGATGGGGCAGCCTTGCTTGACACCGGTTTCCAGAGGGAAGGGGGCAGAGAGTGCGTCGCCGACGCGGGCACGGGCCGTGGCATCGGAGTAGAGGCTCTTGATGTGGTCGAGGAGGTCAGGGGGTACTCCGCGGTGGCGGAGGGTTTCCCAGAGCGCGGGGTGGTTGACACGGTCGAACGCCTTCGAGAGGTCAAAGTAGGCCACGTGAAGGGGGGCGTGAGCACGGTGGGACTCCTCCTGGAGGCGGCGTAGGGCAAAGATGGCGCCAGGAGTGCCTCGGCCGGGCCGGAAGCCGAACTGGGAGGTGTGAAGGGATGGCTCCAGGTGCCGTCCGAGGCGGCCGAGGAGGATGTGGGTGTGGACTTTGCCTGGCACGGGCAGGAGGGAGATGCCACGGTAGGACTTGCAGAGAGTGGTCGGGCCTGAGGATGCGCCCTTGTAGAGGGGGCAGATCTCTGCTTGTCTTCACGAGATAGGAGTGGTGTTGGTGTCCCAGCATGAGCGGATGATGTCGTGGAGGGCGGAGGCGACGGCGGGGCCGCCGCTCTTGATGAGGGGAGCGGTGATGGCGTCGGAGCCCGGGGAGGTGTTTTTGAGTGCCTTGATGGCGGCCTCAATCTCGTCTCGTGAGGGCTCGGAAGGTGTGGCGGAAAGGGATTGGGGGCGGCTCGAGGCGTGGGCGGTACGGAGGGGAGAGTGTGGGGGAAGGGAATGGGGCGGCGGGAGCTGGGGCGGGGGCGGGTACGGGGTGAGAGGGAGGCGTGATGGCAGGAGGGGCAGGGGGGGCAGTGGGTGTGTGGGCCAGGTGGGAAGCCAGGCGGGCGGGGTCGACGGTAGAAGGGAGGGTGTGGAGGGTTTCAAAGTGTTTGCCAAACGCGTTGGCCACGGCTTGCGTGCCGAAGCAGAGGCGGTCGTCGTCGCCGCGGATGGCTGGGGCGGTGGCGGAGGAGGGGCGGTTGACGAGGCGTTGGAGGGCACGGTGGGCGGTGTGGGGTTTGTGGTTGTCGTTGGATGACAGCGGCATTGGTGTTCCAGTGCTTGTCGGTGTCCATTCTCAGGGAGGACTTCAGCTCTGTCTGTAGACGCTTGGTCTTCCCGCGGAGAGCATCAGAGAGGGGAGTGTGTCGGGCGTGGAGGGCGGACTCGACGCGGAGGGATTGGAGGTCACGCGCGAGTGACAGGGATTTTTCAGAGAGGGTGAGGTGGGTGGGAGGTTCGGGCGGGCGGCGGCCGAGCACCGCCTTGGCCGCGGCGTGGAGGGCCGCGTTGAAGTGGTCCATCCGCTGGTCCAAGGTGAGGGCAAGGGGGAGGGGTGGCGGGGTGGCGAGGGCGTCCGCGACGGCCTCGGCGTACGCGTTCTGCGTTGCTGGGTCGCGGAGCAGGTCAGTGAAGTAGCGCGGGGGGGGGAGGGGGCCGCTGGTGTTCGTGTCTCCAGGTTCTGGAGAAGTGGAGGCGGATGCGGGCGGTGACGAGGGCGTGGCCGGGTGTCGTGACGGTGGGGAGTGGGCGGGTGATGGGGCAGCGGGCGCGTACATCGTGGACAGAGGACAGGTGCGAGCTGCGGACCAGGATGTAGTCCAGGATGTTGCAGTCCTTGCGGTTGCGGCTGTACCAGGTGTATGCGCGCGCTGGGGGATTTGGGAAGAAAGAGTGGGTGATGGAGAGGCTGTGGGCGGAGCAGAGATCGAGGAGGCGGTGGCCGTTGTCGTTGATGCTCGGCTTGTGGCGGAAGGCGGCGAGGGAGGAGTTGGGGGGGAAGGGGGAGGAGGGGCTGTGGGAGGTGGGGCAGGCGTGTCGGCCCACCGATGGGTGGGTGGTGGAGGAGGCGGCGGTGGTGGTGGCGTTGAAGTCGCCCATTACCAGGATGTAGTGGTGGGCAGGGGTGTGGGTGAGCGCGTCGTGGAGTTGTTCGTAGAACGCGTCCTTGGCGGTCCAGTCGTCGGCGGCCTCCGTTGGAGCGTACGCGACGATGGCGGTCATGGGGATGGCGCCGTTGGGGTGGAACCGGAGGACCAGGATGCGGTCGTTGATGGCCGCAAAGCCGGCGTCGGAGGCGCGAAGGAGCATGGCTGTGTCAGGGGATAGGAGTGCCCCGACGCCGTTGGTGTGCGCTGTGCCGCCAGACCATATGAAATGGTAGCCATTCTCCAGGGTGTGACAGCCGGAGCCGTGGTGGCGGACTTCCTGCAGGCCGCAGATGTCGATGTTGTGGGCACCGAGGTAGCGGGCGAGGAGGGTGGGCTGCGCCATGGGGTCGTGGCGCGTGCCGTCGGCTGCACCCCAGAGGGTGCAGCAGTTGTAGGAAGCAGCGGTGAAGTCGTGGTGAGGGTGAAGGAGTCGGGGGCGCGACCCCACCGGGGTCGCGCGCAGTAGCCTGAGGGACGGGTGGTGCAGGGTCGGTGGCTAGTCGCCCTGCCCGTCTGGGGGTGCGCTCAGCATCGCCCTAGCAGGCTCGCCGCCGCGGCCTTGGCGCGGGTGTTGCTGGCGGGGCCGGAGGGGGAGGCGGCGGCGGGGGTGGCGGCGCGGGGGGCGGCGGGCAGCGGGGGTGGCGGTGGGGCGGCGGCGACGGGGCGGTGGCGGGGGAGGTGGCGGGGGAGGCGGCTGGAGCGGGCGGCGGGCGCGGCGGGGGCGGGGGCGGCGGCGGCGGCGGCGGAGGGGACAGGGGTCACGTTGGGGTGGGTGTAGGAGATGGCGCCGGGCTTGGCCTGGCGTGGGGGGTTCCCGAGGGAGGGTCCCGCACCGGAGGGGGGTCCCGCACCGTTGTGGGCAGCGGCTGTGCCACCGCTGTGGCCCCAGCGTGCGGAGGAGGGTCCTGCACCGGCGGCAGGTTCCGCACCGCTGCTGTGGCCCCAGCCCTCGAGGGAGAGGGGGGTCTCGTGGGGGGAGGGTGAGCGCTGCTGGGCAGAACACACACACACACACACACACACACACACACACAAACACCTGGGCAGCACATCCACGTGCGTGAGCAGCACGCCCATGCATCACACACCCCTCCATACACACACACACACACACACACCTGGGCAGCACATCCACGCGCGTGAGCAGCACGCCCATGCATCACACACACCTCCACACGCACACACACCCACATGCACACACACACACGCACACACCTGGGCAGCATATCCACGCGCGTGGGCAGCACGCCCATGCATCACACACACACACACACACACACACACACACACATGGGCAGCACATCCACGCGCGTGAGCAGCACGCCCACGCATCACACCCACCCACCCCACCCCACCCCACACACACGCACGCAGACACGCCACCCACCCACCCACTCACATATGCACACACACACACACACACACGCACACACCTGGGCAGCACATCCACACTCGTGAGCAGTGCAGCTGCCGCAGCGGTGTGGCTCGCGTTGATTGCGTGCACGAGCGCATGGTGTGCGCTCCCCCCAAGCAGGCTTCGCACATACAGGTTACTGATCTGTGCACAGGTGGGTGGGTACGCACTCGTGTGTGTGTGTGTGTGTGTGTGTGTGTGTGCATGTGCATGAGTGTGTGCACGTGCGCGTGTGTGCTCCCTCTAAGAAGGCTTCGCATGTACAAGTTGCTGATCTGCGCATGAGTGAGGCAGCATAGCACGTGGTGGGTGGCATGTGTGTGTGTGCGTGTGTGTGAGCGCGCGTACGTGTAAGTGTGTGAGAGGCATCGAGCGCGTGCATGCGCACACACGCACGTATGCACACACACCTGTGGTCCAAACGCACCGACCCATCCATTTGTGCTCAAATTTTCCAGCATGCTGCCACAGTCAGCCTTTCCCTCTGTCCCACACTCCATGGTGGAGGGTGACCCGGGCTGAGGGTGGAGCACCTGAAACGGCACAGTGAGTAGGGTTGGGCGTTGTTGATTTTTCAGCCTTGTTGGACGCCTTTGATGGCGTATGAGACATGCACTTGCGCCTCAATCCCTGAGGCCTGCACGGTGTGGGATTGGGATTTTGGATTGGTGCACGGCGTGGATTGGGACTGGGGTTGGATGGTGGATTGGGCGTGTGGATTGGTGCACGATGTGAAGTACAATTGGGCGTGTGAGTGTGTGGGTGGGCACGCGCGTGCGCGTGCTGTGTGCGTGTGTGTAGAGCTAGTACAGGCATTCTCGGTGCATGTGGCTCGCGCTCGCGTGACGTATTGATGGTTGGATGAGTGTGTGTGTATGTGTGTGTGTACAAAATGTTTGGCATGATTGCGGTCTTGTGATGCGGAGCACGCTCCGCAGGGTCGCTTTGGAGCGATTGGGGTCAATCTTGTGGCGCGAAAGTGTGAAATCGTCGATTTTCACACTTTTCACACAAGAGCGTGGAGCGCTCTGACGCGACACGGACGTTCCGCCAAACGCCCCTCCCGTGGGACGCACGTAACCGCGTCACGGATGTATGCACCACTGATTCACACGCACGCATACGCTCATATACACGCACGCGCACACGCATACACACATACACCCACACCCACACACCTGTTCAACCAAGAACGCCAGATGCGCGCGCGCGCGCATGGCAGCATGCGTGCTTGCATGCATGCATGCATGCGTGCGCATGCCAGGCGCAGCTCCCCCCCGACACCCACACACGCCTGTTCCAACACGGCCGCCAGGTGTGCACGTGCGTGTGCGCATGCTCCCCCCCCTCGAAGCGTACACACGCACAAACACGCACACCCACACCCACACACATGTTCAACCAAGACCGCCAGATGCGCGCGCGCGTGGCAGCATGCTTGCGTGCTTGCTTGCATGCATGCCAGGCGCAGCCCCCCCCCCCCCCCCCGACACCCACACACGCCTGTTCCACAACGGCCGCCAGGTACGCAAGCCCCCCCCCCCCAAAACATACACACGCACAAACAGCCACACTCACACTGTGTGGGTGTGCGTGTTTGTGCACAGGTGTGTGGGCCACACACCTGTTCAACCAAGACCGCCAGATGTGCACGCGCGCGAGGCAGCGGGTGTCGCATCGGCATCACATGCACAAACTCGGCGCACAGCACGGCGGCGGGTGTTGCGGCTGTTGTTGCGGCGGTACCGCTGGCTGTTGCAGCTGTTGCAGGCACGGGTGCAGGTGTGGACTCGTCGGCGCACAGCTGCAGGCGCTGCTTGGAGGGGCCCTGTGTGTGTGTGTGTGTGTATTCGATTTTACAGTCTTGTTGGACGCCTTTAATGGCGTATTAGACTTGTGCTTGCGCACTCAATCCCTGAGGCAGGCAGATACTATCACCCGCACTAGTCCACTCAGTGTATACACATTGACTGTGTCCATCCCACTAGCTCTAGAACATCTGGTCGCGCCATGCGTCTCAGTTGGGGCAGCCAGCCTGGCCACCCTCCTCCTCCGTTCATCATGTGGCGCACGCCCGACATGCCGCCAGCCTCCATGCATGGCGCTTGCGCTGCGAGGGCGCTTGCTGCCAGTGCACCTCCGTCGTCATGTGTCTCATGCAAGTAAGATTCGCCCTGCATGGAGAGACCCTCCATGCAGGTCACTCAAGTGCCCCGCGATTCGTGCC
Source organism: Chlamydomonas sp. UWO 241 (assembly GCA_016618255.1). NCBI lineage: Eukaryota > Viridiplantae > Chlorophyta > Chlorophyceae > Chlamydomonadales > Chlamydomonadaceae > Chlamydomonas > Chlamydomonas priscui. Next base: position 254,901 of record VFSX01000029.1, on the reverse strand, counting down.
GTAGCTGCAGTCCGTAGGCCGAAGCCGTCGCCGCAGCCGATGTCAGTAGCCGTGGCCGTAGCCGTGGCCGATGCAGATGCAGATGCCCAGAGGGCGGACGTGTAGCCGATGCGATGTGAGTGCAGATGCAGGGTGTCCCTGGCCGTAGCCGAAGCCTTAGCCGATGTCAATCAATAGCCGATGCCCATAGCCGGTGCCCTGGCTGTAGCGTAGCTGCAGCCTCTGCCCGGTGCCGGTGCCCGTGGCTGCATGGGGGTACCGACGATGGCGGCGCCGACTTCTGCCAGCAGCCTGCCCTCCGTCCCCGCATGCCTCGCAGTTGCCTGCCTTTTGACGCCGTGTCTCAAACAGCCACTAGCGCTCTGGATCAGGGCAAATCGTCGACATAGCCGATTTTCCAAAATTCAGAGTCGCTCACGCTGCGGCACCACCCTGTCAGCCCAGTTGGTCCGCCATTGGCGGCGTCGGGGCGGGAGCCCCCGACGATTTTGACACCACTTGAAGTTTTTTGTGTGTGTGTGTGCACGTGTGTGTGTGTGTGTGTGTGCGTGTGTGTGAGATCCAAGGGTCCTCAACTCATGAAACGATTGCCGAGGAGTGCTTTAACACTAGCAAGAGCCGTTATCTAGGTTGCCCGAGCGGTGGGGTATGTAACGTCTCTCTCTCTCTTTGTTTCTCTCTTTCTCTCTTTCTTTATCTCTCACTCTCTCTCTGTGCGTGCGTGCGTGTGGTGGATATCACGCGTGTGAATGAATGCGCGTGTGTGTGTGTAGGGAGGGGCAATTAATCCAGCGCCCCCCGCACACCGCACGCCCCACACCGAAACGCCGCCGCGCGCTGGATCCCGCACCTCCTGCATTCACACCCCTCCCACCCTCTCCCACACTTCCATTCCACACCACCCACACATCCACCCCACTCCCTCCTGCACGGACGCGCACAAACCTCTCCCCGCATCGCAGCCGCGCTGCAGCCCCCCCCCCACCGCCCCTCTCCCACCCTGTCCACACCTCCACTCCAAACTCTCAGACACACGCGCACCAACGCAATCATCGTCGTGCGCTAGATCCCCCCCCCCCCCCGCCCCCCCCTCGTGCCCCTCCCCTCCCCTCTCCCACACCTCCACTGCACACCCTCCGACACGCGCGCACCTCCCCTCGCATCGCAGCCGCGCGCTCAGCGCAGCTCATTGATGGTGGCTGGATGCCGCCACCATCGTTGCTACTGCCACTGCTATCACAGCTGCAGCCCTCGCCTTCGCCCGTTGCACAACCGTTTGCACGCGACAGCTGGCACAGCGCGCTGCCGGTGGCCTGCGCGTGCATGTGTGCGTGTTTGTGTGTGTGTGTGTGCGTGTGTGCGTGTGCACGTTGGCGCGCGCAAGCAGGCAGAGGGTGCCGGCGGTTGTCTGTCGGTGTGCGTGTGTGTGTGTGGTCTGTGTGTGTGTGTGGTCTGTGTGTGTGTGTGTGTGGTCGGTTTTGCAGTCCGTCAGACGCCTGTGATGGCGTGTGTGATTGTTCGTGTGAGTGCGCGCGTGTGCACGTCATGCCCTCTCTTTCTCATGTCACCTCTGCCCATAATGATTAACGCGGCAGGTGCAGGGACAAACATACGCGCACGGCATGCACGCGCGCGCGCACTCCCTCCCTCCCTCCCTCCCTCCCCTCCCTCCCTCCTCCCTCCCTCCCTCCCTCCTCCCTCCCTTGCATCACCTTTGCCACACGGATAACAGAGACTCCGACGCGTGCCCCCACACCGCGCGCGTGCAGCTCAGCGAGTGCCTCAAATGTGCGGTGCACCTGCGGGGTGTAGGGTGTGGGGTGTGAAGGGTGTGGGGTGTGAGGGTGTGGGTGTGGTAGTGGAGCGATGCGTGCGCATGCACCTCAGCGAGGGCCTCAAATGTGGGGTGCACCTGCGGGGTGTGAGGTGTAGGGTGTGGGGTGTGGGGTGTGGGGTGTGAGGGAGGGTGTGGAGTGGTGGTGGGGCGACGCGTACACGTGTAGCTCAGCGAGTGCCTCAAATGTGCAGTGCACCTGCGGGGTGTGGGGTGTGGGGTGTGGAGGGTGTGGGATGTGCAGGGTGTGGGGTATGAAAGAGGGTGTGGGTGTGGTAGTAGTGGAGCGACGCGTGCGCGTGCAGCCCAGCGGGAGCCTCAAATGTGCGGTGCACCTGCGGGGTGTGGGGTGTGGAAGGCGTGGGGTGTGGAGGGTGTGGGGTTTGAAGGAGGGTGTGGAGTGGTGGTAGAGTGACGCGTGCGCGTGCAGCTCAGCAAGAGCCTCACACGTGCCACATACCTCTGCCATGTCATTACCACCCAGGTGAAGCCGCGTCAGCACCCCCGGCGGGCTGCCCTCCAAACGACACCCCCCTCTCCCTCCCGCCCCCCCCCACACACAAACACACACACACACACACACACACACCTGTGCCATGCCATCATGACCCAGATGCCGCAGCAGCTCCCCTGGCGGGCTGCCCTCCTAACTGTGCCCTCCCCCCCAAAACACACACACACACACACAAACACACCTGTGCCATGCCATCATCATCCAGCTGCCGGAGCAACTCCCCCGGCGGGCTCCCTCCAAACTGTCAAACTGTACCCCCCAGCCCCCCCACACACACCCACACAGACACAGACACATGCGCACCTGGGCCATGCCATCGTCACCCAGATGCCTCTCCAGGTCCCCCGGCGGGCTGCCCTACAGACTGCCCCTCCCCCCTTCCCTCTCCCTCCCCCTCACCCCCAAAACACACGCATGCACACGCGCACGCACACGCACACACACACACACGCACACGCACACGCACACGCACACGCACATGCACACACACACACACGCACACACACACACACACACATACAAACGCATGCGCGCATGCACAAACACCTCTGCCATGCCATCATCACCCAGATGTCAAAGCAGCTCCTCCGGCGGGCTACCCTCCACTGTACCCTCCCCCCTATCCCTCCCGCTCCCCCCAAAACACACACACACAAACACACACACACACACACACACACGCACACACGTGCACACGCACACGCACACGCGCACGCACCTCTGCCATGCCATCATCACCCAGATGCCGCAGCAGCTCCCCGGCGGGCTCCAAACTGCCCCCTCCCTTCCCCCAACACACACGCGGGTTAAATACGCCATCAGAGGCGTGCGACGGACTGTAAAATCGAGCAGGCCACCTCTCCAGGTCCCCCGGCGGGCTACCCTCCAAACTCCCCCCCCCCCCCATCCCCCAACACACACGCGGGTTGAAAACGCCATCAAAGGCGTCCAACGGACTGTGAAATCGACCAGAGACACGCGCGACGCACCTCTGCCATGCCATCGTCACCCAAGTGCCGCAGCAGCTCCCCTGGCGGGGCCCCCTCCGAACTGTCAAACTGTACCCCCCCCCCCTCCTCCCGACACACCCACACACCCACGCGCACCTGGGCCATGCCATCGTCACCCAGATGCCTCTCCAGGTCCCAGCGAGCTGCCCTACAGAATTCTCCCTCCCCCTTCCCTCTCCCCCACCCCCCAAACACACACACACACACACACACACACACACATGCAAACGCACACGCACACACCCCCACACCCACCCACCCACACACGCACACCCACCCACACGCACACCCGCACGCACCTGTGCCATGCCATCATCACCCAGGTGCCGCAGCAGCTCCCTCGGCGGGCTCCCCTCCAAACTGCCCCCCCCCCTCCCTCTCCCTCCCTTTCACCCCCAAAACACACACGCATACGCGCATGCACGCATATACGCACATGCACACGCACGCACACACACGCACTCGCACACGTACACGCACACACACACACACACACACGCACACGCACACGCACACGCACACGCACACGCACACGCACACGCATACACACACGCACACGCACACATACACACACGCACACGCACACGCACACGCACACGCACATGCACACACCTCTGCCATGCCATCATCACCCAGATGCCGCAGCAGCTCCCCTGGCTGGCTCCCCTCCAAATCGCCCCCCCCCTTCCCCCAACACACACGCGGGTTGAATACGCCATCAAAAGCGTCTGACGGACTGTAAAATCGAGCAGGCCACCTCTCCAGGTCCCCCGGCGAGCTACGCTCCAAACTCCCCCCCCCCCCCCGTCCCCCAACACACACGCGGGTTGAATACGCCATCAAAGACGTCCAACGGACTGTAAAATCGACCAGAGACACGCGCGACGCACCTCTGCCATGCCATCATCACCCAGGTGCCGCGTCAGCACCGGCGGCGGCTGCCCTCCAAACTGTATCCCCCCCCTCTCCCTCCCGCTTCCCCCCCCCACACACACAGACCCCCCCCACACACACACACACGCACACGCATACGCACACACACACACACATCTCTGCCAGGCCAACATCACCCAGATGCCGCGTCAGCACCGCCGGCGGCTGCCCTCCAAACGGTATCCCCCCCCCCCCCCCTCCCTCCCGCTCCCCCGCCCAAACACACACGCACACGCACACACACACACACACACGCACCTGCACCATGCCATCATCACCCAGATGCCGCAACAGCTCCCCCGGCGGGCTCCCCTCCAAACTGTACCCCATGTCATGGAGGAACTCGAGCAGTCGCAGCACAAGCGCGCGGCGCGCCATGGGCAGCGATGAGGGCGGAGGTGTGGACGCGGGTGTGGACGGTGTGGACGCCAGAAGTGTGGAGAGGTGTGACGCCGCTGCCGAGAGGTCGGAGACCAACCGTGTGCGCAGCGCAGTCTTCGGGCACCGGCAGGGCAGTGTGTGTGTGTGTTTGTGTGTGTGTGTGTGTGTGTGTGTGTGTGGGCGGGCGCCGCGCTGTGGGCGGGCGCCGCGCTGTGGGCGGGCGCCGCGCCCGCGCAGTCATCGCCGCCGCCTACGTCGACCCCCCTTCACCCATGCCGCCGCCGATTCTCGCCGCCTCTCCTCCTCCGTACGCCCCCTGTCGTCGGGCTGCCAATTCAGCAGCCAGTCGACGCATGCATCCAGGAACTCAGTCCATCCGCACTCTCTCGCACGCCCTCCACATGGCAAAAAACACGTGACGCCCTACCGCACAGATTTCCCTCCCCCCGCAGCTCTGCAGCTTCAGACAACGGAGCCCAGGTATCTCAGTGCCATCACCTCGACCGCCATGCGGCCCGAGCCAGCGCTCAACTTGAGCTACCGAGTTCCTCCAGCCGCCACCGTCCCGCCCACCGCCCACTGCCCAGTCGTTCATTCGACCCCACGCCCCACCTCAAGAGACCCACCGCTTATCCCACTGCCGCCCCGTCGACCTCCATACACCCACATGCTCGTCACATGGAGTTGCCCCTCCCCATGCGCCCCATGCGCGCACATGCACCCCATGCACACCCCCCCATGCTACCAGCGCCTTTGTATGCGCCATGTGGCCGGGCCACAGTGTGGCTCCCTCCTCTCGCCCCTCTCCTCCCTCCCTTCTCCTGTCTTCCACCCCTCCATCCCCGCTGCACCCCACCCCATCTTGTGCCCCTCGCCCCTCCCTAACCCTCCCCCGCCCCTCCCCCTCTCCCTCCGACTACCCTCCCGCTGCCTCCCTCCCACTGCCTCCCACTTGCACGACTACCGCTGTTCGGACACGACTTCGCTCTATGCCGGCGGCGCCATCACCTTCTTCCGGCTCACGCCGGTGACTTTTGCGCCCACTCAGTCACGTTCTACGCCCTCCGCAAACATCCATCTCTTCAACTTCACACGCGACATCCCCGAGCGCCCCGAGTTCGCCGAGCGAGTCACCACCGAGTGGATCATCTTAGCATGATTTCCACAACTGTGGAAGTCCTTCTGCCGACACCTAGTTTAAACTCAGTCGAGGCGGATTGACGAACACAGCCGTCAATGACCCGCCACTGCCCCTTTCCCCCACTGCTTTACGAATGAGGTTGTTCACCCTCTTGCTGGCGCACGGTTGGTTTCCCGCCTTCAAACGGAATCTCCTCAATTGATGACTAGAAACAGCCTATCTAGGTCTGCCGTGCAGAGTTCTCTGTAACGATATCTCTCTCTCTCTCTGTGTGTGTGTGTGCGTGTGCGTGTGCATGTGTGTGTGTGTGCGTGTGTGTGTGTGTGTGTGCGCGTGTGTGTGTCTGCAACGAGCCGCCGCTACAGCGCAGCCTGCAGGCCTCGTCCAAACCCTGAACCTCAAGCCCTGAGCAGGCCCAGATTTGAATACACTGGCTGCTGGGTGCATCACACACGAGTGTAGAATCCGCCACCTCCGGCAACTATGATGATGATGGATGTTCAGGTCAGGGACACCTCTAGAGGCGTATAAGACCGTGCTCGGCGCGTAGGGCCCGAGCACCTTGATGAGATGGCTGGCTGTTGGTGGTAGGGAACCCCCAATCTTCAAAGAGCGTGGGTGCACCTTCAGGTCCCCTACCGCTGCGGCAACAAACGCTTGCTAAAGGCTACAGTAAACTTGGTTAGCTTTTACCTACCGCTTCAAAAAATACGAATTCAGTATTTTTTTCTGAGACACTTCAGCCAGCGCAGCGGAGCATTTTCTCGAGCATTTCGACTTGAGCTACGGGGGAAGACGATTCTTCTCTAAATAGCTAGGCCCCAAAATGATGCATCCAACGTGATTTGACCTCGGGCGGGTGAGGTTTGAGAGTATCCGACTTCAGCTACCACTGATACTTACTCATTTAACTTACCTTGCTCATTTTAGCTGGGGGGTTGAAACATTAATTACAGCTGAAGGCTAACCGAGTCTACGGGATACCTGGTCCTCTGCCACCGTGCGCGTCGACGCGTCCACGTACGTCCGCCAGTCCTCAATCTTGCCGTCCTCCTCTTTGAGGTGCTTCTTGCGCCACTGCGTGTCGAGTGTATGGTGCGCGTGCGTTGGGTGTGGGCAGTGGGTGCGGGGGATTTGGCGGAAGATACTGGGGGGGGGAGAAGTGCGCGCGTCGACGCATCTGCACACGTTCGCCAGTCCCCAATCCGCGCACGTTCGCCAATCCCCAATCTTGCCGTCCTCCTCTTTGAGGTGCTTCTTGCGCCACTGCGGGTCGCGTGTATGGTGCGTGTGCGTTGAGTGTGGGAAGTGGTTGCGGGGGATTTGGCGGGGGATTTGGCGGAAGACACTGGGGAGGGGGGAGGGGTCCGCCAGTCCCCGATCTTGACCTCTTCCGCTTTGCGGTGCTTCTTGCGCCACTGCGTGTGTAGGTGAGGGGGCCTCGTCATCATGGATGCGTGCGGGTTTGCTGGGAGCGGAGATGGCTGCTGGGATGGGTGCGCACAGACGCAGACGTCCACGTGCGGTCGCCAGTCCTCGATCTTGCCGTCCTCCGCTTTGAGGTGCTTCTTGTGCCACTGCTGGAGTAGGCGAGGGGGGCTCGTCATCATGGATAAGTGTGGGGATGCTGGGAGCGGAGATGGGTGTGGGGATGTGGGTCTCCTCTGTAAGAAAAAGAGTGACCTGCTTAGTTGGAAACCCTGTGTTACTTGTTACTTGGGACTGCCGGAATGTTCATGCTGGCTTGCCAACCCACTTGCCAACTAAGCAACTGACCTCATACAGCGCGTCCTTGTCTTTCTTGCGCCTCTTGGCACGCTCCTCCGTCCGCCGCACCTATGCACATTAGTGTGAGCGAGCCAGCATGTGCGTAGGTGTGTGCGTGGGTGTGTGGGCGTGTGAGTGTGTGCGGGTGTGGGTGTGGGTGTGCGTGGTGATGTGCGCGTGTGCACGTGGGCATGTGCATGCGGGAGCGCTCGTGCGCATGCGCGTGTGTGCGTGCGTGTGTGCATATGCATGTGTACGTGCGTGCGTGCCGGTGCGCATGCGTACGTGAACGTGTGCGCGTGCCTCTTGTGCGTGGGCGTGAGTGAGGGCGAGAGCCGCCGCCGCACCTCTCTCGCGCGCCCCTCTGCGTCCCGCTCTGCACGCTCCGCCTCACTCAGCTGCGCAGGCTCCGCTTCGCTCTCCCCTGCGCCCACACCAGCTGCAGCAACCTGCGCGTGGGTGTGGGGGGGAGGAGGTGCGTGGGCGGGTGGGTGTGGGTGTGGGTGTGCGCGCGTGCGCATGTGCATGCAGTTTGTGTGTGTCAGTGTGTGTGTGCATGTGGGGGGGTGCGTGGGCGGTGTGTGTGTGTGTGTGTTTGTGTGTGCATGTGTGTGTGTGGCGTGCATGTGCGTGCCCACGCGCAACCACATTGAAACCCACCGCCCCGCCCGCCGCCCCGCCCGCCGCCCTCGCCGCAGCCTGCGCCGCCTCGGCCGCCTCAGGTGACGCCACCTGCTCACTTGCAAGCGCCTGCGCCTGCGCAACAACCCGCTCGCGCGGAGTCTGGCCGGCTGCTGCTGCCGCTGCTGCTAGTGCTGCTGCGGTGGCGGTGGCGGCAGCAGCCAGCGTCCGTCCCACTATCACATCCAGACGCGCCGCCCCCCCTGCTGCTGCTGCTGCAGCTGCTGCTGCTGCTTCCCGTGCTGGGGCGGTGGCGGCAGCAGCCAGCGTCCGTCCCTCCTTACTATCCATGTTCATCGCCTGCCCAAACAAATCATCGCCATCACCATCACCATCGGCAGCACCGTCGTCACCTCCGTCGTCATGTACATTGTCATCTGCTGTTGCAGCCAGCGCCCGGCGCTCGCCTCCCTCCTTGGTCTTGTTGGAGTAGAACACTAGCTTTGGCTGCTCCTCACCCTCCACCTCTTTCCAAGCCGCGGCCTGCACAGACACGTTGCGAAGGTGGGGTCAGGGCAGTGATTTCCTTTTCGGCTCTAGACGGCCACTTGGCTGTATTCCGGCTGTACTTTGACCTTGCACACAGCTCAACCCATTCAGTGGATTGTTAGTCTGACAAGCCCGCCAGACAGAGCACGTCGACAGCTGTCAAGTGACCTAAGTATGAGGACAAACGGTCAACGGGAGGTCAACGGTCAACGCGGTCAAAGCAAAATCCGGCTGTGGAATAATAAATAAATAAAATCATGAAAAATAAATCACTGGGTCAGGGACACATGTGTTGCGTCCATTCAATTGCATGCTGATGGGAGATCCAGGCTGCCCCTCGCCATCCACCTCATTCCAAGCCGCGGCCTGCACAGACAGACATCGCCAGTGTGGGGTCACGGGGGCACGGGTGTTGCGTCCATTCAATTGTGTGCTGATGGGGGATCCTGGCTGCTCCTCACCCTCCACCTCATTCCAAGTTGCGGTGGTTGCACAGACAGACGTGGCCAGGGTGGGGTCAGGGACGCGTGTGTTGCGTTCATTTAATTGTATGCTGATGGGGGATCCTGGCTGCTCCTCGCCCTCCACATCCTTCCAAGCCGCGGCCTGCACAGCCACGTTGCCAGTGTGGGTTCAGGGGCACGTGTGTTGCGTTCATTCAGTTGTATGCTGATGGGGGATCTCGGCTGCTCCTCACCCTCCACCTCCTTCCAATGCCGCGGCCTGCACAGACAGAGACGTCGCCAGGGTGGGGTCAGGGCCACGGGTGTTGCGTTCGTTCAATTTTATGCTGATGGGGGATCTCGGCTGCTCCTTGCCCTCCACCTCCTTCCAATGCCGCGGCCTGCACAGACAGAGACGTCGCCAGGGTGGGGTCAGGGCCACGGGTGTTGCGTTCATTCAATTGTATGCTGATGGGGGATCTCGGCTGCTCCTTGTCCTCCACCTCCTTCCAATGCCGCGGCCTGCACAGCCGTGCTGCCAGGGTGGGATCAGAGGGGGTGTTGCTGGTTTCATGATTGTGCCGGTTGAAGCTCTGGCCGGCCCTCGTGCTTCCAAGCCGCGGCTTGCACAGCCACGTCGCCAGTGTGGGGTCAGGGACACGTGTGTTGCGTTCATTCAATTATTTGCTGATGGGGGATCTCGGCTGCTCCTCACCCTCCACCTCCTTCCAAGCCGCGGCCTGCACAGCCGTGCTGCCAGGGTGGGGTCAGAGGGGGTGTTGTGGGCATTCATGCCTAGGGGATGAATCCCCCTATGCTAACGGGATCTCTGCCTGGTCCTGGTGCATCCACGCAGCGGCCTGAACACAGCCACGTCGACAGGGTGGGGTCAGAAGCGGGTGGAACGGTCATTAGGTTGCTGATGGGAGCTCTGGCTGCTCCTCGCCCTCCACTTGCTTCCAAACTGCGGCCTGCACAGTCGTGTCGCCAGTGTGGGGTCAGGGACACGTGTGCTGTGTTCATTCAATTGTATGCTGATGGGGGATCCTAGCTGCTCCTCGCCCTCCACCTTCCAAGCCGTGGCCTGCACAGTCGTGCTGCGACGGTGGGGGGTCAGAGGCTTTTTGTGTTCGTTTCATTATCGTGCTGATTGAAGCTCTGGCCGGCCCTCGTGCATCTTAGCCGCAGCCTGCACAGCCGCGTCGCTAGGGTGGGGCCAGGGAGGGGGTGACGGGAGATCTGGCTGGTCCTAGTGTGTCTGCAGCGGCCTGCGTCGTGTCAGTAGGGTGGTGCGGGATCAGGGTAGGTGGGTGCTGCGGTCATTCCAGTCACTGGAATGTGTTTTTGGTTAAGCCCGGAGTCTGAAGCCGGACTTTTCTTTGACCATGTTGAAAGTTGAACTCCCATTGACTGCTTGACCTGATATAACGGTCATTTGAAAGCTCGTGACGAGTTCTATCTGGCAAGCTTGGCAGACTAGCAATCCACTGAATAAGTTTAGCTGTATTCAAAGTACAGTCAGCTGCCAAAGTATGCCGGCTGCCGAAGTGTGCAATGATTCCAGTGACTGGCATCCAGTGACATCTTTTTCGGTTTCACACAGCCGGACACAGCCGGAATGTCAGCCAAATGCCTGCACATGGACGAATTAAAAAAACGAAAAGGAAGTCACTGGGTCGTTCTGACAAAGTGCGGTGGAGGGCGGTGGGGCATGTCCACATCCGCTGGCCTACAAAGCGACGTTGTGCCAGGCTGGGCTTCCGGGTTGCGTTAAGGCCGGGTTGCGTGGGGTGGGTCAGTGCTTCCTCAACCAGGCGGTCTACCGCCAACGGCGCTGAACAGGCGGTAATAATTAAGTTCCCGATGGACAACTCACCGCTTAAATCGCAATGCGCCAACTTGGGTCGAAAAGTGTGAAATTTCAGATTCTCGCATTTTTCGCACACAAAATGCAAAAAAAACGCCGAAATAGGCATTTCAGACTTTTCGGTGGTGGCCAGGCGGTAGGTATTAATCCATCTGAATCAATTGAGGAAGCAATGGTGGGGGGTGGGGTGGGAGGGGGGCGAGCACGTCGCCGTGTTGGGTGCTGGTTGGGGTGGGTGTGTTTCAGTGGTCCCGTTAAGGATCTTGGAAGAATGATGGCTCAACCCGGGCCTCACGCTCATTTCGACGATCAACCCGACGGAGGCAATTTTTTTTGCGGGAAAGTGTGAAAATGCCGATTTCACACTTTTCGGGTCGGAATTCGCGCATTCTCAGCCCGACGCGCCAGCCAAAATTGGCAAATCTCAACCCGAAAGTGCACTTTGTCGGGTTGCGGGTTGGCTAACGGAAACACTGGTGTATTTATACAGGGGTGTGGGGGGGCACCAGCCAGAGCACCAAGGGCAAAGCCAGGTTGCTGGGGCCAGGCCAGGTTGCTGTGAACCAGGCCATGTTGATGCCAAGTTGTTGCAAGCAAGGAAGGGGTTGTTGCCAAGTTGTTGCAAGCAAGGGGGGTTGTTGCCAAGTTGTTGCAAGCAAGGAAGGAGTTGTTGCCAAGTTGCTGGGGCCAGGTTGCTGGGACCAGGCCAGGTTAATAGGACCAGGCCCTGAAGGTCAGTCGAGCAACAAGCCTCGACCAAGTGGTAGTTCAAGGGGTGGTTCAACAAGCCATGTGTGCCCCGCCACCCCTACCCCCACCCCACACGCACACCTCCGTGCAGCGCACCACACGCACACCTGCCCTGCAGCGCTGTCGTGCACCGGCGCTGCTGGGTCCAGCTACATAGTCTCCTTCAAGTGTGAGGCTCACCCCCACCCCCACCACTACCCCCACCCTCACCCCACCCTCACCCCCAACCCCAACCCCAACTCCACCGCCAACCTCAAGTCCCCCCACCTGCGCGTCTCGCACAGCATCCTGTGCAAGCAGCACGTCCGACGCGCTCAGGACCACCCCCTCTGCTGACCCCCCGCCGCCGTGCCGCCCGCTGCCGCTGCTGCTGCTGCCGCTGATGCGCGCCAGCAGTACCGCCATCACGGGCGACGCGAGGGCCACCTGCGAGCGCACACAGCGCGCGTGTGTGGGGGGGGGGAGTGGGGGGGGTGGGGGGGGGCCGAGTGGAGCTGAGACGTGTGTCTGCGTGTGTCATCAGAGAGCTCTCCACGAGTGCTGTGTCGCCCACGCCACAGACTGCAGCATGCCACATATTGTACGCATGCCGTGCCCACATGTGGGCGACCCACCTCTGCAGCTTGAAGCCCAGGTGCTGGCGCCGCCAGGCCCGCCTCAAGCGCAGCACGCGCCGTGTGCAGCCACCTGGTGCCCCTTGGAGAGAAGCGGAACAGGGCCGCATGCAGGTACTCTGCTTGCTGCTCTGGCACCACCGGTGGGGACTGGGGGATGGGCTGCATGGGCTCCTCGCCGTTGTTGTTTGTGAGCGCCTCGACGCGCCATGCAGCTCCCATGTCCCATGCAGCAAAAGCCTTCGCCTCCCATGCTGGGAAGTCGTCCACCTCACCCAACTCGTGCGCCTCTCGCGTGGCAGACGCTCCCACCAGCTGCGCGGGAGGGCACAGCACCAGAGCAAGTGCGAGTGCGAGCAGAGGTCCCATGAGGGTCTAATACGAGTGAGCACTAGCTCTAGCTAGCTAGATCCGTGTGGTTGTTGGAGATCCATGCCAGTTATTGCATCATTGCCAGCGGCATTCGCGGCCCGCTGCGCACTGTGGAGTTTGTGTGGAATATTTTCAAACCAAAACCTCTGTTCAGCACCTGTAAAAAAATCAGACGCAAGCAGGGGCCCTAGTCAAAATTACCAAGAGTAGATTGCATACTGGACCTAATGTCAGGTCGGAGTCGTGAACGTGGTGTTGCTGACATGGAGGCGGAGTGCAGCACCAGCACCAGCAAGGATCCCTGGACAACCACCTCGTTCACGGTACGTGTGGATGCTGGCATGCCGCTCCCCTTGTCTTGCGTGCTGGCTGCACACCATGCGCTGCCATGCATTCAAGCCCTACACACATGTGCCATGAGCACCGCACCAAACAAACCCTGACACGCGCGTACACGCACACATACGCACACCCACACACACACACGCAACTCTGGGGCATGCTGGGCACCATGCTGGGCACCCAGTGCACATGCTGACGCACCTTCCGATTTGCCGCATCGCATCGAGAACTTCAGCAAGTTGCCGAGTGGGCCAGTGCGGTCCGATCCGTTTGAGGCCGGCATCTACACCTGGTGGGTGTAGATGCCTCACCTGGTGGGTGGGTCGGTGCACACGGCAGATGCACTAGCTAGGTGCCCTGCAACGCCTCTGCTGACTGCCCTGCGTGCATGGTGGTGCGTACAAACACAGGCGGCTGAAGGTGTGGCCAGATGGCGATGATGACGACCACCTGGCGGCTTTCCTGGTGACGACAGACTCTAATTGGGGTCCGAAAGCAGAATACAAGATGACGCTGTTCAACCAAGCGGACGCCAGCAAGTCGCGCTCGTATGGTCAGTCACATAAGCTTGGTTTTAATCCCTGCTGGACGCCGTGCCTGCTCTGATGCCCGCCAGCCTTCCTGCCTGCCTGGCAACCCTGATTGACACACAGGTGAAATGGCCACGTTCGACATTCGGCGCCCTGCCTGGGGAAACCGCGAGCTGATCAAGATGTCTGAGCTGAGGGACGCGGCGGCCGGCTGGCTCATGAAGGACACGCTGATTCTGACGGTCGGTGTCAGCATGGAGCGCGACGACAGGTTCCAGCTGGACGCAGGTGTGCCCTTGCCAGTCAGATGTGACTGGGCTGCTGCGCCGTGTGCCAAGCATGCGTGTGCGTGTCTGTGCGCCGCGGGCGTGCCTTGCGATGCGACTCTGAAGCTGGCAGGTGGTGCGGAGGTGCCGTGTGTCAGCGTTCTCCTTCAGATGGCCTCACCATTCTTCCGCTGTGCCCTTGAGGACGTGCAGGGAGGCGCCTCGATTCCGGTGAGCCAAATGCGCACCAGTGGTCAATGATGTGTCACTGCAGCTGACTGAGCAGCATACTCTCCCTCAGGTGGACGGCAGCCTTGGCACGTGGTCCTTCATCCTGAGCGACATCTACCCGCAGTACAGCCCTCCTTTCCTCACGCTGAGCAGCGTCTACATGCTGCTGCCGGTGGTGCACAAGTACGACTTCACCAATCTGCTCGGACGGCTGGTGGCGTTCGTCAGGGGGAAGCTGTCTCACAACCCCGTGCGATTCCACACAGTCTTCGGTGGCTCGAGCTGGCGGAGCGCCTGCAGCTGAACGAGCTGCGTGAGCTGAGCCTCGGCAGGCTGCGGGACATGACGCATGAGGAGCGCAAGATGGCCATCACCGTGGAGACTGGCAGCGGCGAGGAGACGCAGCACGTCGTGCGTGAGGAGGTGCTCAAGCTGGGCCACGCGCTGCTTGCCGAGGTGCTCGCCCTCACTGCCGTTGCTTCTTGTGCATCAGAGTGAGAGCTCGATGCAGGCAAAAAAAAAAAGCGCGGTGATAAAACGTTTTTTCAAGTGCACCACCACCCTACCTGCGGGTGCGCTTACCCACACGTTGCACGACTGACTCAGTCCCCTATTGGTGAGAGGGCTCTGCGCGTCTTGTCCTTATGTGTATGTGAGCATTTTGAGTGTTGCCCGAGTCTGTTATGACATCTTGCGCAAGGTGTCCGCACAGACTCGGTCAACACTCAAAATGCTATCTGCATGGCCTTTCTATCCCACTCGATAGCTTGGCTGTGGCTGGTCTTGTTGTAGTGCGGGTGATGTTGACCACTCCGAATCCACGCTGGTGCGCTCCTGCCACATCCCCAGCGTTGGCAGCCAATCAGGGACTGTTTGCCAGCTGTCCGCTTCGTGCCGGGGGCCTTCCATTGAGTTGCCTGGCGGCGCTCTCCCTACCCTCCAACCAGGAGCCGCGATTGCTTTTGAGTGATATCACTGTCCAGCCCTCTCAACTGCAGACACACAGTAGGCAGGCAGGCACACAGTAGCAGGTACGAGTGAGTAAGCGCGTGCACAGGCCAGACCTCCCCACCTCTACAGAGTCAACAGGGGTTCACAAACGGGGTGCAGCCAGCCCCGAGGTGAAGCCACCAAAGCACAGCCTGTAGCTTCACGGATTTCCTCCCTCCACATGTACAGCCAAGGCCGCGTCCGCCCGAATTCGTGCGACACCACCATGCACACTACCACCGCGTGTGCCGCCACCACCACCACTGCAGCCGCCTAGCTAGTAGTAGCCGCGCGACGCAGGCCCGTACTGCGAGCTGCACAGCTCCGGCGCAGGAACAAGGCAAACGGGCCGGACTCGGCCGATCCTCAGGGATCCTTGCGCTTACGGGAGTCGCCCCGCAGCCACCTACTAGCCGCGCGGAGCAGGCACGCACTGCGAGCTGCACAGCTCCAGCTCCAGCACAGACACATGGCAAACGGGCGGGACTCGGGTCAATCCTCGGGGTTCGTTGTGCTTGCGGGTGTTGCCCCGCAGCCGCCTAGTAGCCGCGCGGAGCAGGCCCGTAGCGTGCGCTGCGCAGCCCCAGCGCAGACACCGCCGCCGACGCTGCCGATGATGACGGCGGAGGCGGGCGCAGCGACCCGCCTTCTCTTCCGACCGATCCTCCGCCGACCCTACGGCCACGGGTGCTGGTTCCGCTCGCATACATGTCGCCGTCCTCGTCTTCATCGTCGGTGTTGCGCACCGCGCGCGCGGCCGCTCGCGCGCGCTCGTACAGCGCGCTGCCTGAGCGCACGCAAACACACACGCATACACATGCACAGGCAGTTGTGTGAGCATGTGTGTGTGGGGTGTGTGTGTGTGAGTGTGTGTGTGGGGGCGCTCGTGCGCGCTCGTTGCGCAGGCAGCACTCTGCCTGCGCACGCGCAAACACACACACACACTGGCAGATCATAAGGGCAGGTGTGTGTGTGTGTGTGTGCGCGTATCGCGCGCGCGGCCGCTCGTGCACACTCGTACAGAGCGCTGCATGTGCGCACACCAACACGCGCACAGGCAGATCGTGAGGGCAGGTGTGTGTGTGTGTGTGTGTTTGTGTGTGTGCGCATCGCGTGCGCGGCCGCTCGCGCGCACTCGTACAGAGCGCTGCATGTGCGCACAC
This sequence comes from Chlamydomonas sp. UWO 241, assembly GCA_016618255.1. Classification (NCBI taxonomy): domain Eukaryota; kingdom Viridiplantae; phylum Chlorophyta; class Chlorophyceae; order Chlamydomonadales; family Chlamydomonadaceae; genus Chlamydomonas; species Chlamydomonas priscui. Next base: position 238,583 of record VFSX01000029.1, on the reverse strand, counting down.
ACCACACACACACACGCAGGGAGACCATGAGGGCAGGCGGCCACTCGTTCGCGCTCGTACAGCGCGCTGCCTGCGCAAACACCAACACGCACACAGGTAGATCGTGAGGGCAGGCCTAGGTGTGTGTGTGCGCATCGCGCGAGCGGCCGCTCGCGCACGCTCGTACAGTGCGCTGCCTGTGTGCACACACACCACACACCACACACACCTACCCACCCACCCACCACCCACCCACCCACCCACACACACACACAGGCAGGACGTGAGGGCAGGCGGCCGCTCGTGCAGCACACTGCCAGCGCAAACACCAGCACACATGCCCAGGCAGATCGTCAGGGCAAGTGGGAGGCGGCCGCCCGCGCGCTGCTACAGTGGGCTGCCTGCAGGCACACCAGTGGTTCTGCTAAGCATCTTGGGAAACTGATGGTTCGACTTGGGCCTCACGGCTCACTTCCTCATTCTCAACCCGCCGGAGCCCTTGGTTTTGCGAAAAATGTCTATCTGAACCCCGAAATGCACCCATGGGTTGCGGGCTGACTGACAGAAACACAGGCCCACCTGGCCCGCTGGGTGGGGGTGGCAACGCAGCCGCGGCGCCGTAGCCAGTGCGGTGGGGGGAGCGCCCCCCGGCACCGGCACCAGCAGTGGCAGCAGCTGCAGCGGAGCTGCCGAGTGCCGCACGCAGCGAGCGGTTCTCGTCTTCTGCGCGCTGCAGCTTGGCCTTGAAGATGGAGACCTACAGGGTGTGTGTGAGTTAGTTGGGGGTAGTTAGAGACTCGGTGGGGGCATTGGCCGCAAGCGGCCGGTTGGGATCGAGTGGGACGTAGGGCTGCCGCACGCAGCGAGCGGTTCTCATCCTCTGCGTGTTGCAGCTTGGCTTTGAAGATGGAGACCTGCAGGGGCATCGGAATGAGGGGGGGGGGGGCGGGTTGAGTTCGGGGCTAGGGGCTCGTAGGGGGCGTTGGCCATGGGCGGCCAGCCGGAAGACCTTATGGGGAGGGGGGAGGGGCGGAGTATTGGGGGAGGGGCGCTCCAGGGGTCGCCTGGGATTGCTACGCCCACACACGCCCACACGCCTCCACGCTCTCACGCTCACAAACACATACAGTAACAGTAACACCGGGTTTCCAGCTAAGCAGGCTACTCTTCTACTAGAGACACCCGCCGATACTCCAGCACACTTAAGTTCTAGAGTAGCGCCGGCTCCCGGCCGATAGACTACCGCTCCACAAACACATACACACAAATAAACACGCACATAAACACGCACATAAACACATGCCCACAACCTCACACTTGGTCCAGCATGTGGCTCTGCAGCTTCGCCTTGGACTCTGTCAGCGACTCGACAGTGCGGTGCAGCTGGGACACACACACACACACACACACCTGGTCCAGCATGTGGCTCTGCAGCTTGGCTTTGGACTCAGTCAGTGACTCGACAGTGCGGTGCAGCTGCGACACACACACACACACACACATGCACACACGCATGCACGCACACACACACTCACACACACACCTGGTCCAGCATGTGGCTCTGCAGCTTGGCTTTGGACTCTGTCAGTGACTCCACAGTGCGGTGCAGCTCGGTCACATAGTTGTCGACGTCGCCGCTGTGCGCCATGCTCTCTGCTGCACGCTGCTTTGCATGGAGCAGCTCGCCCTGCGCAACACACCCACGCGCACGAAGGCACACATCAGATCAGGTCAAAAGTACGCATGCGCCAGCGTCTCTGCTGCGTGCTGCTTTGCGTCAAGCAGATCGCCCCGCGCAACCACATATTCAATTAGGTCAGATCATATCAGCGTCACAGCTGCATGTCATGCTCACTGCTGTGCGTGGAGCAACTCGCCCTGCACAACACACACAAACACACACACACACACAGGCAGATCAGTGGTACGCATGCGTGGACGTCTCTGCTGCGCGCTGCTTTGTGAGGAGCAACTCGCCCTGTGCAACGCACACATATAATTGTGTCAGATCCTATCAACGTCACAGCTGCGTGCCATGCTCACTGCTGTGCGTGGAGCAACTCGTCCTGCACAACACACATGCACGCGCACGCACGCACACACATATCAGATCAGATGCATGGCACGCATGCATCCGCGTCTCTGCTGCACACTGCTTCACGTGGAGCAGCTCGCCATGTGCAACACAGAAGCATGCACACACATATCAGATCCCACTGTGTTACGCTTTCGACGACGACGAATATTAGATCAGATGAATGGCACGCACCCTCAGCCCTGCCATCTGCCTGACAACACACTCGTGGAACTTGCCCCCCACAAGTGCGGCAGCCGACAGCCCTGGCTAGCAGCCCATCTACACCTTCAGACCCCTCCCTCCTAACTAAACCCACAGCCCTGTCAACTGCCTGGCATCTGCGTGGCAGCAAAAATCTGGAACTTCCCCCGTGCAAATGCAGCGGCCGGCAGCTCTGGCTGGCAGCCCATGTACCCCACCCCATTCAATCATACTAAACCCTAAGCCCTGTCATCTGCCTGGCAGCACCCACCTGGACCTTGCCCCCCACGAGCGCAGCAGCCGAAAGCTCGTCACGCAGGTCTGCTAGTGCTGCTGCGTGGGCGTCCGCCTTGCGAGCTTCAACAGCCCTGAAATATGGTGTTGTGGGGTTGCTTGCTTGTCAGGGGCCTCTTGCACAGTGTGAGTCTGCAAGAACTCCGCGTGGGCGTCGTGTTTTGGGGTGTTTGGTGTGAGTTGGGGAGCCTCAAGTGCATGGGTCTGCAGACGCTGCTGCGTGGGCGTCCGCCTTGCGAGCTTCAACAGCCCTGAAAAGTGGGGTTGTGTTGGTTCGTAAGGTGTGAGTCAGGGGGCCTCTCGTGTGTGGGTCTGCTGCGTGGGCGCCCGCCTTGCGAGCTTCAACAGCCCTGAAATATGGTGTTGCGAAGGATAGGGCTGCTGATTAGGGAACTCTTGCACAGTGCGAGTCTGCAAGAGCTGTGCGTGTGGGTGTCATGTTTTTATCGCGTTTGGTGTGAGTTGGGGGGCCTTGTGTGCATAAGTCTGCAGGCGCTGCTGCGTGGGACCCCGCCTTGCGAGCTGCAATCAAGAGCCGTGTGGCAGGGGGTGGGGATATACAGGGACCCCCCCCTTTCCACACGCCCACGCTCTCTCCCCCCCCCTCTCTGCCTGCAGCTGTGCTTGCAATATTTCCACATGGCGTACCAGGCTGTATGTGCCAACAGCGCTGACACATCCACAGCAGCATTTATGGAGCCATTGTACAGGTCTCACCCTCCCACCTTCCCACTCCCTTCACCCCACCTCGCCGCCTGCAGCTGCGCTTGCAACATCTCCACCTGCTTGCAACCGACGCTCTCCAAACAACGCTCCTACAGTAGCCATCGAGCCACTACACAGTCCCCCCCTCCCACTCTCCCCCCAAACCTCGCTGCAGCTGCAGCTGCACCTGAAACATGTCCAACTGACGCGACAGGCTCGCTGTGCCAACAGCGCCAATGCACCCCGAACAGTCACTGCAACATAGCTGTCCAGAGACGAGTCTTCTAGTCCCAGAATTACAGCCTAAACCCAAGTCCAGTTCTGGTCCTGGCAATCACTCAAGAGGGGCGGTAGCCACCCACCGGCTGCCAGAACAGAAGCCATGAATCCACTAAACATGTTTTGGCTGCAGCCCCCCCCTGCTCTCTCCCTCCACCTCACCTCGCTGCCTGCAGCTGCGCTTGCAACATCTCCACCTGGCAAGAGAGGCTCTCTGCAAGCTGGGCCTGATCAGACGCGTCGGCACGCGCGGCGTTTGCACGCACCTGCACACGCGCACGCGCACGCGCACGTGTGTGTGTGGTCGATTTTACAGTCGTTTTGGGCACCTTTGATGGCGTTTTATACTGTGTGTGTGTGTGTGTGCATGTGTGTGTGTATGCATACATGCATATGCGTGTTTTTGTGTTGCCGGGGTGTGAGAGTTGATACAGCTTGTACAGGCATTGCCAGTGCATGTGACTCGCGCTCATGTAACACGTGGTTGATTTGTTGTGTGGGTGAGCACGACAGACTCGCTGCCAGCCGCGCATGACCAGACGAGTCGACACGCGCGGCGTTTGCACACACCTACGCTTGTGTGTGTGTGTGTGTGATTTTGTGTGTTTGCATGTGTACATGCATGTGTGTGGGTGTGGGTGCATGTGTGTGTGTGCATGCATGCGTGTGTGTGTGTGTGTGTGTGCTAGCATGCACGTGTGTTGTCCCATAGTTCTCTTCCACCTCGATCTTCCCACTGCAGAGCACACACACTTACACACACACACACACACACACACACACACACAAATGCATTAAAAAACACAAGTACACATCTGCTGCAGCAGCATCTGCATCTGGTGCCTCAATCTTCCCATGCAGTGCGCATGCACACACACACACACACAAGCACACATCTGCTGCTGCAGCATATGCCTCCGCTGCCTCAATCTTCCCACGCAGCGTGCGTGCTCATGCACACACACACACACACACACACACACATCTGCTGCTGCAGCATCTGCCTCCGCTGCCTCAATCTTCCAATGCAGCACGCATGCACATGCACACACACACACACACACACACACACCTCTGCTGCTGCAGCATCTGCCTCTGCTGCCTTGATATTCCCACGCAGCGCGCATGCACATAGACACACACACACACACACACACCTCTGCTGCTGCAGCATCTGCCTCTGCTGCCTCGATCTTCCCACGCAGCGCAAGGTTGAGCTCGGTGAAGGTGTCGACCTGGCCGTGCAGTCTGTGTGTGTGCGTGTGTGTGTGTGTGTGTGTGTGTGTATGTGTGTGGCTACGCTCAGTGAAGGTGTCGACCTGGCCGTGCAGTCTGTGTGCGTGCGTGTGTCTGTCTGTGTGTGTGTGTGCGTGCATGTGTGTGTGCGAGAGAGTGTGTCGACCTGGCCATGCAACCTGCATGCATGATGTGCATGTGTGTGCATGCATGTGTGTGTGTGTGTGTGGGTGTCGACCTGGTCGTGCAACCTGCATGCATGTGTGTGTGCTTGTGTGCGTGATAGTGGGAAGGGGGTGAGCGCGCACAAATGCACCGCCTGATCATGCAGCGTGCACTACACACACACACACACACACCTCCCACATTCGTGCGTGTTGCTGCGTTTGCTGCACGCCACTGCATTCAGTGCATCGTACACACACACACACACACACACACACACACACACACACCTCCCAATGTCGTGCCTATTGCTGCTGTCACTGCGCGCCGCCGCATCCAGTGCATCGTACACACACACACACACACACACAGGCACCTCCCGATGTCGTGCGTATTGCTGCGGTCACTGCGTGCCGCAGCATCAAGCGTGTCCTCCAGCTCATCACAACGTGCACGCAGAGACTTGACCTCGTCTTTGTGTGCCGAGGCATGTGTCAGAAGATGGTCTTGCAGCTTCGCAATGTCCCTGCAGCGTGTGTGTGTGTGTGTGTGTGCGTGTGTGTGCGTGTCTGCACACGCAGAGCCTTGGCCTCGTCTTTGTGGGCCGAGGCCTGTGCCAGTAGTTGGTCTTGCAGCTTCTCGATGTCCCTGCAGCGTGTGTGTGTGTGTGGGGGGGGGGGGGGATTTGTATGCATGTGTGTCTGTGTGTGTGTGCGTACATGTGTGTGTCTGCTTGCACACGCAGAGCCTTGGCCTCGTCTTTGTGTGCTGATGCCTGCACCAGCAGATGGTCCTGAAGCTTCTCGACGTCCCTGCAGAGCGTGTGTGCGTGTCTGTGTGCAGCTTCTCGGCGTCCCGTTTACGCACACTGGCGGTGGTTTGTGTCCGTGTGTGTGTGTGTGTGTATGTGTGTGGGTGCACTTCAAACACATAGCAACAGGTCACACACCTCCTCACCCCTATCAGCTGCAGTATTGCCTCCCAAATGCGCTACGCCATATATTCTCACACGCAGCGGTAAAAACTCTCACAAACACAGGTGCGGTCACACTCGCACCTCCGTGCCCCTGTCAGCTTCTCTGTGAGCCTCACCTCACACACACACACATACACACACACACACACATACACACATGGGCACACACACACACACACGCGCGCATCCTCGCCCCTTTCAGTCTCTGTGAGCATCAACTCACACACACACACACACACATGGGAACACACACATGGGCACATACACACACACACACATCGGGCGCGGCAGTATACCGTATACGTGGGCCCGTATACCGTATAACACCGTATAATGTGTACCGTACACAAGGGTATACGTGTATACCCTTGATTCCTTGATCCGATTGAGACGGGAACGGTGGATTCGGATGCCTCATATGCTGGGCATCACAAATCTACTCTAACAAGCAAACTTTGCTATGTTTGGTTAGAGGAAACACAAAACTAGTTTTTTCTCACTGCATGGCAGCCGGAGCGTCCCTGCGTTCCATGCAACCACGATATTCTTCCCTCCACCCGATGCTGCATCCAAGCGTAGTTCTGGATAGCCCTTTTCATTAGCTGTCCATTGCAAGTCGAATCATCAAAATCCATGCAGTTTCAAGGAAGTTGGAGCATTTACGCCTTTTACTTGTCTTCCAAAAAAAATGGTGCATACGGTACACATCCCGCCGTATACGGTATTCATACTGTCACGGTATACATACGGAATATACCGTATACGTATACCGTGCCGCGCCCTACACACACACACACACACACACACACACACGCGCATCCTCACCCCTATCAGTCTCTGTGAGCATTAACTCACACACACACACACACGCGCATCCTTGCCCCTATCAGTCTCTGTGAGCATGAACTCTCTCTCTCACACACACACACACACACACACACACACACACACACAAATGGGCACACACACACACGCACCTCCGCGCCCCTATCAACTGCTCAGTGAGTGTTGCCTCGCGCACGCCCCACGTTGCCCGCTGCTCTGCTGCACGCGACTCAGCACGCTCCACCGCAAGTGTGACCTCACACCTGAGGGCCTCCAGCTGCACGTGTGTGTGTGTGTGTGTGTGTCCTGCTCATAGCGACGAGTGGTCACCCGCGTTTGACAGACGCCCTTATGCAGACCTCCGGAACGATATCGCCGTTATCTTTGTAACAATCTGGAATGTTTGAGTGACTCAGCACGCTCAACTGCAAGTGTGTCTTCACACCTGAGGGCCTCCAGCTGCATGTGTGTGTGTGTGTGTGCGCGTGTGTGTGTGTGACTCTGCATGCAAGGAAAGGGCCTCCAGCTGCATGTGTGTGTGTGTGCGTGTGACTTAGCATGCTCCACTGCAAGTGTGACTTCACACCTGAGGGCCTCCAGCTGCATGCGTGTGTGTGTGCGTGTGTGTGTGTGTGTGACTCAGCACGCTCCACTGCAAGTGAGTCTTCATACCTGAGGGCCTCCAGCTGCATGTGTGTGTGCTATGTGTGTGTGTGTGTGTGTGTGCATGTGCACGTATTTGCCCGCGTGTGTGTACGTGTCCACACTCTCCACACACCCACACTCCTCACACATCCTTACTCCCCCCCACCCACCGACAGCCGGCTCACGCGCTCCAAAGAGGCAACCTTGTCGCCCGCCGTGCGTGTCTACTCCCCCCCCACACACTCTCACACTTTCCACACTCCCCACACCTGCCACACTTCCCCACACCCACCGACAGCCGGCTAGCGCGCTCCATAGAGGCAACCTTGTCGCTTGCTGTGCGTGTCCAAACTCCCCCCCACACTCTCGCACACTTTGCACACTCCCCACACCTTCCACACTCCCCACACCTTCCACACTTCCCCACACCCACCGACAACCGGCTCGCGCGTTCCATAGAGGCAACCTTGTTGCTTGCTGTGCGAGCCTTGTCACCCTGCATGAAATAACACACAGGGTTGTGTGTGTGTGTGTGTGCATGTGTGTATGCATGTGTGTGTGCGTGTGTGTGCGTGTGTGTTTGGGGGGGCAGGAGGTCAGTGTGGTACAGGCGTTGGCGCAAGGTGGTGTGTGTGTGTGGGGGGGGGGGCAAGTGTGGCACAAAAATGGGCTCACACACGTGTACACACTCTCTCACACACGCACGCACGATGCCTTGGCGGCGGTGCCCCACTGGTGCCCCAATCACAAGTCCATTGCAGGCATCACTCGGTCTGCACAATCAAACACACATATGCACACACACACACACACACACACACACACACGCACACACACACACGCACATACATAGACGGGGTTGACATGTGCACCGTACGGGACAAGTGCCACACACACGCATGCACACACACACAGGCACACACAAACATGCACACACAAACATGCACACACACACAGGCACACATACGTGCACACACACACGCCCAAACACACACAGCACACGCACCTGCGCAGCAGCCTCCTGCTCCGCTGCCCTCCCGCCAACAGTTGCAACCTCCAGCGCTGACAGGCACCGTGCCAGCTCAGCACGCGCCTGAGGAGGTTGTAGGTTTAGGTTGGTTGGTTATTTAGTCAGGCGCGGTAAGGGTTGGTTGTTTGGCGCAGCAGAGGTGGCAAGGCACCGTGCCAGAACAGCGCGCGACTGGGACTGCGTGTGTTGTGGGCAGAGTTTTTTTAAGTTAGTTGTTGCTGTAGTGACAGGGCTCGATTAACGGAGGCGCGTTCTCGTCGCCGAGCCCTGGACCCAGCAATGCGGCGCTGCTGGTGACTAGGATCTCCGTGCCGCTGACGAGCGGGATAAAATACGACTGGCCTGGCTCCTGCTAGACTGTCCCTCGGTGGAAACTACAGGAGCGGCTTGCCCGGCGCTGTCATGGCTTGGCGAGTAGCCGCGGCGCTGCCGCGACCCGTGCTGGGAGACGGCCCTTATCCTCCTCCCATGCAGGACGCCATGCGGCACCGATCTCGACGAGTTGATCGACGAGCGGAGGAGCTGGCGCCCGTCAATGCATGCTGGACATCGGTCAAGATGGCTGCTCGTGGGGGCGAGCTACCATCAGGGCTTCAGCGGTGGTGACCGCCGAGGCAACAACAGAGTTTATCCGCTTCACCATCGCAGCGTTTGTCACCGCGCTCACCCTCGGGGGCACTCGTCTGCCGGTGACTGGCGTCGGCATTGGTCTTCAGGCAGCCTGCCATGACGACTCTGTTTGCCCAGGCCCCCCTGGAGGGTGGGACCTGGCCATGCATGACGCATGGGGCGCAGGCAGAGCCCCATGCATGGAGTTGGACAACCATGCACCATGCCAGGCGGGGACTTTTCTGCTTCAGCGCCGCCAGTCGGCACAGCCGGCGTGGTTGGCCTCAAAGGCCAGGAGGAGGACGGTCCTTTCCTATACGCTCCTTGCCAGACATGTCCCCCAGGGACTTGTTTGGGTCTAAACTAGCCGGCGGGAGCGGTAGTCTAGACGGCAGGTAACCGGCTGGTGGCTATCGTCCTTCACAGGGCGGTGGCACTAGGACTAGTGTTGTCTTAGCTGGAATGTCATGTAACTGTAACTGTAACTAGTGACATGCTCATTTTGGGGTACGGCCATTTTGGGGTTAGGAAAACGGCCGTTCTATGCCCACCAAAGACACGGGTGTCCAAGCAGAATTCTGGATAGCCCTTGTTATTAGCTTTCAATTTCAATTCCAATTGTCAAAATCCATGCAGTATCGAGTGAGTTCCAGCATATACGCCTTTTACTTTACACTGGTTTGGGGGTAGCCCCGAGCGTCAGTGACACCCTCGACACGGGGTTGGGGGTAGCCTACCCCTAATCGTACCGTCAAATGAGCGTGTCACGGCGGTAGTTGGGTGTGGTAAGGTTAAGGCTGTTGGCCCCTCGCACCATCTCTGCCCCGCTCATGCCTGCTCTGCGTTGCGCCTGATGGCAACGCTCGCCTCCGCGCTTCTGCGTAACGCTTAAGAGAGAAATGGATTCGTGTTGACCCTGCTATTACAGGGGGCGCTTTGAACTGTGTCAGTGGAAAATCTGAAATCTGTGTTGCGTTTTTGCGTTTTGCGTTTTTGCGTTTCTCAACTCTCCTCTCCACCCACCCTCCCGACCACGCTATCGTCGTGTAACGGAGACGCTCTGACGCCTGACGCGTCAGGCCTGGGCTCGCGTGCACCGTTTGGGCGGGGCGCTGACTGTGCATGTGCCCCCAACGCGGCCGCGGCCACACGCACGCTGCCCTTCGAGGGACTTTCCGCTTGCTGCTGCCCAGGCGCGGCGTGACGATCGTGCATGCGTCGGCGTGCATGGCATGGGGTGCATGGGGGGTGTACCCCTCTGCTACACCCCTCTGCTACAGCCCACTGCTACACCATCTGTCGCCCCTCTGGCGCTTGCGGCGACACTCGGGCGACCATGGCGCGTGGTTGGGTGGGTGGGTGGACGGGCTTGACGAAGAACTCAAGGGCAAAACGCAAAAACGCAAAAACGCAAAACGCGAAAACGCAAAATCGTTTTTCACTTTTCACTGACACAGTTCAAAGCGCCCCCCGTAATACCCTCTCTTTCTCATATTCTCCTCCCCCCCTCTCTCTCTCCCTCCCTAACCATCTCCGCCTCCCGCCTGAATGCGATGCGCGTTTCAACGCTCCCCTCCTCTCCTACTCTGCAGATGTACCATGTCAGCAAACAGCATGCGCCATGCCATGGGCCCTCATAAGGTTCACAGCACGCGACACCATCTCCGCCTCTGTCTCAATGCTCTCCGCCCTGGCCAAGGAAGCCACCTAGTGTGGGTGGCTACTGTGGGTCCCTACATGGTCCTGGCTTTTCAGACGGTTATACCTGGGGTCTGCCTCCGGCTGCTTCAGGGCTGAGTGTGGTGCCTGGCTTGCGGTGCTGCTTGCTTGGCGCCCACCACCTAGTGTGGGTGGTGCTACTGTGGGCTAATTTTGCAGCTCGACCTTTTGACGGGCCTTGTGCCTGCTGTCTGATAGTCCCGCTGGAACTTTGGAACTGATTGTGACCGCCGGCAGTGGATGTGTAATACTGCTCTCTAAGGAAGCACATTGCAATGTTCATTGCCAGTTATTTGACCCTGCTACCCTATCTCACCCCCCCCCCTCTTTCTCTCTCACGCCATCTCTGCCTCGCGCCTGAACGTGGCGCTCATCTCAACGATCTCCTTCTCCTTTTCCACTCTACAGATATATCATGCTTACAACTGCTATATGACGCATTTTGATTTCACAGGATGCCGCATCATCTGGGCCCCTTCTAAAACACAACTGACTCGATTGGAGGTTGCCCAATCTAACTGCCTTAGTCGCATTCTGGGTGTGCGCTTGGTCGACCGGCACAGATTAACTTATATTCGGCAGGCGTGCGACACTGAGCCAATTGAGAGCCTTGTGGCAAAGCGATCAATGCAGTGGCTAGGCCATGTGATGCGCATGCCGGCTTCTCGTCTTCCTCGTACGACTTTTGACTGCACAATGGATGTGGCTCGGCAGCAAGGCCGGCCTCCAGCCTCCTCCCGACACTATTTTCTTAAGCTACTGATTCAGCAGCTAGGCGAAACTAGTGGCACTCGTTCTGATTGGAAGACTTTTTCGGACACGGCGTTTGAGCGTGCTCAGGATAGGGTCGGGTGGAGAGCCGTGGTGTACGGTCCGGCTGCCCCTCAGGCGCCGGCCCCTCCACCACGGCGGTCAAGTAGATTGGCAAGCGCCACTTGACCCCTATCCCCTAGAAGCAGTTAGGACCTATTTTGGAGGCGTCGCACAATAGCTCTCCTTTTTGCTCTGGGACTACACGTTGGCAGGCAGCCGGCTGGTGGCTACCGCCCCTCACAAGTAATTGTTAGGGCCAGAACTGGACTTGGGTCTGGGCGGTGGTACTAGGACTAGAGGTAGTCTTTGCTGGAAAGCCGATGTAACTGTAACTGTAACCGTAACTGTAATCGCACCATCTCCGCCTCACGCCTGAACGTGACGCTCGTCTCAACGCTCTCCGCGACAGTCTGGCGTACGTCGTCCAGCTCAGCATCGAGCGCGGCGCGTGACTGCGTGTGTGTGTGTGTGTGTGTTTGTGTTTGTGTGTGTACACACGCACGCATGTATGTGTGTGTGTGTGTGTGTGTTTGTGTTTGTGAAAGCGAAGGGGAGGCGGTGACAGGGCACAGAGGCGATGCTCTGCGCATGTTTTTTTGTATGGGACATCAAGTGTGTTTTGGTTTGGGGATTTTGTGTGAGTGTGTGCATGTCTGCGTGTGCGCACGTCGTCGAGCTCAGCATCGAACTTGGCACGCGACTGCATGTGTGTGTCGGTGCGCGCGTATGTGTGTGTGTGAGTGTGTGTGCACGTCGTTTAGCTCAGCGTCGAGCTTGGCGCATGCCTGCGTGTGTGCGTGCGTATGTGTGTGTGCGTGTATGCATGTGTATGTCGTCTTGCTCAGCATCGAGCTCGACGCACGACGGTGTGTGTGTGCGTGTGTGTGTGTGTGTGCGCGTGTGTATGTGTGCATCTTCCAGGTCAGCGTCCAGCTCGACCCACCCACCCACCCACCCACACTGTTACCACCTACCAGCTGCAGCCTCAAACTCTCCGCTCGCTGCCCCTGAAGCGGTACTGCACACTCACACACACACACACACACACACACACGCGTACACACACACGTGCTGTTACAATCCACCAGCTGCAGCCTCCCACTCTCTGCTCGCTGCCCCTGAACACAATCATGCACGACACACACACACACACACACGTGCTGTTACAGCCCACCAGCTGCAGCCTCCCAATCTCCGCTTGCTGCCCCTTGACCTCATCCTCCAGTGACTGCATCGACACACACACACACACACACACACACACACACACGCACACACACACACACTGTTACTAGGATGGATCCCTATATTAGAACCCACCAGCTGCAGCCTCCCAATCTCCGCTCGCTGCCCCTCCACCTCATCCTCCAGCGACTGCATCGCTATCTCACGCTCACTCAGTGCGAGCGCCAGGCTGGTGGACCCCTCCTGTGTGTGTTTGTGTGTGTGTGTTGGTGAGCATGTGTGTGCGTGTGTTGGTGTGCGTGTGTGTGTGAGTGTGTGAGTGTGCGCGTGTGTGTGTGTGTCTATGTGTGTGTGTGTGTGTGTGTGTGCTTGTGACTGCATCGCCATCTCACTCAGTGTGAGCGCGAGGCTGGTGGACTCCATCTGCGTGTGTGTGTGAGGGGGAGGGGGGGGGGGGTCGATTTACAGTCTGTTGGATGCAGTAAATTGTGTGTGTGTGTGTGCTTGTGACTGGATTGCCACCTCGAGCTCACGCAGTGCGAGCGCGAGGCTGGTGGACTCCTCCTGTGTGTGTGTGTGTGTGGGGGGGGGGTCAATTTTACAGTCCGTTAGATGCTGTAAATGGTGTGTGTGTGTAAGTGAGTGTGTGTGTGTGCTTGCGACAGCATCGCCATCTCACACTCACTGAGCGCGAGCGCCAGGCTGGTGGACTCCTCCTGTGTGTGTGTGTGTGTGGATGTGTGTGTGCATGTGTGTGTGTGTGTGCATCTGTGTGTGTGTGTGTGTGTGTGCTTGCGACAGCATCGCCATCTCACACTCAATGAGCACGAGCGCCAGGCTGGTGGACTCCTCCTGTATGTGTGTGTGTGTGTGGATGTGTGTGTGCATGTGTGCGTGTGTGTGTGTGTGCGTCTGTGTGTGTGTGTGTGTGTGCTTGTGACTGCATCGCCGCCTTGAGCTCACTCAGTGCGAGTGCCAGACTGGTAGACTTTTCCTGCGTGTATGTGTGCGTGCGTGCGTGCGTGCTTGTGAGTGTGTGTGTGTGTGTGCGTGTGTGAGTGTGCGTGTGTGTGTGTGTGTGCTTGTGACTGGATTGCCACCTTGAGTCACGCAGTGCGAGCGCAAGGCTGGTGGAATCCTCCTGTGTGTATGTGTGCGTGCGTGCGTGCGTGCGTGCTTGTGAGTGTGTGTGTGTGTGTGTGCGTGTGTGAGTGTGCGTGCGTGTGTGTTTGTGTGCTTGTGACTGCATCGCCATCTCACGCTCACCCAGTGCGAGCGCCAGGCTGGTGGACTCCTCCTGCGTGTATGTGTGCGTGCGTGCGTGCGTGCTTGTGAGTGTGTGTGTGCGTGTGTGAGTGTGCGTGTGTGTGTGTGTGTGTGTGCTTGTGACTGGATTGCCACCTCGAGCTCACGGCGTGCTTGTGACTGGATTGCCACCTCGAGCGCAAGGCTGGTGGACTCCTCTTGTGTGTGTGTGTGGGGGGGTCGATTTTACAGTCCGTTGGATGCTGTAAATGGTGTGTGTGTGTAAGTGTGTGTGTGTGTGTGTGTGTGCTTGCGACAGCATCGCCATCTCACACTCACTGAGCGCGAGCGCCAGGCTGGTGAACTCCTCCTGTGTGTGTGTAGTCTTTGCTGGAAAGCCGATGTAACTGTAACTGTGTGTGTGTGTGTGTGTGTGCATGTGTGTGTGTGTTTGCGTGCTTGTGACTGCATTGCCACCTCATGCTCACACAGTGTCAGCGCCAGGCTGGTGGACTCCTCCTGCGTGAGTGTGTGTGTATATGTGTGTGGTCGAGTTTACAGTCAGTCGGGCGCTTTTGGTGGTGGTGGTGGTGTGTGTGTGTGTGTCAGGGCGAGGGCCAGGCTTTGGTGGACTCCCCCTGTGCGTGTTAGTGTGTGTGTGCATGAGCGTGTGTATGTATGTATGTGTGTGTGTGTGTGTGTATTAGGTTGCCCTAGCGGTGGGCACTGCAACGTTTGTCTCCCTCTCTCTCTCCCTCTCCCTCTCTCTCCCTCCCTCCCTCTCCCTCCCTCCCTCCCTCCCTCCCCCCCTCTCTCTCTACACATATGTGCATGCGTGCGTGCGCTCTTTACAGTTTACAGTAGCCTGCATCAGTGCACCTGTGCCAGCGCCAGCTGGTGCAGTAGTCGTGTCTGGCTGTCGAGCGCTCCGTCAGCCAGGCTGTCCTTCATGCCCAGGGCACGCCGAAGCATCGACACCTGCGTAAGGGGAGTTGTAAAATGCATCATCATCAAAACAGTGTCTAGAGACATTGATGACCTCACACACACAACCAACCAACCAACCAACCAAGCGTTACATGAGGCCGTCCGCATGCACCGGCAATGCCTGTACTACTAACAGCAATACACCCCGGCAATTGTTACGAAGTCTGACCCGTGCACTGGGATGTCTTTCGAATAGCGGGTGACCGACCAGCGCCTGAATCGAGTGGATAGTATCCTTGGTTTGGGGGGGTCTGGGGGGGGCTGCCACTCTGGCCAACCAACTTCAACTAGGGTTGCCACTCTGGCCAACCAACTACAACTTGGGTTGCCACTCTGGCCAACCAACTTCAACTTCAATCGCAGCGTATCATCTCCCCATGGGCCGATTAATTCCATGGGCGATAGTCGGGGTTGTCCGTCGTGCAATGTAAACGTCGCCGCAACTACTAGATCCGTTCGGCCGCGGCCTACTAGACTGAGTTTTCGTTGGGCAGGCCATGAGGACGTCGGATCAGCTCCTTGGACCGATGAACTCGATGCGCGACGGACGAAGGCAGGCGGGCCTGGGATAGGGGCTCGGTAGACGGGAAAGGGGGGTTTGGAAGGGGCGTGGGAGGGGTCAGATGAGGCATCGGGGGGGGGTCAGGTGAGGGTTCATCAGGGGTATCGGAGGAGACGTGGGAAGGATCAGGGGAGGCATGGGAGGGATCAGGGGGGGCGTGGGGGGATCAAAGGAGGCGTGGGAGGGATCGGAGGAGGCGTGGGAGGCGAGGGGGGAGAGGGAGGGGGGTTGGGAGGGGTCGGAGGAGGCGTGGGAGGCTAGGGGGGAGTGCGCGTGCGCGTGTGCGCTCACGGATGGGGGTGGGTGGGGTGAGGAGGGAGTGCCAGCCTGGATTGCCAGCATGGGGTCAGCGTGCGCGGGGGGGCTGGGGAGGTGCATGGGGCGGGGGTGCATGGGCCTGCATGGCGCGCACATGGGACGGCGAGCTCCATGTGGGGGTCAAAGCGTGGGTCAAAGCGTGGGTCACACACACACGCATACACACACACACACACACCTCCTGCAGCCACTTCAGCACAGCTTAGTCTGTGAGCACAAACACACACACACACACACACACACACACGTACCTCCTGCGAAAGCTTCAGCGCAGCTTCCTCTGCAAGCACACACACACATGTGCCACACACACGCAAACACACACACACACGCGCGCACACACACACACACACATGCACACACACAAACTCACAAACACACACACACACACACACACACACACACCTCCTGCGACAGCTTCAGCGCAGCTTCCTCTGCAAGCAGACACCGTGCCTCAGAGTCGCGGAGATCGTCTTTCTGCTCGGCGACCTGTGTGTGTGTGTGTGTGTGTGTGTGTGTGCGTATGTGTGTGTGCATGTGCGTGCATGTGTGCATGCGTGTGCGTGTGTGTGCGTGTGTGCCTCAGAGTAACGGAGCTCGTACTTTTGCTCGGCGATTGTGTGTGTGTCTGTGTGTGTGTGTGTATGTATGTGTTCATGGTCCCACCCGTGTACACACATATGTTTCTCGTCCGGGTTATACAGCCCCCCCCCCCGCCAATCTACCCCCCAAATCAAGCTACAAAGCAGAATGCCTTCCAAAAATGAGAGCCACAGCAGCCTCGCCCGCACCTTAGTCTTGTACTTGCGTCCCTCCCCACTCCTTTTTGAATCCGCGCCTCCATCCACCCCACCCGCCCCACACCCCACCCCACCTGCCCCACACCCCACCCCACCCGCCCCCCCCACCCCACCCGCCCAAATCCCACCCGCTCCACACCCACCCCACCCGCTCCACACCCCACGCCACTTGCCCCACACCCCACCCCACCCGCCCACCCGCCACACCACCCGCCCCGCACCATCCGCCCCACCCCTTTACATGCACCTCCTAATCCCTGCCATCGCATCCTGCCCCTCCCGTCCCGCTCGCGTGCAACCGTCCACACCATCCCGCCCCAATCCATCCCACATTTGCCTCCAATCTACGCCTCACACCCACAAACCTTTGCTCGCAATCGCCCCATCTTAGCCGCCGCGTCCTGCCCTTCTCCGCTCGCGTGCAGCCGCGCCTCCATCTTGCGTGCTGCCGTGCGTCCGAGTTCTGCAGCAGACTGTGTGTGCGTGTGTGTGTGTGTGTGTGTGTGTGGTAGGGTTTAGGGAGAGGTTTGTAGATGCTTGGGCGGGTAAGATCCAATGCACACGGTCACACCAAACGCCTGTCACAGCTACAGTGTCTCCATCTTGCGTGCAGCCGTATGCCTGAGTTTGGCAGCAGACTGTGAATGTGTGTGTGTTTGTGTGTGTGTGTGTATGTGCAGCCGCGCGGCCGACTTTGGCAGTCGACTGTGGGCAGGATTTAGACAGGGTTTTCAAATAAAGAGGGGTGAAAGAGGGGTTTAGGGAGAGGCATATCTGATGCACAAAGCCTCGGCAGCAGACTGTGTGTGTGTGTGTGTGTGTGTGCAGCTGTGCGGCCATGCGGCCGTGTGTATGTGTATGTGTGTGTGTGTGTGTGCAGCTGTGCGGCCATGTGGGTGGGTGGGTGTGTGGGTGTGTGGGTGTGCGTTTGTGTGTGCAGCCGTGCAGCCATGTGTGTGTGTGTGTTTGTGTGTGCAGCCGTGCGGCCTCGTGTGTGTGTGTGTGTGTGTGTGTGTATGCAGCTGTGTGTGTGTGCGTGTGCATATGTGTGTGTGTGTGTGTGCAGCCGCAGCAGGAGGTTCTGGGCACAGTGTACGGGGTTTACAGCAGGGTTTGGAGAACGAGTGGAGCAACAAGCACACCTCCAGCTCCCTCTTCTCATCACCAAGTCGCCATATGCATGCACACACACACACACACACACACACACACACACACACACACACACACACACGCATACACACACACACACGAGCATACACAGTCACACACACAGCACATGCCACACCTCAAGGTCCCTCTTCTCATCTCCCAGACGGCCCAGCATGCACACACATCCACACACATCCACACACGCACACACACACACACACAAGCACACAATCACACAATCACACACACAGCAGAACACGCGCACACCTCAAGGTCCCTCTTCTCATCTCCCAGATGGCTAAGCATGCACACACACACACATCCACACACACACACGCACACACACACACACACAGATGCACACACACAATCATACACACAATCAAACATACAGCACCCGTCCACACCTCCAGCTCCCTCTTCTCATCTCCCAGCCGGCTAAGCATGCGCTTGGCAACGTCTAATTGGCGGTCGCGTGACGCAAGCTCTGCACGCGCCTCCTGCAGGGGGAAACAGTGTGTGTGAGTGCACATGTGTGTGTTTGTGCACGTGTGTGTGTGTGTGTGCATGTGTGTGTGTGTGTATGTGTGTGTGTGTGTGACCCCCCTATGTGTGTGTGAGTGCGTGTGGGTGTGAACGCGCGTGCGCTCATGCTTACACGAGCACACACAACAGCAACCTGGCATCAACAGGGCAGGCACACAGCCTTACGCCATACCCATACACTCACAAGCACGCACATCAACACACACACACACACACAGCACACACATACACAGCG